>BMAU01019516.1:0-470429 GCA_019973935.1 Trichonephila clavipes | reverse complement strand
GATTGGAATAATATATAGATTAAACTTACCTATTGTCGTCTTCACACCCAGTTTAGAGGGCTTGTCTCGTAGAGTGGGCATATTCTCTGTTTTCTCACCGAGATAGGAGGGCTTGTCTCGTTGAATTGGCATGTTTTCTCACCAAGATGCATCCATTTCATTGGACCCCTTCACGATGCATACATTTCATTTGACATGATTAAATTTCATTTGACCCCTGTTTAAATTTCCTTTGTGGATGACCCCTGTCTCAATTGTCTCTCTGGGATGGAATGAAACATTTTCTCTCGCCCCGTGCTAAAATATTTTTGGGAGAAATCTGAAAAATTTTATACTGTGCATACATGATTGCTCTGTGGCACGCTTTGTGTCATACTTTGATCGAGACCCTAAACACAACGTTGGGGTATAAAAACGGGTGAAAAATGGACACGATTCAGATAAAAAGAGCCATTGGAACGTTCTCAGTAGAACTTTGCTTCAAACATGTATAGAGACATAAACAAAACGTTTTGATGAAAAAGTAGACAATAGTCATACAAAAGAGCCCTTTGAACGTTCCTTTTGGATGGAAATCTGAAAGGTAAGGTTTGGATAAAAAGTAGGGGGGAAAGGATCAAGAGTCATGTAAAAAGAGTCATTTGAAACGAAAAGGGGGGAACCAAAATACGGTGTGGAGATCGATTTAAATGAGATGGTTTTCGATTTAAATGAGATGGTTTTAAATGAGATGGATTTCGATTTAAATGAGATGGTTTCGATTTAAATGAGATGGTTTTCTATTTAA
This sequence comes from Trichonephila clavipes, assembly GCA_019973935.1. Lineage (NCBI taxonomy): Eukaryota > Metazoa > Arthropoda > Arachnida > Araneae > Nephilidae > Trichonephila > Trichonephila clavipes. The sequence continues at coordinate 469,642 of BMAU01019516.1, read as the reverse complement.
ATGAGATGGTTTTAAATGAGATGGTTTTCGATTTAAATGAGATGGTTTCAACAAAGGTCATTTTCATTTAAAAAAATGTCGTTTTCCATTTCCAATAATTTTTTGAAAGGGTCACGGTGCTCAGATATTTTTTCGACCAACTGTATACATACGATAATTATATTTATGAAATAAAACCGATCTTTCTCTATTCAAAATTCTATTAATTTAAAATAACATAATAAATAGTTTCAATACTTTCAATTAATTTAAATTTAAATCATATAAATGATATTTTTACGTTAAATGAATATTTTTCGGAAAAAATCTGAATTTTCTTTTCGAATGCTCTCCTTTTCGAACTTCTTGTACTAAATAAAAATATCTTCTCTACATCGGCATTTGTGATGGTCATAACACACATTCAGTCAATAAATTTTAGTTTTAATGGGGGATATACTTTTTCTTCAAAAGCGCGTGACGGTACTTCAAACCATTTTCTACTCAAGTTTAATTTTTTATCTTTCTGTTTCTTTAATTACAAGGGAAATTGTCACACATCGATAACTACAGTTCTAAAATCCTAAAAGCTTTTAGAGGAGCAAAAAACATGTAATTTTGCATAGATCAAAATTTTAATATAATACGCAAATATACATGTTATTAAGCAAATACATTTGAAAAATCAAAGTTCCTTCTGAAATAAACTTAATTGAAAGAAAAATGTCTAATTTTTTGCAGCGGGGATAAAAAGGCAGAGTCAACTTGCCCAACCCGTTAATAGAACCCATACCTGTGGTGTGGAAGCACAATATTTGGTAAAAAATAAAACTTAATGTTCGAATCTTATATAATTCCCTAATGAATGAGGGAGTCAAACTTTTTTCTTCATGTAAACTGTTTAGATGGAAATGGTTAAATATGAAAAATTCACAAGTTGCATAAATTAAAATTAACCGTTATAGTTTATATTAATTTTTAAGAGTACAAAAGGTGTATTTTGGCTGCATGAATTAATTTTAAAAGGAGTACGGTTACGAAAAAGTAATACAAATCTATCTAAAATTGGGTTGGTTACCTTAGGTATTGTCAAACAGAACAATGTAATAGAAGCCAATTCCACAATTCGTTGTTATAAAAATGTATGGAAAATTACAATACTTATTTTTGCATTTGTAATTTTTATATTTTTTTCTGTTAACTTTTAAAGCTAGAGCGGCATCCATCAAAACCAAGGGTCCCTCTCTGTTTTCCCAGATCGCCCCTGCTTAAACCGACTGTGCCATATTAAATGAAACAGCCGTATTTTGTTTGTCAAGATCATTTTATAGCAGACTGCATTTTTCATGTATTTTAGATGGTCGTTTTATATTTTCTACATCAATATCTTAATGTCTGAATTTAAAATTACATAAAATTCTTGATATTCGCATCAATGATTCTTATAATTTTTATTAGTATATGAATGCGTCTTCAAATGATTACATGACTATTATTCACATATATTATTTTAACCATTTAATTAATATTAAGTATAACATAACGCACAAGTTTTCTGAACTTTAAAATAAATATTTCGAAAACTACTTCAGATATACTCATAATTTTTCATTCCTAAGGTTTAACTTCTTAGTTTTGCTTCCATGTAAAAATGTATTGTATATTCATCAATATTTTTAGCATATTTTTTTCTCTTAACGTGCAGTTTTCAACCAAACTGTTTGAAATTATCGAAATATATTAGAAAATACTAAAGATGCTATATATCAAAAAATTTGAATTTTTATTATACTCAAAGAATTGTTAGTATTTATGGTAAATAATTTTTAACTACGCGATACATTTTTTTTTTCGAAATTTCAAACGAAATTTCTAATATAAACTTCCTAGATTTATACGGTTGAGATTTAAAAAAAAATCCAGAATTTAATTACTTATTCCATTAGCCTTTAAAAAAAATATAAATGTTCAATTATTTTGGAAGCATAGATATTTTGAATAATGGTTTGAATGTTTTTAAATAGCTCGAATTTAAAATTGGTCTTTATGTTCATTTATATGCATAAATGTCTACTCTAAAAGTGTCCGTATATTTAACATTGCCATTTATTCAAACATTTAAGTTATAAAAAAATATGGGAAAATCCTCATTCATGTTCTCTTTCATGCACTTAAAATTCAAATATAATTCGGTGTATTTTAACAATATATAACTAGGTACTGTACGTAAACATCCCTAAACACCTGGCTTTGAAATCTTAAAAAAAACTAATAGATCTGAATTAGTTTTTCCTCGTTATTATTTTTATCAAAGTGTAACAAAATGTTTCAAATTATTTGATGAAGTTTAAATTTATTCATTTTTAGTAGTTGAAAAGCTTAAAAGTTGTTTTCAAATTTTAAAGTGTTCGGTGTTTTATTAATTTTTTTGACATCTTATAATGAAATAGTCATGTTTCAAAAACTGAAAGCATTGATTAAGATAAGAAAAATGAAGCGAAAGAATATACTTATAAAGGTAATTTGTCTAACTATATAAAATAGCAGATTGCCCTGACACGTGCCCCAACTTGTTACAGTTTCAAATTAACATGAAACCAAAAGGGAATTATAACATATTTTACTAATGCATTTGAACTTTTCAAAACTTTTAAAATACAAGCTATCATACAAACTCTTCCTGGGGGTCTAAAGGAATTCTTCCCCGATTTTTTACGATTGCTCCAGGGTCAGAACACAGGGTTCCCTGCGAGCCATAAAACTTCCTATCAGTGTCCTGCTGTGTTGTTTCCACCGTCCCTAATTATCTTTCAAGATGTTAAACCTTTAAAAGGGGAAAGGATTTCAGAAACGTAGGGCTCAACCGCTTTTGAGAATGTTATTTGAAGGCAAATTTATACGTGCGGTGCATTTTCGAAGCATCTTTACAATGACAGGATTGTACGTGCACAACGCTTGGAGGGTGAAAGAATGGGAGGAATCAGAAGTTATAGAAAAAATTGAAGAGAAATGCGAAAATTCGTATTTTTTGCCGCATCGACCAATTGTGAAAAAAACAATAGCATTACAACTAAAATAGGACCAGTTTTTGACGTGTCGGCTGTTGTAACTGGCCAGAGTTTTTAAATGGCTTATTGTATAAAGGTCCAAATTTAATTGAGCAGACACCAGATATTTTAGACAGGTTTCATAGGTATCCGATCGGGCTTTCTACCGATTTTGAGAAAGCATTCCTTCAGCTGGGAATTACCCCTAAGCATAGAGAATTTTTAAGATTCTTTTACCCTGACGAGGGTGAGAAAATTGTTCACCGTCACTGCCGAGTGGTTTTTGGCGTATCATCGAGTTCCTTCTTGTTAGCTGCAGTGCTTGTGCACTTGCTGGAAAATGTGTCAGCAGATGATACTCAACTAGGCTCTATGTTAAAACTTTCGTTTTATGTGGATAATTGCGTTAAAGAGGTGAGAATGATATTGCGCAACAAGAATTTATTTTAAGGTCTAAGGAAATTTTGTCACGTGGGTGTTTTAATTTACGTAATTGGGAAAGTAATGTAGAAAGTAAGCACATATCCAAAAGCACAGGTACAATGAAATTATTAGGGATAATTTGGGATCTTGATAAGGACACCTTAAAGTGTAAAGCTGATTTTTAAATTTCATCAGGTGAAACTAAAATAACTAAAAGACTTGTTTTAACAACTGCCCCAAAATTTTTTGACCCAATAGGTATGTTGTGTTTTTTGACTCTAACACCCAAAATATTGTTGCAAAACACATGGAAATTAAAATTATCATGGGACTCATCTTTGCCAGATGAGATAGTGAAACCCTTTTTAAAATGGTGGAATGAAATCAAGATACTTTCAAACGCGGAAATTCCTAGTTATTTTGAAATTAATGATAGCACACAAATGATTGTTTTGTTGATGCATGTAAAGAGGCCTATGCTTCTTGCATATTTTTTAGATCAACCACTTCCCATGGTGTAAAAGCTGCACATGTTAGGGCAAAAGCGTGAATACCTTCATTAAAGCAGGTAACAATCCCCAGATTAGAGTTGATGGCGTGTTATATTGGTGCCAGGTTGGCTCATTCGTTACAGGAATCTCTTAATATCACTAAAATGGAAACTGTTTTTTGGAGTGATTCCATGGTTGCATTGTATTGGCTGAGGGAAAAGGGTGGTTGGTGAGTTTTCATTTCGAATAAGATTAAAGAAGTTAAAAATCTCCTTTCTAATAGTAAATAACGTCATGTACCTGGGAAAATTAATCCAGCCGATTTAGTTTCTCGAGGATGCTCACCTAGTCATTTAATTGAGTCACATTGGTGGGAAGGTCCATTGTGGTTGGTTGAGTCACCAGATACTTGGCCCATAACAAAGTTGCCTGATTATGATACTTCCGAAATTTCATTGGAAAGGAAAAAAGTTAGACAGTGCTATTTTAATCTGTGGGAGGAAATGTTGCCATGCTTTGCCAGGAAATTTTCAAAAATTCATTCAATCTTAAGATTAGTTGGCAGGGTTCTTATATTTCTTAATAATGTTAGAAGAAGAATCAGTGACAGAAAAAAGGGACAATTATCGTTAGACGAGTTAGAGAGTGCTGAGATCTAGCTGATCCGATCCGTTGAAGCTCAGAGTTTCACAGATGAAAAGTTGATTTCGAACCTGAGTGTATTCAGAGATGATAACATCATTCGTGTGAAAACGCGAATCACTGAACACATTGATGCACCTAACTTTCTTTCGCCAATCTTACTGCCTAACCATTGTATATTTACGCAAAGATTTGTAGAGCATTTTCATCAGAAGAATCATTTTCAAGAAGAGCATTTTCAAAGAATCATCATACAGGGACACAGTTGCTTTTAAGCATAATACGTGAAAAATATTGGATAGTAGGTGGTAGGAGAACTGTTAGAAAGATATGGAATGCCTGTGTTAAATGTCCGAGACTTAAAAGTATATCTCCAATGACTCATCCTGTTTCTCTACTATCTAACAGAGTAAAAGACGCTGCAGTGTTTGAAGTGGTACGTGTAGATTTGCCTGGTCCCCTGTACGTCAAACAGGGTGATAAGGTTTGGATTGTCCTCTATACCTGTGCCATCTATCGTGCATTTTCACCTCGAATTAGTGTCCTCTCTTTCGACTGATGCCTTCCTACTGTCTTTCCGTCGTTTTGTGGCTAGATGAGGAAGACCTCGAATAGTATATTCTGACAATGGCACGAATTTCAGAGGTGCCTACAACGAATTAGTTGATATCGATCGGAACGAAGTATCTCGATATGCAGAGATACAACGTATAACATGGAAATTTATACCTCCCACAGCTGCCTGGTGGGGAGGCTTTTGGGAGAGGCTTGTGAGAACGGTGAATGAGCTTCTCAGGAGAACCTTAGGCAAGGTCATATTTACGTATGAAGAATTGCTAACTATTTTATGCGAATGTGAATTAGGTGTCAATTCACGTCCATTGACATATCTGTCTGAAGATATGCAAGATCTAACTCCAATTACTCCGCAAGGTTCCTGTTTGAAATACCAATTGCCGATACTAAAGATTTAGATGTCCGGGATGCTAATCACTACCGGAAAAGATTGAGATTTAGAGCTAAAGTAATAGAGGAGCTAAAAAAGAGATTCAGAGATGAATACCTTGGTCAACTGATTCAACGACAAAAACAACATACTCAGTTGTCAAACATTCAAGTGGGTGATATAGTTCTGATCGGGGATGATTGAAAAAAACGTCTTCAATGGCATTTAGCTCGTGTAATAAAATTGATTCCAAGGAAGGGTGGACTGGTGAGAGAACTGTTAAACTAAAGACTCAATATTGTACTTCAATTCGTCCAATTCAACGTGTGTTTCCGCTTGAGGTGAGTGGGAATGATATAACAAATCTACCACACCAAAAAGTTCAACAGACTGATTCGTCCGTGAACTGTCCAAATCCTGATACTTTGAAAGCTACATAGAATTCTCAAGTGACCAGATGTGGTCGTCCAGCTAAGAAACCCGACAAGTTGAACTTGTTGACTTTAACTGATGTTTTTGACTAAGCTATCCAGCTTATTAAAAAGGGGGAGGATGTTGCGAATGACATCACCTCTCCAACAATCAGCGTCAAGCTAATGACGTTATTATGCTGCTGCTCTCTTCTTTCTCTAGATGTACAAAAGCTTCTCCTTGTAATATTGTGTATTATGTTTGTACGATAAAATGCTTTATGTGTCACACATCCTAGTCTATTCAATATTTTTTGAATAGTTATACCAAAGCCATACATCGGGTAGATGTCAGCCTTGCAATAAGAAATAACGAATTTTGTGTAGCGTTGAGTTTTAAGCTTCACGTTTTTACAAAAGTTCTAGTTCATTAAACACAAAAAACTGACATACGTTAGTACGAGTTATATGCTGTGCTAAATGTTATGTTTTTACAATTTTTAACCAAACTTGAAACTAATTTGAAAGTCAAATAAAAAATTGCTTACCCATGGCATGTATTTAAAAAAAACCCGCTAAAATCTGCAAAATGTTTTTCAGACGAGACGATAGATCTTGCGACTTGAAAATAAAGCTTGCAAAATTTTTTTTGTAGCAAGAACAAACTCGATCTATACCGATTATTGTTAAAGATTTCTATTCGCGTACAGACAAAAACTGTTTACCACATGGCTAGGAAACTCAAGAAGATCATAAATTGTGGGTTGTTTTTTTTCTCGCTACTTCATTTTTGGGTTTTCTGTGCGACAGATTGGGAAAACTGTTCACTGTGTGACGTACGGAGAAGATCGCCATTTGTCGATTATAGCGATGTGTAACAGAGGGGCTACAGCTTCTCAGCTCTCTCGTTACTTGTAGGCAGTGACAGGAATCCATGCATCAAGGGTGACTGTTTCAAAAAGGTCTCATGAGAGTGGATGCTTACCAGACCTACAGTTTGTGGGCCGCTCATGTCTATGAAGAGGAGAGTCCATTTACCATGGTGCAAACAGCATAGAGATTGGAGTGAAAATCAATGGGTGACCGTTCTGTTCATCGATGAGTCTCATTTTAGCCTATACACCGATTCTCGACTTACGTTCATATGGAGAGAGCCAGGGACCCACTACCTACCCTCCAATGAACACGAAATCGACAATTATGGTGGAGGACGTTTAATGGTCTGGACAGGCATCATGTTGGATGGCCGTACACCTCTCCATGTCTTTGAAAGAGGCTCTGTGACTGGTATCAGGTATATGGATGAGATCTCGGAGCCCTATGTTCGCCTTTTCAGGGGTGCATGTGGCTCCCGAGTTAATTTTAATGGACTATAACGCAAGGTCACATAGAGTTCTTCTGGTAGACGAATTTCTAGTGAGTGAGAATATTCGCCGAATGAATTAGCCAGCCAAGTCTGCATACCTCTGGAGAGGCAATTGCAACTCCCCCTCCGAGAATCCTCCAGGAAATGAAAAGTTGCTGAATGAGTAAGACCAGTGGCCACAAGAAATGATAAACTGCCTTATTTCAAGTATGAAATCATGCTGCGAGGCCTGTATAGATGTATATAAGAGGGAATTATAACCCCTATGAACCCATTTCTTTTGTATGTTCTGCAACCGCTGTTTTAAATCTTCCAACTCCACCGAGTGTTACTCACGATCATATGTGTGTATTACAATTGTTGAATGATTATTTGCGTTGTATTATATCAATGAATGTACGTATCAAATTTAATTAAAATTGGTTCTGTAGTTCTAGAGATAATTGATCAAGTCGGCAAATTCTCTTAATTTCTTACACCAGTGTAAAAAATATTAAGGAAGAGTCCCTGTGTTAAAGAAAGATCATGGTGGGACAATTACGATATTAAATAATTATAATGAAGTTCATCCTTATGGACTAAATGTACTATACCAAGGCAAAAATATTCCACTTGCAATTAAGCTAAATAATATTCAAGATTATTACTACAATAGTGAGATTTAAAAAACTGATAAAAGAAAAACTAGAGGGACTATAGAGCTAAAAAAGAATATGTAGAGCAGTGCTTCTCAAACTTTCAATACTGTTGCCCCCCTTTTCAATCACAATTTTTATCGCCCCCCCCTTATACATTAATAATGTACCGAATGCAATAATAATGCACTTTTTTGACGCCAAAGCTACAATGCTCGATCTTAATTATTAACCATACAAATTAATAACATAAGTCAGTGCTTCTCAAACTTATAATATTGGCGACCCAATTTCCAACCATAATTTTTATCGCGCGTCCTCCCACCCCCTTATATAATAATAATAATATATTGAATTCAATAATAATGTACTTTGACGCTAAAGCTATAGTATGATCTTAATTATAAACCATACAAATTAATAAGATAAGTATTAAGTTTTTTATATATGTTACTCTTAAAGAATATGTATTTTAAGTAAATTACTTTTAAGTATATAAAAGTTTAATTATGTTATTTTTCTTTCTCTAATTTTTACATTGAAACAGATTCATAAATGATATTTAATTAGATATTTATTTCTTACAGCTTCCATTTCTCAAAGTACATATGTCATTAGAAAAATAGTCTAGTCTGTGTTGCTCTCTATCATATCCATTACATCTGTCATTCTCGCGAACGTTCACGTGAGTCTAGGCAACCTAACGGACGTCTGCCCAAAACAAGTAAAAATGCTGTACCTCGTACAATTCCAGTCAGTCTTACCCGAGTCGAGATTAGCTACCGAATCTCTCTTGAATGTACATTTCATAATTCACGTGTTAATTGTAATTCACGGTATTAAGTATTTAAGGCAGTGGATTAAAACAAAATCATAAATATATTTTTAAATTGCAGCGAGCATTCGACAATAATAAAGCATCAACAAGTACACAGACGAGGGCAAATTGATAGCAAGTTACGAATGGGTTAGGGATCCATTTCAAACACTTCAGAAGAGCTCCCTGAAAACTGCCGAAAAAGAGATCTTCATAGATTCCACTACCAGTGACGAAATTAAAGAGCAATTTTGTAAGAATCACTCTTTGAATTCTGGATAAAGGTGGATACTGAATTTTCTGCACTGAAAACAAAAGCATTTCGTATACTATTACCATTTTCAACATCATACCTTTGTGAATCCGGATTTTCTGCGATAGCTACTTTGAAGACAAAACATAGATCTCAGCTAAATATCAAAAAAATAAATAAATAAATAAAATAACTCAGAGTGTAAATTTCTAATTTTTAGCCTTCCTTTCAAAAACTTTGCTCTGCAAGAGAAGCCCATGGAAGTCACTAATAATTATTAAACTTGTTCTTATACTGGCTGAAGTACCCACTCTTAACACGAGTTTATTTTTTTGAAAATGATAATACATTATTCTTGATGTAATAGTTTAATTGTAAGAAGAGTGTGCATGACAATGTATACAAAAATGTAAAATGATTTTTTGAAATAAAGGCTCATATTATAAATGGTTTTGAACGAAATGTAATTTTAACCCTCGCAGAATTAGCATTTAGAATTATAATATTAAATAATAAAAAAGAATGTAAAATTCCAATGAATAACAATTGTGTTATTTTTAATATTTATAGCGAGAAAACTTCAAATGTTGTAGCCCGGGATCAGGTTTGCACTCGATACTAACGTTAATGGTCGTGCAGATTGACTCACCCAATTCTTTTTTTATAATTATTTTTAATGTACACAATGAAAGTCACAATTTCAGTGAATAATTTTCTAAGAAAAAATATACTTACCTATTTCAAGGATTTTTAGATGATAATTTGAGAAAAAATCCAATAAAACTAAACTAAATTGTTCCAAATGTGCGTGACCTTAATAAAGAACACAAATCACAGACACTTTTTACTAATACAGGAAAGTTATTTGCAAGCAAAACTGTCACAATTTGTTCACGTTATTTTAGATATAATATCCTTTGATGATCGACAAATAGGCTGTTGAACTTTTTCTTGCTTGTGTCTTTTTGACAGGGCGAAGTGCATCTTGCGGTACACTTATGGCTTCATATTTTTCTTGGTGGAGTTCTTAATGTAGCTATTGAAAATTTTCCTTTTCATATTCATTGCTTTTTTCAAATTTACTTACGCTATCATGATTAATATGCATTATTTCAGCAAATGTTTCCCTTGTTTGATTAGTTTCAATTTCCTTTCAGAGAGATCACAGATGCCCATTTTTTTATATTCTGTTCATTTACATTTATAAACCATAATCAGTCGTACAGCATCACAATTAAAACCACTAATTTATTCATAAGGGAAAATGCAGCATGTTCAAGAAAATATTTTTGAACAAAAGTGGTCGCGCCGAAAACTCAAGTCAAAACAAGTACCTTAAGATTCTAAAAAAAAAAAATGTTTGCCAATCCCAAAAAAGAAGATATGTGATCAATTCATTTTAGTTCCCTTTTGAAGGATTCTCTGTCAAGATCATTGGTAAAAAATAGTTTTCCCAGAATTAACGATTTCGTGATTCTGGGATGAATATGCGCAACGCTTCCTTGTTTATAGTGTATTCAATATAAAAAAGGGAAAAAGTTTAAAAAAAAAAGAATTATGTAAAACGTTTTTTATTATGTACTATCTGTTTGAGAATGCTATTCAAAAAAAATCTTGGCCAAATAAACCTTCAAAGGGCTCAATATGCTTATCCATATATCATAAAACTCTTTCACATTGAAAAAAACGTAACAGAAGTATATAATTTACAACTTGACTAAAAAAAGGGACGCAGATAACTATACCAGTAAGTTCGAAGGTCAGCAAAAGTAATATTTTAGGTTAAAAGAAACGTAATAAAAAAAATCTCTCATCGTAGGATTACAGCAAAGCAAACAAAATATTTTTTGAAATTTAGTTATAGGATCAAAGATAGCTGATGAAGTTTGAAGTGGAATGTTTTATTTTTGATGACGTTTTTTCACCGGATGATATATGTATTTTTTATTGTGTCAGAAATTATTTTGCGTTACTTCATTCCCCAAAATTAACTTTTTGTAACCTTTTCCCTAGGGGCGCACAGTTTGAGAAACAGGTCGAGACAGAAATGTTCTTAAAAAATGTAAAAAATTTGAGAACAACCCTTTCAGAACCGGGGGATTTTTCCTGAAAAGCCTAATTTCTTTTAAAAATTCATATAAAATCATTACTGTAATAAAATATACTGAAATTTATATATATAGTTTATTATCATTTTAAATTCCCTACCTTCCAAATTCAGATCAGACCGTTGTGACCATGGGCCTCTGAACGGGAAAACGAAATCAATCGTAGTCCCTGAATGGAGAAATGCGTAGTCAGATATATGTAATCATGGTCCTGAAGGGTTTAATACAAAACACATCAAATAATTTATGTTTGGACTAAGTAAAACAGAATTATGCATTTTTGAAATAGTACTAAGTGCAGATGAATTAAGAGATTGCCGAACATTGCATACACTGCTCCAAATGCAAAACAAAACATCCGTTGTCTAACATGTAGCAAAAAGCAGCAGAAGAAAACTTCATATGAAAATCAACGTACATGGGGTTTAAAACAAGAAAAAGGAAATAAGTGGAGAAATTGGGAATTCGCACAAGTTGTAGTTTTTCGCAACTCAGTGTGGAAATTCAACCTTTGGGCTGTTTTTTGAGAAAAGGGAGTGGAAAATGTCACGCAACATTCTCTACCAGAATCCATGGCTTGGTGTATTATCGGGAAACTGGAATCCTGATAAACACAAAGAACTGCAGTGGATGCTGGAAGACTCTGGAATCGATTATAAGAAACAAGACTTCAACGTCATCCTGAACAAGGTCATTCATGGTTTACCACTGTAAGTAATTATGGATATTTCATGTAAACAGCTCGTCGAGACTGAACAGACAATACGATGTGAATTCAAAGACAATTTCTTTTGGAAATAGGACGAAAAGTTTCAATCCAAACAATCCGAAATAGACTTCATACGGGTGGTTTGTATGCCAATTGTGTGTATTTCGTTAACCATAAGACACGTGCGACCCGAAGAAAATGAGCCTTGAGGTTTGTGATGTTTCTCCCCTTGGAAGAACATCTCTCGAAGTACCAGCGTGAGCAAGAGGAGTAGGATTAATGAAAGAACTAATCAAACATTATCTTAACCCTCTGAGTGGATGACCCGCTAATTGAATTTCACTTCGAAAGCGGTCTACTTTTTCAAAGCTAGTGTAGCGAAAATGTTTCTGTTGAATTTCGCGAACTTCTTCGAAAGCGCACCACAGTTTTATGCCTTCCCCCTTTAAAACTGCGGGAGGTCCTCAAAAGGTTTTGCAGGGGATGATTTTATTGCTTTTCGGTTTCTGTGTTGTTCGAAAGGTGAGGTTTCTCATTCACAGCTGTGGCCTAGGGCGAAGATTGTGAAATGGACATTTTCTCCACTTCACAGCAAACAGAAACTTCTCCCAATTTATTGCAAACAAGCAAATAAAAGGTAAAAAATAAAGTTTTAAAGAAATGACTCATTCAAAGTTGAAAAATATTTTTAATATAAGTATAAGCAAAAGAAAATTTGTTTTTTTCTCCTGTTATTTTTAAGAGCTTTAAAAAATTTTTAAAAGGAACATTTTTATTTCGGTGTTACACAATTTTAACCATACAGAAGCTCTCTGTAATCATTGTTGAATATCAGACGAAGGAAACTCAAGAATATTTTCCTGTTTTTTTTTTTTTTTTTAATTATGAGGTAAAAAGTAAAAGTGATTATTTTTTTATTTAACAAAATTATAATAAATGTAGTAGCATTATATATGTTGAATAAATTTGTAAAATAAAACTTGGATTTCTGCAATTTTTTACATTTTTAATTAACAATAACACATAAAAAGTCATTTCAATACTTTTAATTTATGCAAATTTATATCTTTATCTTTATATTTTTCTGTTGAATGATTTTTTTTGCTGTAAATCAACATAACAACTTGCACTGAGAGAAAATCCCCTTCTCTACGTCAGCATTTGCACACATAATACACATTCAATCAGTGGCGCTCACAAGGGAAGGGATTCTTGGGTCCAGACCCCCCAAAGCACTGGCTTTTTCGATTGATTATATTCCCATATATATTTAATAAGTATTATATATATATATATATATATATATATATATATATATATATATATATATATATATATACTAGCTGTACCCTGCCACGCGTTGCTGTGGCTCAGTCTTGTTTAACAGAAAAGACATATTTTCAGTATGTTAAATAATTTGCATTGCACGTATGATCTTTTATAAAAAAATGTATAAATATATATACAAAAAACTTTTTCCTAAACTGATATTTATAATTTGTTAACCAAATGCTTAAAGTTATTAAAGCTTATTTTTGTCCTTATGTCATGTTATGAACCTAAGTTTATTTACATTGTCTTTCAAGAGGCGACCTCAAGTTTGAAGATAAATTTTAAATGGCTCCACTCTGGATTCATTGAGGGAATTGGGTTAGTTTTACAATGCTTATTGGTATTTTTATTAAATCAGAGGTATGTTCACAAATGCACATTTATCCAAACAATGTCACTTGGAAACATGAATTGTATTTCCTGATGTCATATAGGAAATGTTTTGATTCTGCAGTATATCTAGCAAGCAAAATTTGTAATGGCTCTGTTCTCTGAGTTGAGGCAGTTTAATTTTTCAGTGGTACAAAACATTCCTTTGGTTTCTCCTTAAATTCCAGAATATTGCAATAAGGATACACTTCCATCATTGTGTAAATGAGAACATGCTGCCTGAACCTAGAATCTTTCACTGGGTTGTACCGGAATGCAAGTTGACTGTTATTGTGTGATTGCTCACCACAAAGTCATGTTTGACGCAGATGTGCTGTTTTTGGTTAACATCTTTCTGATGTTGTAAAACACGAATGATGTGCTCGCAAATGAGCTTCCTCAAGTCTGGCTGCATGTTGCTTTGCTGCACCCTCAGCCTGTGTTTGTGACATTCTTTGTCTGCTTTTCTCGTTTGCTGATATCCATTCTTTCTCAGTTTGATGTGCAATTACACTCATTGTAGTACTTTTGCCTTGCAAGTATGACAACCTAAGTTTGATTTCCCGCAAGGCATTATTTTTATCTAGTGAAGCCAATTGACTGCACTTAAAAAGAAAAAAAATTCAAACAAAGCATATAAAATTTCTTAAAAACTTAAAACTACACTTAAAAGAAAAGAAAATTAAAAACAAAAACATATAAAATTTCAAAACATGAAAAAAAAAAAAAAAAAAAAATCAGAAACAAAAGAAAAGGAAAAAATAAAAAATGCTAATGAAATATTTAACTTTAAATGTGCATCAATTGACACAGCTGAAATTCAACGCAATGAGAGGCTGAAGGTATTTTTAATCGAATACGCCAGGAAAATTCCAATATAAACACAGATTTTGCAGCAGAAAACTACGACAAAGTGTTGATAATGATGGGAGTATTTTTGCAATTCACAATTCGATTAGTATTAGCAATTGTTATCAACAAAGTTAAGGGCCTATCTTAAAAACAGAGTGGCTTATATCTAGACACAGACAGCTTTTCACATGGACAATTATTTGTTATCTGTGTACTTAAATATTAGCATCACCACAGCCAAATTGCCGCCATGCAAATCGCAACATTTTCCCTCCATTTCTTTTTTCATAAAAAAAATGTTAGAATCTTTATTGTTTAGATATTAAGGTACGATATATATGGCACCAATTTTGTTACAGTGATGCTAATACATAATTACTGATGTGTGTTACAGAGCAGCAGTCACGAATTGGTGATGCGTGAAAAATTTTGGATGGTATGCAGAAAAATTGGGAAATTATTTATACTTTTATGAAGATTCAGTTTAAAAAAAGATGAACAACAAAACAACATATTACGGAACACGAATTATTCTTTACTAAAAGCTTTTAGTTACTGAAATAACTAAACAAAAAAAAAACATAATTCCTGAGGTTATCGGTTTTTGGTAACCTCAACCATTTTTTGGAAAATTGTAGGCAAAACACTTCAGTTTGTTGATTGTTGCTTTTCATGAAGCTTATTTGGTTCACTCCTAGAAGAGCCCACACCCTTGGCGTGAATTACTTTGGTTGGCGATAATTGCGCCATCTTGGTAACCCTACTTTTTTAAACACTACATACGACAACCCTAACTATTTCTAGCATTTTCGTATTTTGTGGGCGCGCATTTCGAATTTCATTTTGTTGTTGGTCTCCGGGCTGGTTGCGTGTGTGAGGGAATCTACTTTAGAATTTTTTACTTTGTTGAATGCGAAAGGCAAGAAAGAATTGATTGAATGGTGTATGAAGGAAGGATTGATTGCTTCGAGTTATGAATGTCCTAAATGTAATGATCAGCATGATGTAACATGGTCGGCAATAAAACGCTTTCTTCGAAATTGTGCCAGTCACACCGAATGTATGTTCGACCATTATCCCGCAGAATAAATATGGCGGCGTTCACACGATCATTCGCTTAGTGATGAGACCTTTAAGACTTTTTTAAAATCTGTTGTTACGCTGTCCCCTCCACTCGGAAAAGATCAGCAGTAAGAAAGTAAGTGCTGTTTTTATCTCAAATGTTTAATTTCTGTATTGCTTACATATATTTTCATTATGCATCCACCATATCCCGTTATATTTCCTTGCCACTATTGTCGCTTTCGCTTGGCGCCTTTTTTGGTTTGTCGCCAAGGGTGTGGGCTCTCCTAGGATTTTACCGCTTATTTTCAAAGCATAGAAGATTAAATAAAGACGTAAATATAGCTATAGTGCTCCACCACATAGAGGTCAATCCTATTAGTGAAACGCTAATTATAAAGTTATACATTAAGTGGTTCATGAAGTGTTGAAAAATGGCAACTACTGCTCTAAAGCAGGCACAGCAGACAATGTCTGTATATATACAGACAATGAAGCAACACAAAATGTCTACTCATAAGCATTGTAAAATTAACCCTTTCACCTCAAGAAGAGTCATTTAATTTGTTTTCAAACTTGGCACCTCTTCTATGGAGACAATGCAAATAATTTTAGATTCATACCATGACAAAAAAAAACATAATAACTTGAGAGTATTCTGTTAACAAAATTACAAATGAAATAAATCTGTTTAGAAAAGTTTTGTTAATGTATATTTCCACATTTTTTTATAAAAAAAAAATCATACCTCAAGTGCAAGCAGTTAAAGATATTAGAAATGTGTGCTTTCTCTTTTCTTTCTTTTTAACCAGACTGAGCCACAGGAAAACATGATTGAGTACAGCTAGCTAGCTATAAGAAACTTAAATGATAAAAAGCTATCAAAAACCAATTATTAACAACAAATTATCATTTTGATAAAATCACCAAGAAAAGTTGCAAACAAAGGTTCTTGGGTACTGTTGCAACTATATCAACCCCGATTTTGTTCGCATCATACACGGTGAATTGGCAATTAAGTGCTAATGTTGCCAATATAGTTGCGATAATACATAAATATCAAAACAAACACAAAATATACAACAGAAAATCTTAATTTTTCCATTTATATTTCACAGTAACACCAAATAAAATTTTGAAATTACACGAAATAGATATTTCGTGAGTCTAATGATATTGCCCCAACTATTAAAAACTACAATAACTATTTCGTGGAAAAATTCACTACCAAGTGCAAAAAAGTATTATTATTGTGCACAAACAGGCATAGAATGTTCTTCCCTTATTGAATGCATATTGCAGTATTTGGCGATGTCTTGATTTTAGGTAAATGGCCGACTAAAGAAAAAATATAAGTACCATAAAAAATTATATATTAATTTAATTTAGATTCATTAGAGAAAGATAAAATACCGTAAAGTCCGGCATATAACGCACACCCATACTTTCAAGCTGCAAGTTTTGAATTTTAGGTATATTCGCTATATAATGTGCACCCCTTTTTTACGAAGAAACCTGAAATGTACAAATGCAATGCTGTTATGTTTAGTAGCAATTTATTCAAGGGGTTTATCTAAGCAATTGCAAAAATAGTATACTTTTAGAACTACCACCTTTTAAGTTCAATAAGTATGTCATGTCTTTAAAATAAATAGTATTTCGAAATATTTAGAAGTTTAACTTTTTTATGCTCATTTATTTTTTAATTTTTAAAGCCCTCATTTTTATATACCCAGCGTATAACTCACACCTGTAAATTTCGATCTTATTTTTGTGTTCAAAGTGCGCGTTATAAGCCAGATTTTACGGTAGGTGGAAGATTTTAATCGGTATACTACTCGCTAAACACATACATAGTGTACAGAATTAAATTTAGTATTTTATATAAAAAATTATCCAAAGTAAATATTCTGTGCTTAAAAATAAATTGAAAAATGATATACAATACGAACAGTAATTGACATAAAAAGAGCTGAACTATCTTTACCAACGCGAAAGTAAAATTTGAAAAAATAATTACAAACTTATGACAACCTGCTTCCTCAACATGTATTTGAGCCCTCTGTCTGTTTTGCTCATTCACTGATGCTTACTCTAATTTGATCAGCATTTATCCCTCGCACTGTGTTTGCTTGGCCAGTATGAGGACCTAAGTTCGAGTTTCTGCAATACTATTTTATGTACTCAAGCCGATTGACTGCAGTTAAAGTGAAGGTTTAAAGAAAAATATATGAAATTACAAAACAGCTCTGAGTGGGCCTTGTATCCGAATTCTTTTGTGGCCCTTTTTCAGATATGAGCACCATGTAAGTGGAATTGTAATAACATTCGTTGGGGCTCCTGCATCATTGATAAAGCGGTAGCTCTACGTCCCTGACAAAAGCAAACCATAATAACTTCCAAGTATTTTTTTTAACAAATTACTGATGGAATCTGTTGAAGAAGGTTATCTATATATACAAAGAAGAAAAGCGACTCACTCACTCACATTAAAATATCTCCAAGTGGGAAAAAAATATTGTTTCCAAACATTGAATGTGTGTGCGTGTGTTATATCGCGGCATTTGGCTACGTCTCTTTATTTCAGGTAAATGGTTGACGGAAACTATACGGTAGAAAAATAAGAGTAGCGTACAGAAGTCAATTATGTTAGTTTCATTTTTGCTTAATAAAGAAAAATAAATTTAGTTTAAAATTACAGAAGAAACACGATGTAGAATTTAATGAAAGTCGTAAACATCCCGCGATAAGGCTATCCAACTGTTGCCAAACCTACAAAACAAAATTTGAGTTCTTGAAAGAATAATTTTTAAAAGAAGATTTATTCGAAAAATAATCCCAATTA
Source organism: Trichonephila clavipes (assembly GCA_019973935.1). NCBI lineage: Eukaryota > Metazoa > Arthropoda > Arachnida > Araneae > Nephilidae > Trichonephila > Trichonephila clavipes. The sequence goes on along the minus strand of BMAU01019516.1, from coordinate 451,356 downwards.
CGTATCAGAGGACAATAAATAGATAAATATGACAACGCATAAACATAACCATAGAAGAGTTATACAATAATTTTGAAAAATCTAAGCGTAAAGTTTAAATTTTCGCATTCAGAGCGAATCGTGACGGCGTATGACGTCATAACACCAAAAAATCACTTAAAAATTAAACTTAAAAAAATTTAGAGAGAATTTCAAAATAAAAAGTACATAAGATCCTGACCAGAGACAAATGCAACGTTTTGTCAATATTTCAGATTAATCCATGCAGAACTTTTTGAGTTATGCGCGCATACACAAACCAACACAACATTTTTATATATATAGATATATAGATATATATATATGTGTGTATATATATATATATATATATATATATATATATATATATATATATATATATATATATATATATTTCATATATTTGGAAAACTTGCTCAATTTCTGATCTAAAAACAAATTAGGTTTTAAGAAATTTTAATTTTCTGAGTTTTGATTTTAAATTCAGTTTCATTCGGTATTTTTGAATTCCTAGATTGAATTAATTAAAAATATTTTTTTTGAACACAATCCATTATTTCGTGTGAAATGTCTATTAACTGCAATTTTAATTTCTAAAATCCTTTCTCTTTGCTTATGTTTTTAAGTTTTTGAGTTTTCTCACATTTACTTAATTAAGATTGATTTAAAGACCAATTTTTTTTTTGACACATAGTTTATATAATTTAAAAGCTCTTTACTCTGTTTTCATTATTTTTTTCCTTTTGAAAAATGCCATGACCAAAATGTACGCAGGCTACAGTGATAAATAATACTTGAAAGGGATGGAATATGACTGAAAATATGGTAAATCTAAAATCCAGCTTTCAGGTGATATTACAATTAGACTACAGAATGCAAATGTTGCAGAATGAACTAAATATTTCCCTGACGTACCACAAACTACATTATAATAAATATATTGTAGTACTACATTTCAGTATTTTAGAGTCATGCAACAAAAACTTAAACTTGCTTACCTGCCACGATGGGGAAAATCTAAGTATTTCTTTTCCCTTAATTTTTTATACAAATATTTTATCCAAGTTTTTGATGTTTCACGACTAAATCGTAAATATAAGAAACAACAGTCAAATATCACGAGTGCAGAAGGCGCTGGCTGATATTTGAGTGAGAAAATTACAGCAGCATAAAATGCGACCTCGTTTGAATTATATCTAATGTGCATATTTGGAACTGTTTAGCGTACTCGAATTAACTCAAGTGCACACGTCAAGGGTTTATATTGCATTCTAAGTCAACACGGTGGCTACTGACGAGCGACTACGTATATATATATATATATATATATATATATATATATATATATATATATATATATAATTTTGAACCGCGATTAAGTGAAGAGGACGATACCTGAGCTGAAAACTACCCTTCCAAACTTCCACATCACACCAACGTGAGGACTTTTCACAAAGACGTGTTTAACGTGCATCAGCTCCTCTTCAACGCTAAACTTTTGTGGTACCAGGGCTCGAACACAGGACACGAGTTCATAACCATGACCATCAGGCTACCGTGGCCGCAAAAGAAAATAGCAAGTTTGAAAAAAATGTAATGGAGAAGTATATTTGAAGAAATAACTTCAAAACTTAACGAAAAACCAAAATAACAAAATTTATTTTAGGAATAATAGTGAATATAACTTTGTACACCTAAAACCACTTTATGCAGTGTATTTTGAAAGTGAACGTTTCCCCTTTTAGAGAAACTTACTATAATTATGTCAAATTCCTTTCATTTTGCTCTAAGGGGATCCCCTGAAACAATGTAATTTTTTTGATACACAAAATTACTTATGGTTGAATCTAATACAATTCCCTACAAAATGAATGAAAACCCTTTTTTGTCATATAAATTGTGTTTGAATAGGAGATGGTTAGTTAATAAGAACATTTAAAACGTGTCGGCAATCTATGGACCTGTGGCACGTGGTACAATTCTTAGTGGCACTCAGCACTACTCTACAAATTTGTCAATTCTTGAGTGGATGGAAGTTGATCATAGACCTTATTTGACAAACATCTTCTGAGTTATGGGCATTTATGGAACTACAAAATAATCTGAAAGATAATTCTAAGGATAAATTTACAGCTATTTTGTAAATAATTGAATGTTATTGCTAGGGGATTTAATTGTTGAAAAAAGAAAATTGCATGTACTCTGCTTTCCCCTTATCATTCGGCATATCAAAGTAAAAAATCTTTCCTAATATGAAAAATATTTCGACTCCGCAAAGAAATTGTTTAACAACTGAATGCTCAGAATCGTGTCACGCATTATACCCCTGGTTTTGCGATATGAAAGAAGAGTGGTGAAAGAGTTAATTCGCATTACAATTTTTATTTAACTGTAATGAAGGGAATAATTTATATTTCACTTTGTCTATTTCTTATGTAAATAAATATGTTGGAAACATACATTTTTAATTTTTTTTATCTTTGTTGAAGAAATAGTAACATTTTATATTGTTTATTTTTATGTTAATAAATGTATTTTATTGATCCATAATTAATATAAAATAAAACTGTCAATCTAAATTATGTACCTCTCTATATTCTTTAAATCTGCAAATATTACCGTAAGAATCGAAGGATTTCAAAAATTTCCTACTATGTGGCACGCTGAATGATACTGACAGATTGGTTTGGCACGTCTTAGCTACACAGTTGCCGCCCCTGATTTAAAATGTTGGGTAAGATAACCATTATATTTTTAAAATTTTATAAATATACAAAAGGAGAGTATTTTGGCAATACATGTTTTAAAAGGAGTAAAGTTTACGAGAACGAAATATGAAATTGCGTTAAAATTATTGGTACTCTATCAACCGTACTTCTTATATATATATATATATATATATATATCAACCGTACTTATATATATATATATATATATCAACCGTACTTATATATATATATATATATATCAACCGTACTTCTTATATATATATATAAGAAGTACGGTCGATAGAGTACCGTAGTTACTGCCAACTCGTGACAATGAATTGGAAATTAAGTTCACAATTCATTGTTATTAAAATATATAAAATTTTACATGACTTATTTTTGTATTTGTTATTTTTATATTCCTTACTGAAAGCAACAAATGGGAGTTCATTACCTGCCAAAACTGCAGAGGCCTGGTTGTTTACTCCACAAGTTCCTACCTTATGCTTACTCTGCCATACTAAGTAAAAATGCCGTCTTCTGCTCGTCAAGATCATGGAATTGCAGATATTGTTTTCCATATATTTTAAATATTAGTTTTCTAACTTCTACATCAGCCTTTTAATAGTCTACACTCCTGCAAAGAAGTCTGAATTCAAAACTATAAAAACTTATTATTCCCAACAATGTCATTTATACCTTTATTTTTTATAATCTATGAATGCGTTAAACTATTAATTTGTTATCGCGACTATTTAATATTAAATGCGAAAAAAAAAAACCCGAATAAGTTTCAAACTGAAACTTAACTTGAATTTTTCAAAAATTGTCGTCGATATCCTCATAACTTTTACATATTGTCATTTTAGCATATCACACATCTATCTTCTACGCAAAAATCTATTATAAGTTCACACATCAAATGTTTCAGCATATTTTTACTCATAACATGCAGTTTTCAACCACATTGTGTGGCCACGGTAGCCTAATGGTCAAAGTAACGGGCTCGTAGTTGGCGTGTCATGAGTTCGACCCCAGCACCACTGAAGATCCACCGTGTAAGGGCGCGATGATCAAGCGTCATCCTCGTCACTTGACCATGTTTTAAAATTACGAGGTCTTTCGCCAAGTATGTGAATAATAACGTCGCACTGTTCAGCTACACGAGGGCTTTTAGTGATGGACCTCGTAATTTTGAAGCATGGTCAAATGACGAGGGCGACACCTGAGCTGGCACCCCCTCTCCTAACTACCACACCAATGAGAGGACATTTCAGCTCTCGATAGATTTAACGTGCATCGCTGCCCTACACGGCGGGTCTTTTGTGGCACTGGGCTCGAACTCGATACATGCCAACCATGATTCGATACCTTGATCACCTGGTACCCCGGCCTCAGGTCCGTCGCCAAAAGCCCTCAAGTAGTTGAGCAGCGAAGAGAGAGAGTGCGACTTTAATATCCCCTAACTTAATTAAGTTATATGAAATTTATAAGGATTACTTGAAAAAATATTAGAAGTCTCGAATATATATATAAATATATAATAAAAATTAATCTAATGATAATTTTAAATATCCAAAGAATTATTAGTATTTATGGTAAATATATATATGTTTTTCAACTGAGTATGTGAGACACGCATAAATATCTTTTTCGAAATTCCAATGCAGAATTTCAGTGGAGCTAATACAAAATTCCTAGTTTTGCATGGTTAAGATTATAAAAATGTCCAAATTTTAATAACCTTTTCTTCAGTCAACCACTAATGGAACATGAATGATGAGGGATTATGCATAAATATATATTTTTTTAACTTGAATTTAAAAAGGATCTTTATATATATTTATATGCGCAAATGTTAACTGTAAATTTGTCCAGATGCTTTTAAATACTCTTTATTTGAAGATTCAAGTTCAAAAATATAAGCTTGTATTTAAAGTTCTCTATGAATGAAATTAATGTTCAGACATTCAAAATTCAAATATAATTTGTTATCTGAACAATACAAAACAAGGGATTCTATGTAAGATGCCCTGAATATCTGGCTTTAAAATTATGAAAAACTAAAAGATTTAAATAGGGTTTTTTTTAACAATGCATAAAAATTTTTTGCAAATAATGTAATACAGAAGCTTAAAAATTATTCATGTTTAGAAGTGTCCGAAATTTTAAAAGATTTTAAATTTTGAGAACCTTTTTTTTATTTTTTGACACATAACAAAATAATCCTTTTTAAAAAAAATCCCTGAAAGTATTGATTAAAATAAGAAAAATGAAGCAGTAAATTATCCTCAATGTTTTAATATATAATTTGAATTTAAATACTACAGATATTTTTTAAAAACTTAGACATACATTATAAAAACTTAATTCCATTTGAGAATTTTAAGGTAAAGAAAAAAATGAGAATTCTGAACTCATTGACTTGCAATATTTGCGTAAACTTTTTGGTTTAAAAAAATTTTTCAAAGCTTTTACAATTGCTACAGGAACCGGTCTCCCCGTGAGCCATAAAACTTCCCCTCAATGCCCATTGTGTCTCCCCGACCGTCTCTAATTATCTTTCAAGATACTAAACCTTTAAAGGGGGAAAAGAATTCGGAAAAACACGACTTTACCGTTTTTGAACACATTACTTGAGGAGGAAAAAATCAGTTTGGTTCATTTTTGGTGAGTCCCCTGCCTTACGAAAAATTCAGTGTGGTCCGTTTTCGAAGCCTCTCTAGTAGGGCGGAAAAATCCGTGCTGTTCGGTTGGAGGGTTAATATGATTTTATTAAGATATTCTACTTAAACCTTTAACAAATTAATTTATAATAATTAATATGAGAGAATCTACGATGGCAAAATACGCAATACACAATATATATATTTATAATAAGACTTAATCTAATTCAGTCCACTATCAATAAGCGAACCGCCTAATCCTCGAATCTAACATTAAATAATCAATCCTACTTTATTACAGCTTCGAGAAACGATTAATCTGGTTCTATACTTAATCTTGTCTTTGTATGCACTGGTGTGCAACTTGGATTTTATATATTTGATCACTAATAACTTGTATTTACGTCACGCAAATCTCATTCAGACTTAAACCACTAACTATAGTAATCATCAACTGCCACAAACTAACATCAATTCGAAAACATTACCTTACATTGCCATTCCGCATACTCTAAGTTCCGATTTTTAAACAATTGTTCATTTGCATCTTTCATTCACACTTCACTTCTTGGATTCGGTTGGAAAAGAGTTGCCATTAATTCTGTCCCGAAGAACCCAGAGCACATGCTAAAGAAAAGACACGTGAGTCGTCACAAGCCCTCCAAGAAGCAAAATGTGATTTATTCGAGGGTCTTAATGACCCTTAAGAAATTACGTGCCTAAATTGTATTCTTCTACTTCTAACTTTCCACGCTTTAAATTTTAACTTCGAATATTTTTTCTAACCATTAACTTCCAATGCTCCACTTAAAATTTAATTTTCACTATTCATCTTAAGTTTAATTTTTAATATTTCTCCTCAATTTGATTTTTCAACAGACACCATAAATTTTACTCAATTAACTAGACTAACATTCATAGTTATGCATTTTATTCACGGTAAATTTTTACTCGACAAAATAAATGAACATGCCCCATCCAGGTGAAGGGACCGGGGACAAACCATATATGACTTAAATAGTAAAAAAAACGAGGTCCGCATGTCCCTTAACTAACTTAATTCTACTTAAATGCTGCTTAAAGTATAACAATTCTGCTTCTTTATGGTTTCATCGTCCTTTGTACAAAGAAAAATTAATCATTGCAATTTTCAACATAGACTTCTGCTTTTTCACAATCTCCTTGCCATCTGTACAGATATAAATATCAGTTTCAAGTCCTTAGCTAAATTAAAAATTTCTATAGACTTCAGGGTCTGTCATCCTGAAACAAAAACTTCCTAAGTCATTTGGCAAAAACGAAGTTTCACACATTATGATTACATTTCACAATTTTTATACGCTACATATCACTTTTAAATTACAAGTAATTTCGAAACATATATTTCTCTCTCTCTCTCTCATCATGCTTTTTCAAAAACTTCCCCTCAAATCGCGCAGCGCTGGTTAATGTTATGTCAGTATGCTTTCTACACCACGTTTCCCAAAACCAGATGTACATTAATATGAAACAATGTAACAATACATATACATACACTATACAATTACAAAATTTTTTCAATAAACCATTAAAACAAATAACCAAAGGAATTGTCGCATCTTAGCGAAGTCATACACAGAAGTAAACAAATGCATTTTTACAATTGTTTTCTCCATATTTATATAAAAATTTACAAGACAAAAGTTTATTTTCTCTTCTAAAGGGTGTTTTTTTAGAGGTATAGAACTTTAAATTGCAATAAAACAACGATGTATTATTCGATTGACATTAATTTTTTTTATTCGAAAGATAATCTTGTGGTATTACATTTTAAATATGATTTCTGGCATAGGACTGCCATGGCTGGCTCGGATGTAGTCCAATCTAGACGTCCAATTTTCGATGATTTTTTCCAACATTTGTGGCCGTATATCGGCAATAACACGGCTAATGTTGTCTTCCAAATGGTCAAGCGTTTGTGGCTTATCCGCATAGACCAATGACTTTACATAGCTCCACGAAAAATAGTCTAGCGGTGTTAAATCACAAGATCTTGGAAGCCAATTCACAGGTCCAAAACGTGAAATTAGGCGGTCACCAAACGTGTCTTTCAATAAATCGGTTGTGGCACGAGCTGTGTGACATGTTGCGCCGTCTTGTTGGAACCACAGCTCCTGGACATCATGATTATTCAATTGAGGAATGAAAAAGTTAGTAATCATGGCTCTATACCGATCACCATTGACTGTAACGTTGTGGCCTTCATCGTTTTTGAAGGATTCCACCAGCCCATAAAGAGCACCAAACAATAAGTTTTTCTGGATGTAACGCTGTTTCGACATACACTTGTGGATTAGTTTCACTCCAAATGCGGCAGTTTTGTTTGTTGACGTAGCCATTCAACCAGAAGTACGCTTCATCGCTAAACAAAATTCGCTTATGAAAATCGCCAATTATTTTCGAAATAAAATTATACAATTTGAAAGCGTTGTTCAGGCGTGAGTCTATTCATGATGAATTGCCAAACCAACTGAGAATAAATCACTTGACAGCTGTTAAATCGGTCGCCATCTTGGAAAGTAATGCCAACTTAAACTTCTATACCTGGAAAAAAACACTCTGTATTTATATACCTGGTGTCCATAATTAAAATTGAAATTTGCGAGCAGTCTGTAGCAAAAGCTAAAGAACAGAATTGCATGAAAATTCGGTAATGGCAGAATGAAATGATGATAATTTTTATCTAGGTGAGAAAAAACAAGATTCAAAAACCACCACTAGATGGCAGCGTAAACTATTGGCATATGCAAATGTCGAAACCATAGTAATCATCTGCACCCGCAGCAACCCACGGGATACAAGATGCGAGAAACGAACTGCAGTCATATTAGTTACCAAGTCAAGGAAGACGACTTTGACTCTCCAGGAGCGTACCGTCCTGGTGAAATTGTTTTACCAAAACGTATACTCTACTACCGAATCTGCGGAAATTTTGGTCTTAGAAGCGATTACGAAAAGTTCCTATCAGTAATCAAGGACTAACAAACATGATTAGGAAATTCGTAGCAGGTAGTGGATGATGTAGCAACGAAAGTGGAGGAAGACAGATCGCAAGCCTATGGCAGCACTAGTGTGCGGTCTATTACAGCATCTGTTGAATAACCTCGTTCCAAGGTTCACAAGATTCTTCGAAAGGTCTTACGCTACTATCCCTATAAACTGTCGTTAGTGCAGCAGGTCTTACCAGAGGATCTGGGTAATCAACAATCTTTTGCGTTGTAGTTTCTTGTACGAGTTGAGTTCCAGGATTAATGCCCATGGAACATTTTGTGGTTCGACGAGGCTCACTTTTATCTGGAAGGATCGATTAACACGCGCAATTGCCGCATTTGGGCTGGTCCAAACCCACATCATTTCCTGCAAATTTTAGTGCAACCTTCATTGTGGGTCCATTTTTTTTTCGAAAAGCACAGCGCCACATGACTTGTTGCATGCACTGTCACCGATCAACGATGTGCTTTTTTATTAGAGTAATCCGTTATTCCGGCTCTTCAGGCAAGGCGATGTGATACAACCACAGCGCTTATGCAGGATGATGCTCCTCCACATATCGCCCGTTGTGAGAAACAAGTGCTCCGCTGCCATTTCGATGAAGACAGAGTCATCTGCCGGCATTTTCGTCCAGCTTGGCCTCCTTGATTCCCCGACATGAATCCTTACGACATTTGACTGTGGGGATACCTCAAGGCCATCATGTATCTATCCGACCTTAAAGAAAGCGTAGAACGCCAAGTGCGTAACATTCCCCAGTTAATACAGATTTCACCAGTCCAACATGCGATTTTACGCTTTCAGATGATAGCAGACAATGGTGGACAGCATATCGAGCATGTTTTGTAAACTTTAGTTGATTATTTTTAGGTTCTTAATAAAGCTATGATACGCCACCTAGTGGTGGATTTTGAAACTCATTGTTTTTCCCCCTCAATAAAATTCCCCTCATTTCATTCTGACATTACCCAATTTTCAGCAAATTCTGCTGTTTAGTTTTTGCAACGGACTGCTCGCAAATTTCAAAGTTAACTATGGACACCCGGTATACATATGTGATGTTTCAAGTCAGCGTCTTGAACTTTGAATAAAAACAGTTTTATTCTGCGAGAAATCGACACATCTTTCCACAGAGAGAAATGAACGCCAAGTGACTTGAAAATATTACTTTGGCTCTATACTTATTTCCAGAACTGCTAAATAACTTTTTTTATTTATGTTTTCGATTGGAAAGTAAAGCGTGGAAGCGTACTTACGAAGACCAGAAAATTTAATGATCTGGGAATGGAATTGTTATATTTAGAATATCTTTTCTAAGAAATAATTTGGTTTTAATTTAAGACTCGGATATATTATGAAAATAAATGGTAAATAGGAGATTTTCTTTTAGTTATAATTTAATTATCCTTACATTCCCCCAATTTTAAGAGCGAGTCACTGTCGTGGGTTTAATTAATGTGTACAAAATAATACATAACATCCTATAGAAATATGTATCACACACAGTATGTAAGTAATTGGAATAATAAAATCAAAATAGAGTTAAAATCAATGAAGTTAAACAAAAAAATACTTTAAAAAATATTAATTGACATAAATGAAATACAAAAAATGTGTACACTAGTGTTTTGAAATCAAATTGACTTCCAGGACATGAGTTTCCTCTTATATACTGAATAATACTGGATTATATAATAATATAATATAATAATATAATACTGGATTTGTATTATTGCTAGCATATCAATGATCCATTTGTTGCATGGATTGGAAAATATCATCAGATCAAACAATAAGAAAAAATAAATTATATCATACAAATACTAAGATAATAAATGCTACTCTGCCCCACCGTAGTAAAATATATTACTGTTACATAAAAATTGACATAGATGAAAGACATTGTGAAGACATTAAAATATAGACACCAATCAAATTTCCACGACGAATAAAACTTGATGTAATAAAAAATTCACAATATTTACATCAATTAAAAAATATCAAATAAAAGTATTTTGAATTTTATTAGTTTCTTAGACAAATTCTTCTCTTTCTCTTACATCTTACATTCCCTGATCCACCAACACATCTCTCTGAGAAATCTGCGTGTTTGAACCATAGATGTTCAGCGATGCTAATATGAGAACAATAAAAGGTGCACGAATCAAACTAAACAAGTTTGTCCTCTGGATTCAAGACATCTACAAAAAGAATAATGATTGAGTTCTCTTCCATAAACTGTATAAGTTCCAAAAATAAACTTCAAATTGGTAAAGGAATTTGAATTTATACGAGGAAAATTTCGAGATGTAGTGAATCCGTATAAGTGCATCATATCAAAATCCACATTTTCAAAATGAAATAAAATTAAATCAAATGAAATAAGTTTACTGATGAATAAAATACTTTAAAAAAATCAAATTCAGTGAAGAAAAAAGAATGCGAGAGAGAGAGAGAGATTTGACTTTCTTCGTTTCTCAACAAAAAAAAATTAAGCCATTACCTAATTAACCTATTAAAGCCATTTACCTAACTCAAAAATAACTCTCTCAAAAACAAACTCAACTTTTTTTCCTGTACTCAAAAATATTTTTAATTACATCTATTTTAGAGTGGAAAAATGCTTTCAAATGAAACCGAAATCAATACCTAAGATCAGAAAACTTCAAATGTCTGAAAAACTAATTTCTTATCGGATCTAAAATTTGGTGGTAAGCTGCAAAATGATATGGACTTCAAGAAAATGCAAAAAAAAATTGTTCGGTATATTTGAGATTTATAGGGTACTGTGTGTCGTCTTAAGGAAGAATTAGTTGCGATGACATCGTTACTAATGACTACAAAGGGCACAAATTTTAGTACGGATGTTAAAAATTGGCTTCCTGAGAATGAAATTGATTTGAAAAAATTGTTACAGTAACAACTGATGGTGCCCTAAATACGGTGGACAAAAAACAAAACAAAAAAAACTGATCCCATTAGTTTTTTCAAACAGGCGTAGGACATTCAATTCAAGCCACTGCATTATCCACCAACAAGCCCAGTATGCTTGGTGGTTATATCAAGAGTGGTTTTACATCTCTTGATCAAAGGATAATCACAAAAATAGTCAACCTCATATCGTCACAGATTTTAGTTTGATGCTTTGTTGGATGAAATCAACTCGGCGTATAATGGCTTACAAATGTATAATAATGTTTGCTGACTGAGCCCGGGAATGGGCTTCAAGGATTTGTTGACAGCCTGGAAGAAATCAGACCATTTCTGTAAAATGAGGGGACAATTGAACAATATCCCCTGTTGTTGGATGTTATGCGGCTTTCAAAATTAATGTTTTTCACAGATATACCAATATTTCAATAAATTGAACGTAAAGCTTCTAGGCACAAATACATATTTTCAGAAATGATATTATTACAAGAAACTACAAGTACTTATCAAGCTGGAAAAAAATTATTAATTGCATGATAAACCAAAGGAAGAAAAAGAGAGAGCCTTTGAAGAATTTATTTCTTTAATTGATTCTTCAATCAAGGAATTTTCAGCGAGATTTTCTCAGTTCAAAGAATGATAGGAAACGCTTGTTTATTATGTACCCTGATGTCATTTCATTTGATAAACTAAACTTGTCCTAATTCTATTGGTCGGAAATGGAAGAATTTGAACAATATGGATTCAAAATTTTATTGAAACCAGGAAAAAGTTGGGATTGAAACTAGAAGATTAACAAGTAATATAAATAAAAATACCAGCAACGAAGTTTTGGAAACATGGAATTCGATTCCAGACACATTTAACTGTTTGAAGAAGCTGGATCATGCTATTTTAATCATATTTTCATCTACCTATGTCTGCGAGTCATTATTTTCAAAGATGAATAGCATTAAAGACTTGCTTAGAAACCGTTTGGCAGATGACTCCATTTCAACATGGATTCTGCTAAATGCAGCGCCTCATAGTTTAAATAAGTTATTTGTCATCTAATTTGCAACGACGGAAGTCGCACTATTGTTACTTTAATTTGAATTACACGTATGATGACTAAAACCTTTGCTACTATACAGCGCAGAATGTATTATTTTCGTAGTAAATAAAGAATTTTGGGTTGTTAGAATTTAGCTTTGTTATTTTCGCAACAATCCCAAGTCCAAATTAATTAATGGCACGTCTATACCATGCTAAACATTTCTTTTGAAACAATGGTCCTTACAGGTTCGCTCCCCTTGTCCTAGAATAGGCCAGTTCCAACGGGGAAGAAAAAATGCATCGATAGGCTGATCTGGTCATCAATTATGTTTAAGCAAACCACTTTGACCTTGTTTTATTATGGCCCAATGTTACTGATCCCAGATTAATCCTACTGAAAAAAAAACCTAGATTATAATAATGACTCCATCTGCTTCTTCAAAGGGCACTATATATAAAAGGTCCATCCTATTGTGAAGTTACCATTTCACTCTGATGTCATAATCGTTCTGAAATAGGCCGAATCTTGACTCGACATTTCTCCACTATTAAGTATTCAATAATTTGTGTTCTTTAGACAACTGAAGCCCCTTTTCTTTAAATTGTTGTCGCATTGTGTGTTGAAATAGCTTTACATTCTTTGACAAATATTGCCATGAGTTCTAAACTTGATTTCTTGCAATTTTTATTAAGCAGTTGCTTAAGACGTGCTTAGTCTCGAGAGTTTTTTCGACCCTGCTATTCCGAGAAGGTATACAACTACTCTTTTAGGTTTTAACAATGTTATCAATCCAATTCCACAAATGTTTTTTTCGATAGATACCGGCCAATAATTTGACCCTTTTTAACGCTGTCTTCCGTGAATAACTTCACACATGCTTGTTGCAGGAAGGATTAATTGTACTGTGCTTCAACACCTTTTAAAGGATAAATTAACTGCAGCCAGAGAGATCGTAGCATTACAGAGTCAATCAGGGGCCTTTACGTATTTGCATATTTTTTTGACTATTTCTGGCCTAGTAGTGTAACTCTCATATTTCTAAAAGAACCTCCCGCTGCTCATTTCTAAAAATGGATTGAATGAGTTGTTTAATCTAATGTATTTCACATTTTTTAGATTGTTTACTATTTTTCTTGAATTGTATATGTAACAGAAATCCTGAAGAAAGAAAATACTAAGGTATACAATCTTACCCGTAATCATCATTAGGACACAAAAGGTACACTTTTTTCAATGAAGACTTTTATTTTAAAGTAAAATCAATTCAAAGTAAACTAAACATAGAATATGAAATACAGCTGCAGCTAATTCCAAAAGACGTAGACATTGACAATTTGAATTAAAAAAAATGAATGCACATCCCAGTTGCTAAAAATAATACATAGCTGGGTAACACCTGGAGCACAAATTAATACTATTAATAAGTAAATTATAGTAACACATTATATACGATATTTTTAATAACACACACATGAATACAATATACTTTTTTTAGTTATCTTTACATAAAATATTCACAGCATGTTGATCTATTTTAAAAGTTACATTTTACTAAGAGTATGCGTGTGGTTTACCTTATGGTTCTAAGGTTTATGGAAGTCACAGAAAAGTTTGAAAACCATTGGTTTAACCCAGTAGTGGGAAACCAGTGACACTCTACATAACTCTACAAATTTGTCTACATTTGAGTGGATGGAAGTTGATAATTTTGAAATGGAATTTATTGAGCTAACATGTTCAGAATTATGGAAATCATCATTTAAGGAATTTTAAAAAAAATCTTGAACAGTAAATATGATCTTCAAAAAAAAAAAAAGAAATCGTCAGCTATTTTAATCTATTGGATGTCACTGATGGAGAGATTTAATCGTTTGAAGAGAAATTGAAAATTACATATGAACAAATCATTGAATTGAAAATTGCATATGAACAAATATTTTTTCGTATGAAGAAAATATTTTGAGTGCGCAAAGAAGTCGTTTAACAACTGAATGCTCAGAATCCATCCTGCCAAGCTGAAAGTCATAAATTATACCCCTGATAGTGCGATCTTAACAGTGCAAGTATAACGTTCCTATTAAAATATTTTTTTATCTACATTGAAGGGAAACACTTAAATTTTAAGTTACTTCAAGGTTGCCGACTCCTGGTCAAACCTATTGAAACGCTAACCATGACGCATTTCCTTGCTAATGTTTCATAAATAGAATGTGCGTGTTTGAGATCAATGATGACTTAAAAGAGAAATTTATTCAGGTAAAAATATGCTTTAATACAATATTCTGTAAAACATTATTTTAACTCGTTCTGAGCAGTGGCGTAGCTAGGTATCCAAAGGCCCTGGTGCAAAAAAAAAACCACGGGGGGCCCTATTTTGCTTGGGTTTTATCAAGTGAAAAAGTAGAAATACATTTGAATTTTAAACATACAAAGCTACTTTAACATCAGATCTTTATAGCGCCCTTCAGAACATAGGAAGATAAAGCTACATACTATTTATATATATGAATATGAAATTTCCTTGTGTGAACTTTAGTGATTACCAAGGTTAGATTTGGCACGTGATAGACAGGAAAAGATACAAAAAATATGTGCATGAACAAGAAAATAATACAGTTTTTTAAGTGTCTTTTTTTAAAAAAAAAATACCTCTGTGAAAGAACAGAGGAGGGGGACAAAATGACACCAGTCTGATGCAGATGCGAGTATATAGCGAAATACTGAAGCAGAAAAATAGCTTATTATGAATCATATTGTTATTAAAAATAAAATGACGTAGAAGAAATAACTTCCTGTACAGATTTTTAAAGATGTACAGTAAGATTTTTCATGGAACTTGGAGTTTATTTTCAAGTAATAGTTAGAAAAATGAAAAAAATTGAAAAATAATGTAAACTTTTCAATAAGTAAAGTTCGCAACACCGTGCAAACAAAGGAAAAATTTAGGGGAATTCCTTAAAAGTTTGAAATTATTTTCAACTGAGTAGCCCTGATTATAGTTATGTTTCAACCTTTTATATTTATATTTTAAATGTGGGAGAAATGATCACAAATTTTGCTTGCTTGGAGGTTAGGGTCCGAGGGCCTCCTGTGTTTGAAGGGCCCGGTGCACGGCAGCGCCTAGCCCATTGGTAGCTACGCCACTGAGTTGTTACGTTCTGAGTAGGCTTTATCTTTATTATTACTGAAGAGAAAAGAAAATAATATATATATATATATATATATATATATATATATATATATATATATATATATATATATATATATATATATATATGTATATATAGTATATATAGAGAGAGAGACCTTTTTAGCAGGTCTCACGTGTTTTCCTCAACTAGCCTCTGCAGCTACTTTATGACGCTGTATGATCTCACATTTACAAGGAACTTTGGCATATGTAAATCACCATTATTATTGAAAAAGAACCGTAGTGAAGATATGAGACACGATAGGATATCTATCACGGTGAATATCAGTGAAGGTTTGCAGAACGATAGAAGTACAGGATTCGGTAGCGAGAAAAAAAGTTTCCAACTCAACCTATTTGAATGCATTTTTAGAAACAAAGTCTTCATTAACAGATAAATAATATATATTTCATTTAAAGATATTCATTAGGGAAAGCAAATTTTTGTTATTATGATCAAAAATACTTATCCAGAGTGGTTGCGATTACTTCCGATTTAAAAGCTTATACGATCGTTCTGAACTAAAAAAAGAAAAATACTAGTTTAAATAAAAGCATTTTCAAATTAAAAAAAATTACTCCGTATCAATAATTTGTACCAATAAATTTTGAAATTTCTCATGAAAACCATTTTATGTCTGAATAATTAAAACACGGGTACCTATATAGTTTTCGACCCGAAATCCTTTTCACTCTTCTTGATTGGAGCTTTTACTTGGCGAATAATCAAGTGAATCCATTTCTATTGTGCGTAAAAAGAGAAGAAATCCGTATTTGCAAGGTGAGACGAATTCTAGCAATAATTTTCTCATTAATTTAAACACATTTCTAGCTCTTACCATTTGAATAGAACTTCCAATGGCTGCTGTTTGAATACAAGTAGTTAAATACGGTTATTATCTTTTAATAAATGAAAGGACACATTATTATGTTATATATTATTTCAATTGTAAATGAGACGTAATATACACGGTGGGCGAAAGCTCAATATCAAGTTGGGTGAAAGGGAGGAGATTATATGGTTCTAGGAAAATAAAAAAAATCTATATCACTTTAATAAGTGATGAATAACATATTTTTTAAAAATTGGAAAAGTGACACCCTCCATCACATAAGGTCTCAATATGATCACACATTTCACACACACACACAAAATATTTTACAAATAATTTTTCACTAACATGTTCTTACATATCAGGGTTATTAATCCCAATCCCAATTGAGCCCAATGTTCTGCTGGTTGATTGAAAATCAACGCAAGTCATTTGTTGATTTGAACAAATGGTAAGACATAAAAAGAACAATTCAACTCCCTCCCCTTGGCCAGTTATTGAAAAAAATGCCCCATTGAGTGAAAAGGTTTTTGCTAGTTTCCGATCCATAACAATTACGACCAATTTTTTTATTTATGAAACATCTTCATTTTAAAAAGACTTTTGGTGACACCATACATCATATTATTAGGTACAGTAACCACAAATTTGACATTTTTACAGTAACTGTTTGACTAATGTTATTTTACAAAAGCATACTATTCACTACATTCAAAAAACAAGCAGAAACTTTGCTGTTTCAGTTAAAATTGACGTACTTTGAGTCAGGTTTGAGAAAATAATGTTACCTAACTTTGACTCCCCATTAAAAGTCTTAACATGCTACCCTAAGCAAGTTATTTTAAAAGATGACCCATTTAGGTAATATTTTAAAATGGTTCAGCTTTTGCTCCTTTTCTATTCGTAACAATTAAGGATTTTTTTTTTTTTTTTTTTTTTTGCAAAACTTTTACATTTTAAAAATCAAATACCAAAGCAATACCTACGTGCACTCAAAGATTACAAGAACTGGAGCAATGAGAACTCGTGCGGTGACCAATAAAAGAGCAATAAAGTGAGACAGATAATGATGCTATTCAATATGAGTGAGACGGATAGACTTCGATGCTTACTATTTAATCTGTTTCTCTCTCTGTTGTTTCTGCCAAAGAAATTCTTGTGGAATTTTTTTCTTGTCTCAAAGAATACGTATAATAATAGAAAAAATGTTTCAAATCAAATTATTTTGAGCATTGGCTTCATTTAAAAATGATTTGTCAACAGGGCCGATCCTAGCAGATGTGCACCGCACGAGGGCGGGGTGGCCGCAGGCCGTATATATATGGTTCTGTCAATCAAACAAAATTTCTTACGAATTTCTCAAAACAAAACTTATAATAAATCGAATAAATATGTTGAATTTTGAACAGATATTGAAAATCAATTCCCAATTTTCCGGTAACATAGCATAGTTTAAGAAAAATGGAATGTTAGTGCACAGTGTGTTGGCCGATTGTCCATAAATGTTTACTCTTCACAAACATCCTTCATCTGATAGCAAAATTCGTGGTGAAACTTACATAACTGCATTAAAAAGTTTTTTTCGGGGGGTTAATATTGACACTGGCAGTGCACCGTGGATCGTTAATAAAGGAGTCTCAATAAAGGCGTCTCAAAAAGAATTTTTACGTAAGTTGCTTTACGAAAATGTCTAATACGGTTTACCTAATAATGTTTAAATTCAATATGAATTTGACGAAATTAAGTTTTTAATTTAATAATATATAACCTTGTAATTTAGAAAAACAAAATAGGGGGAAAAGTGATTTTTGTCAATAGTTTTACAACGCTTATAAACAATGCTTTTATTTTTTAAGGAGCTATACCTCTATCAAAAGGTAGTTTCTTGTAGTTTTATTTGACATTAAGTTATAAAACAGAGAAAAAAACTTGCAACTTTTTTTGACTTGTGAATAAATGATTTTCATTACAAAGCCTGTTTTAAAAACATTTCAATATTCGCATAGTATTATTAATGTTAGCGAAGCTCTAAATTTAATTTTATGTTGTATGAACTTTATGGTACTTTAATGTTATGTTAAAAAAATGCTGGTTTTATGCGGGTTTTTTTTTCAAGTCCTAGCTATAACCAGATGCCATATAATTAAATATGCGAATCAAGCAATTCACAACATAGCACTAAAAACATAAATAAAAGAAAACATATTAAAAGCTAATCTTGATCTACATATATCTGCCTGCTTACGAGCAGCGTAACCTACATCCTCGCAACCCCCGCACTGCGGAGGGGTCCCAAAAAATGATTGACGTCATTAACGTAGATTTTCTCAAAATTAGCTTTACATTTTTTTAAAATACAATTTTTAAGCTATTTCCTATTGGCGATCTAACACGTCATTCAAAATCAAAACTTTAATAAGCTCATTATATATCTTTGATCCAGCAAATAAAAAAAAGCATCTTGTTTGATTTTCTGTAATCCCCGCCACGATATATATATAGTTTTCTTTCTTTTTTAAAAAAAAACTTAAATTTCTACGGAGAATCGGATAAAATGTTAGGAAGATAAAAATTCATCACTGTTTTTATTATAGGCTGTAGGGACAGAATAAAAGCATGATTTACTTTTAACCGAAGCAGCGGAGTAACTTATTGGCGTCTTTAGTCTCCCCCCACACACACACATGTATTTCATTTTCATTTAGCGAAGTCGTAAATAACGTACATCTGTTATGCTTTTTTCATGTAAAATATACTGCTCAAAATAATTAAAGGATATTGCGGTTTTAGGTGGATCTTGGGGCTGGGAAACTTTTCAGCTGATTGATACATGGTCGACAGGCGTAGTAGGTTATATGAGAATAAATTACACATGTTTGGCAGAAAAAAATGTATTTTATTGTGCATTTGTGTACAAAAGGAAAAAAACAATTTGTGCTTATGAGAAAAAAAGAATAAGAAACGGTGTTTTCTTCAAAGGAAATCATTTTCAGTAGGGGGTATGGTTTCCACGGACGCTCCAGCAACGCTGAGCACCTTTGAGGCATGGAGTCAATGAGGCTATTAATCACGAGTTGGGGTATTCTGGCCCACTCTTCCAGAAGAGCTCTTTCCAGTTCTTGGAGAGTTTGTGGGGGTGGTTGGTGGCCAGCAACTCATCTTCCTAGAGCGTCCCAAACGTGCTCTATTGGATTCATGTCTGGAGAACTCGCTGTCCATTCCATTCGTACGATTCCTTCCTCGAAAAGGAAATCCTCCACCAGATTAGCACGATGTGGCCTGCAGTTATCGTCCATTAAAATGAACTCATCTCCGATTGCTGCAGCGTAAGTGACTACAATAGGTCTGAGGATCTCATCACTATATCGGCGAGTAGTCAGAATGATGTAAAGGTCTGTGCGCCCGTCAATGGAGATGCTACCATACACCAACATTCCCCCACCGCCAAATCTGACACTTTCGTGCACGGACGCTGGATTATTCCTACTGCCACACTCCCTCCAGATGAAAATACGCCTATTATTCGGATGAACAGAAAAACGGGACTGGCCAGAAAAAAGAACATTGCTCCATTCATTTCTCCTCCAGTTCACATGCTCTGTTGCCCACTCCCTGCGGTCGCGACGATGCCTTGATGTTAGTCTAACACATACCATCGGTCGGCGATCATACAAACCTACACCATGGAGCCGGTTTCGGACAGTCTGAGTTGAAACCGTGGTGCCAGTAGCCGAGCGAAGGTGTTGTTGGAGAAGAGTAGCGTTCATATTTCGGTGTCTCCGAGCCGTTAACACTAAATACTGATCTTCATTGGGCGTCGTTGCCCGTCTACGACCTTGCCGTGGTCTTCGGCCTGCACTTCCAGTCTCCAAGAAACGGTTCCAGATCCTGGAAATCACACTTTGTGACACTCCAATGGCTTACGCTACTTCGGCTTGAGTTTGGCCCCCTTCTAACCTACCAACAACTCTCCAAGCTTCTGAATCGGTTAAATGACTTTGCTGAGACATCGTACTCATCGAAACAAAGCAGTCACTGAATGCCGATCATCCTTGTCTTCATTTCAGTTGAAAGTCACATTTCATTCGCTGCCGCTGAAGCGACGTTTTTCATGTCGAATTCAAAATTAGCATACTCCACAGTTTGAAAATCAGAAAAATTTGCATTTGTGATTCTCTTCTTCCATTTTCGGCAAAAAAAATTTCGCTTATATCTTTTTTTTTTTATATAAAACTTACAATATCCTTTAATTGTTTTGAGGAGTGTAGTATTGCAATACTTGGAAAAGCATAGAGAGGATTTTAAATGATTATTTGGTCTAGATTTATAAGTATTCAATCAAATAAAGCATAATGAGAAACGTTTCGCAAAATTGTTTTTATAACAGACATATATATTTTTATATTTAATGCTTTTAAATATACTATAGGGCTTGCTCCTTTACTATTAAAACATTTTGATCTCACTTCTTCTCTCTTGCAATATTGGAACTATTTTTTTATACGGAATTTAATATTTTGGTTTTTACGCTGGTATTTTGTTAATAAGACAAGAAACGCGGCCCTAAAATGAGTGGGGATAAAAAACTTTGAGTGGTTCTCAAAAACGAAAAATTCGAAAGGAAAGGAGTATAATATTTATAGCAAATATGCAAAATTGGGTAACTTTTTAATATCTGCGAGTACATTATCTTGTGCAAGTGCTAGTAATAGTAATGCCAGGGAACTTGATCAAATCCAGGAAATGATTTGTAATAGTATTTGTTTCTTTCTCCTAAAACGCGGAATGTGTGTGTATCAGTTTTTTATTTCTTTTTCCATTAAATCATTTTTGCATCATACAAATAACTCTCCTCATTAAGAGTTGCAGTATTTAGGCTCAAATATAACGGAACTTTAGGTGAAGCTTATCCCGGGATTCAGAAACGAAGAATGAGTAAATGGGATGCTTTTTTTCTCTCATAAGAATTTGAAATCAAAAATTATATTTTACTGTGTTCATGGGTCTTTCTTAGTGTATCGTTTTTATTGAAGTTACCAGGTTATCTGTCGACTGTTGCTAGATTTTCCATTTTAGTAAATACAGTAAATACTTTCTTCAGTAAATACATTATGTTATGATTTTGCAATTCTTTGTATAAGATCCGGCTTGGGGTCCAAGCCCTGACCCTGAAGGAGGGGGGGGGTCCCAACTATTTTCTGGTACGTCCCTGCCACTTACTTGTATACTCCTAGTTGGAGAGTAATTTCAAATGATCTAATCTACTTAACCCTTTACTGAGTTTACTGTTGTCTCTATGTTAGCAGCAAGGGTGGTTCTAGGGCTGGTGAAACTGGACCCCTGCCTGAGGTGGCAAATTTTAAGGGCGGCATTTGGACCAAATTTGAAAAATATCTGGTTTTCTTTTTTTTTTTTTTTGGTATGAAAATATTTTTTGTATTATTATTTTTACTTTAGAACCCTTATACCGTATTTAAATACCTGGAATTTCATTTTAAACTGAATAGAAATGCCGACTACTGCTAGTAAAATTTGTAAACGACTATATCTTATTTCAAAAAATAAAAATTACACTGCGTTGCGATTTGATGTAGCAAGCATATCAGCCAGTGTTTCTCAAAGTGTAGGGCGTGCCCCCCTGGGGGGCGCGATAACCCTACAAGGCGGCGCGAGCATATCGAAAATGAAAGATTTAAAAAAATTAATTTACTGTAATGAAGTAAGAAAATACATTCTGACATAATAAAAAAAACACATTTACACTAATAGAATTTATTAGTATTACTTCATCAAACACGAAAGCTTTCATTTCGATACATTCATTAGCTATCTGATCCTATAACTAAATAAAAAACATAACATTTTGCTTGATATGCTGTAATCCTACAATGAGAGATTTTTTTACTGAGTTTTCTTTTTAAACTAAAAAAACTATTTCAGAGAAAAGACAAAACCCAGAGAAACATTCTAGGAAGATAAAAATTCATCTGTTTGACCTTCGAACTTACTGGTATGGTTAGTTCGTTCCTTTTTTATGTCTTTATTTTTTATTTAGCGAGGTTGTAAATAATGCGCCTGTACAAAAGAGTTTTATGACATTTCGAAAAGCACAAAAAGCACTTTGATGGATTATTTGGCCAATATTTATTTTTATGAGTGTTCTGAAACTCATAAAGCATGATGAAAAACGTTTTATATAATTCCTTTTTAGAACTAACATTCATATTTTTACATTGATTACATTTTTAACGCGGGAGTGGTTGCGTGGGGTACGGAGTCAAACAACAAAAATTTGAACAAAATATGACAGTTTTGCTTGCATATATCATTTCTGTAACGTTCGTGAAAAGTTTCTGTGATTTGTGTCCTTCATTAAGGTCACGTACCTTAGAAACATTTTAATTCGGTTCTATTGGAAATTTTCTCAAATTATCAATGAAAAAAAGGTAGAAAGCAGTTAAGTATACTTTCTCTTAGTTAAATTATTCACTGAAATTGTGATTTTTATTGTGTACAATAAAAATAATTGTAAAAAAAGCTTCGGGGTGACGGAGTCACCCCGTGCGACTATTACCATTGGTATCGAGTGCGCGTCTTCTCCCGGGTTAAAACATTTTGAAGTCTTCTCGTTTTAAATATTAAAAATAATACAATTATTCTATATCGAAATTTTACATTCTTTAACATTAATAATAAATGCTAATTTGTGAGGATCACAATTACAGTTTGTTTAAATCGATTTATAATACGAGCATTCATTTAAAAAAATGATTTTTTATTTTTGTATTCATTGCCGTGCTCTTGGTTTTACTCTCCTTACAATTCAGCAAGTGCCGACTGAGTGGCGTAGTTGGTTTTTCGCTGGCCATCTGCACCACCTAAGGTTAAGGGTTCAACCCCAGCCAATGTCGGTGGATTTTCATGATGCAGAAAATCGACAGTGGTCATGTCGTATGATTATTCGGCATGGGTAAAAAATTCTTTGAAGTGCCGTCTTGTCTGCCAAAATTCTAAAGTTCAATTTTGCCAGCTCATTTGCCTTCCTCTGAGGAGGAAACTGGGCATCAAAATTACTTGCGGCCATTGGTACCGCCTATAATACGGTGCCGCATTCTAAAAAGTGATACCAGCTCCTGGCGAATAAGCTAGGTCTGCAAAGGTAAAAAATACCATCATTTGCAATTACACGGTTTGCGCAGACGTCGGAGAGTTTGCCCAGACTCACGCAGACGTTCGCGAGAATACTAGTTGTGACGGATATGATGAGAGCAACATAGACTAGACTATTTTTCTAATGACATTTAAACTTTTAGAAATGGATGATGGAAGAAATAAATCTTTAAATAAATATCATTTTGCAATCTATTCCAATTTAAAAATTATAGATACGAAAAATAACGTGTGTAATAATTAAAAGTAATATGTTTAAAATATATATTACTTAAAAGTGTATATATATATATATATATATATATATATATATCTATAATTTGCTTAAAATATATATTATTTAAAGTAACAAATACACAAAATTTAATACTTTCTTGTGAAGTTGTACAGCTTATAATTAAGATCGTATGTGTACGTTTTTAAAATCAGTTTTCTTATGTGTTGAACCTTCAAGGGTTCGAGGCTGTTGTGATCCTTAAATCATGAAATTTGATATGTTTTTCTTATTTTATTCTGTAACTTTTCTCCCCAACCCGAGTGGGTCACAAAGGATATTATTTCCACCCACAGTACGTCTGGTGTCAGCTAACTTAAAGGGGACAGAGGCAATAAGAATTTTTGAAAGATAGTGAGCCACGAGAGATGTTTCATTTTAGTCTTGGATGCTGTTGTTTAAAGTTACAATAAATGATTTTAATCTCTACCATCAACAGACTCGTTTTCGAAAAAAATGGTTTGTTAAAGTAGGCACAATTAACTCTTACATTTAGCTCGTTTGAAATAGCAACAGGTAATTATGTTTTTAACTTCGAATTACTATGTATTTTTAAGACTTAAAATAATGTACAAATTCTTTCTGTAAGGTACGCCTGTGAATAAGGCACAATTAATGTTACTACCGGTCTTTTTGAATATGAATCTTTTATTAAGGGGCATTCTATTTAAATGACACTGAAAAAAGTTTCTTATTTCTTTTAACATTTCAAAGACACGTTTGTGTTTCTCGTTAAATACATTAAATATAGTGCTGTCCTAATAAATCAATGCAATTTAAAAGAGGAAAGGAACAGGAAAAAAAATTACAACATTGTCTGCTCCGCGCTTCGATTGAGAGACAAAGCAGAATATGTAATGAAGCCATTGCAACTCATGGGGCGCGATTTCTTTGGGTTGACATAAGAACGAAAACTACTAGCTGTAATAATACACCGACTTTCAAAAAGTTCCGTTCACCGGAGCATTTTCAATAAATTTCTGTAAATAAAAGATTGTATTGCTCATTTCAAATACTTATACAGTAATTAAACTTTTCCTATTTAGAATTTTCATTTTTAATGAACATGAAATTAAAAAAAACTGTGACTAAGGTAATTATTTGTATATCATTTATTTAAAGACTAACACGACTTGAATTTCTAATTAAACTAATTTGTTCAGCATTAAAGGACAAAATACCCAATGTCTGGTCTGGTGGTCATAAATTTCTGGCTCTAGGACATATTGTGTCAAACACAAAGTTCCTTATTGGAAGGTACTTCTATATTTTTACGTTATTAAGATAAAGTATTAAAGAATATTTTATTGTATTTGCCTTCATGAAAAAGCGCACTATAAAAATAATAGACTTCGTTTGAAAAGAAATCTCTTTTGCTAATATATGCGTATACACTTATGTAATAAATAAATTCACATAACTATTTTAACTGAAAGGATTACTGAGTTAAGAGAAAACTAGCTAATTTTAATGTCAACGAAATTTTTTTGTATATACGTATCCATAGTTATAGTTAAAGAGTACATGGTTTGTTAAATTTTATCTTTAGATTAAATCGAAATAATATTAATTGATTCTCTAAATTGTTTTTCATAAGACAGCTTCCACTTCCAGAACGAGAGACATGCATATCCTTCATTACTATTCACTCTTCATGCGGTTCATTTAACATGTTTATTGTAATTTTTTTTTCTGTATCATCAGTTATGAATTATTTTTCTGAATCATCATGTGTTAAGTCAATATAACCCATGCATTTTATATATAATGGGATTTTTTTCTCTCTCTCTTTTTATACATTAAAAGAAATTTAGTAATATTATGCTCCAATTATAAATATACTAGCTGGTATACCCGTTCTTCTCACGGGTCAACTGAAAAAATAAACAACACAGATTGAAGGATAAAGAAGTTTTTAATGGGTTAATTTTACGTGAACTGCAAATTAAACAAAAAAATCTTTTTGCATATCTCAGCTAAACAAAAAAAAGAAAGAAAAAAAACCTTTGTTAAATTTTAAGTATGTAGATCTAATAGCAGATAAAAAGGATTTTTTTTAATTTATAACTAACTCCCCGTAACACCCTTGAGGGTCGATTTTTGAAAATACCTCCCTAAGCTGATTTCTGCTCAGTAAAAGTAACACATTGTTAAAAGTTTTGTGTAATGAACGCTTAAATTAGTGTAAATAATTTATATCTGAAAGTGTAATACATTAATATTACTTTCTGTTGTATTTATTTCATGTTAAAATTGCAATATTCGCAAGCAACGCCGATTCTTAAATTATAATGGCGATTCAGTTAAAAACTTAGCGAAATGTTAACGATAGAGTCAAGTTGGCAAATGTCTAGCTACTTTCATAGCTTGAGCTTTATTAGAGCTTTGTAAGACCCGCGTGTAGCGGAACGATGCACGTTAATACTGTATCCACCGCAATATGATTTACTGCAGTTTTTTTCATACAATATTTTTTTTTGAATCGCTACATTGAAAATTAAGGGATATACATAAACAAAATACTCAACTTTGGTAATTTTAATCCGTTAGAGCTAATTAATTAATTAAAGATATACAACTGTAAAATTAATTATATACACTGTTGACATAAAATAAATAGTCAAATCGTTTTCTAAGGTCTTCATTAACATACAAAAACATAAGACAATTAAATTTTGACAAACTACTTTTTTATTTTTATAAAATTAAAAACTTATTTATGTTGAAAATTGCAGTTTTTTCCTTAAAA
Organism: Trichonephila clavipes; assembly: GCA_019973935.1. NCBI lineage: Eukaryota > Metazoa > Arthropoda > Arachnida > Araneae > Nephilidae > Trichonephila > Trichonephila clavipes. Next base: position 424,751 of record BMAU01019516.1, on the reverse strand, counting down.
AAAATAACTAAAATGTTTATATTCTCTGGTGTTTATTATTTTCCATTCACTTAAATACAAAAACCTTCACTAGTATATATTTATACACCAATAGAGAATATTTGTGCAAATTTTCAATGCAATTGGAAAAAATGTGTTGCGCAGAGAACATTTTAAATTTATTGAAACGACAAAAATTACAATTCCCTTAAATGAAGGTTTTAATGATTATGATGATTATGATGATTATAAGTCCTCAATCACATTTGATAAAAGCAATTATTACTACAATTGAGGGATACTATATTATTTTTTTATGACTTATATACTGATTTTCTTTATGTTATAATAAATATACCTAATTTTCAGCAATAAACAAACTTTCAGTAGGAAATAAAAAATTTAATATTTTGATGTTATTATTGAAAATATGACTGAAAATGTATTTTAAAGTCAAGCAAACTCTAAAACTTTATATGCAGCATATCTAAATGTACAATAATATAAATAATAAAATATGTCTGCTTGACCATAAGATTACTACTTTTATTTATTAATAACTTACCATTGTATTAGTGTAACGTGATTTCAAACTATATACATCAAAATAAATTAAAAAAACAAACAGGTAATACTAAAATTTTCCAGCCCCGTAACTGAGGTCATTCTTTTCCTTATTTTTGTCTTTTTTTTAAATACGTTTGAATTTTTTTCTCTTTTTTATATTGTTCTGAAGCTTTTCGCTTTCTTTGCGACAACCTTCGCTTATCGCGTCTATGGGCAATTTTTATTGCAGCGACTTCCATTTCATTATTGTTTAATTTTAACGTTTCAATGTAGCCAATGTTTACTTCGCTGACCGCTGTTGTTACTGCAAGATCAATTCTTCTTTTTGAAACAAACACATCTTTGGGCCACGCACATTTCCTCCAAATACAACTGTGTAAACTTTCATTTGCATTTTGGGTTTTGCCAGAAACACAGCGAAGAAGAATTTCTTTCGAGGCAAGGCGCTGGTACACTGGCATAATTTTAGCAACTACTTCTTCTGACAGCTTTGTTTTTATGCTTTTATAACTACCTGGTACTTTATTATCGGTTTTAGCTCTATTATAAAAGCACCAGGATAGCTTTCCTTCAGGGCATTTGCTGTGCATTGACTTTGCATCAGTTGACATACAATGAAAAAGAGTTGCTAAAATTGACGTCTTCGTGTTATCAACCTCTGGAACATTGTCAACAATCGCTTTCCTATAAAAATTCTGTAACTTAGTTATAGTTGTGTCAGTCAAACTACCTTGTTTACGACCACCTAATATGTCACACCTTTCACCCACCATTCTTTAACTTTATTCCGGAGTGCTGTTCCCAAACGTTTAGCTACGTGGTTGACACACTCTTCTATTTCGATGGCGACATCATCTCCGTACACTTTTTTTTCATTTAGGTGTTGGTGTGTTTTTGCATCACTGTCACAAAGAATAGTAGTATATCGCATTGCACAGTCAGATATTGATCGATTCCACAACATGTATGCAGCATGCATTTCCATACTATCTGAGGAACCATCAGTTTTTCTAGTATTTTTCTGAATGACCTGATTTCCAAATCAGAAACTCGGGACTCCCTTCACCCAAATCTTTTGCTGCCATACTGCATTCATGGCAATATTTTAACAATACCTCAAAATCAACAACAAGGTTTGTCAATACATCAATAACAATACCGATGCCATACAGGGACGTACGTTTGGCCTCTTTCATGCCACTTTCCATCATATGATACAGTTATATCGATAATATTGTTCTGAACAAGATCAGAATGTAAGTATAAATTTGCTTGTCTCACGTGGTCTCTTGAGATTTGTAGCATTTCAGCTTTCGCGTTTTCATTTTTATTGCATAAGTTTTCTAATCATTTCGAAAATGTTTTCCTATCCATGCATGGCGCACCTAAAATTGCTGAGAAAGTTTCTAAGGCTGCGTGACCCCTCCCTATAGCCAAGAATGCAGATGCAAGTTTTGAGTTAATATCGAATTTCCTGCAGGGTTTTTCTCGTTGACTTCTGAAGGCATGTCCATATGATTTTTTACATTTTTCGCAAACAAGTTCCATTTTGATTGAGAAACCGTATGAATCGTGTGTTAAAATCTTCAATGAGAACTGGTTGCAATCACACTACATGGAAATTTTGTACCAATGAGGTCCACATTGAATTATTAATGAAATGATATTCATTTGATTCAGAATTTACATTAATGGTACTCATACCTCATACACAAGGAACAGCTTCTGTTGAAATTTCATCACCTTTATTATCCGATGAGGAATTACATGCAGAAGATCTACCTTTTTCCAAATTTCTTATGCAGGCAGCTCTACGTTTGCTTAGTCGGCCTTTGGGCTTTCGATGTTTTGAACTTATGCTATGCATTTTCCTAAGACAAAATTCGCTGAAATAATTTCGCTCAACAGAATATAATATACACTCAGGAACATTGAAAATAGCGACCCAAGAAGGAAGCTAAGTACAATCGCGAAACTTTGCAAATAAGTACAGAGTAATGTGATATGCAAATGATCCAAGTTTTGGGCCAATACGCATGCTAATACACGCCGAGGTGGCGCTACAATCAGGAAGAGGGTGCTACATAAGCCAGTGCAAATTCGAAGATTCATAAACGTGACGATTACCCGCCGATTATAGGAAGACTTTGGTAAGCGAAACATGCCAGGTAAACGTTCTGGAAGACATTTCTCACAGTTAAGCGAGTTAGAGAGAGGTCTGATCATCGGGATGAAAACTGCAGGCTGGTCGACGCGCCATGTTGCTGACCAGGTGGATCCTTTGAAGTGTTCCGTTAGAAAGTGTTGGGAGCAGTGGACACGAGAAGGTACCCACGTGCGGAAAACCGGGTCTGGAGCGACCAGGAAGACCACTAGGAGAGAGGATCAAAGGACCGTTCGGCAAGCACTTGTAGATATGTGATTCAAATATAAAATAAAAAAAAACACATGAAGTAAAAAAAGTAATGCTCAAAATGAAAAAAGAATACAATATAGAAGCGTAATTCTGCAGCTGCACAAGCAGCTGCGTTTGACACATGTATTCAAAGGGGCGTGGTCAAACAGGTGTTCGAATTGAAAAGGGCATAACTTTCATAAAAACGATCGGAATTGAAAAATCATTTTTGCATTCAGTGGCAGTGATTAGAGGCATTGCTAATATGCTAAAAGTGAAAAATCGAAAATTTGATCGAATTTCACCAAATTGAAAGTCCACTGTACTCTTAAGTGGCCCGATACCATTTGATCCGTACATCGGTGGTTGAAAGCCATTCTGTTTTCTACTGACGCCTTCTTTAACAGGTTACGTGAGTTTACTTTTATTTTCACCAAACATCACATCATAGCTATTCAGCAACCAATAAGCCCTGTGTTCCTTTTTAGTAGTCATTTTGTCTTTTTGTACATCAGTTATTAACTCTTTGTACGTAGTTTCAGTTAAAAAAAATACTTTTTTTTGCAGCTTTAACTCGAGTTTTGGTGCAGTTCGTCGTTGAATAGTTGTTTCATGACTATAGACCGGGGTCGGCAAGCTTTTAGTTGTGGCGTGTCAAAAATCAATGTGCCAAATATGATTCAGCGTGCCATACAGTAAGTAGGATATGTTTGAAACATTTCTATTCCCGCAAAAATGTATGAAGAGTGTTAGGGCTCCCCCCTCGGGTGCCCTTCTCCTTGATTATCAGCGTGAGGTGTACGAATAACTAGAAGCTGCCATCATCTTAATTTGACTTTATTAAGATCTTAAAACTTAAGCATCTAACAGATTAGATAATAATATTATAAATGAGAGAATCTACGATGGCTAAACACACAATGCATATAATACCGAAATAACGTAACCCGTACCACTATCAGTACTAACTCGCCTAAACTCATATCCAATACTATCACTGATCCTAACATTAAATAGTCACTCCTACCTTAATGTCGAATAATCAATCCAATCTTTCTGGAAGTTGCGGATTTACTGGAGTGCAATGGTATGCACCTTGACCTAATGGCTCTCTGTCACGAATAACTTTTGTTAGCTGTCACTTAATCTTTCCAAAACTTCTTGACGCTTGAATCACGGATTGTCTTAACATTCCTGAAATTGCCACCTCTCTTACTCTAACTTCTGATATTTAAAAGCTTCCTAATTTGCATATTTTCTTCACGCTTCACTTCTTGGTTTTGGTAGAAGAAGAGTTGCCATTAAATCTGATCCGAAAGGACATGTTAATGAAAAGACGCGTGAGCCCGTCACAAGAGTTAAAGAATAGAGTTCAATTATACAGATTTACAGCTTTATCACACATTAATTTTGCATCAATTAAAAATATTTCTTTACATAAAAATAAAAAGCATAAAGTATAACTATTTCTTCAGCAAAAATAAATAAAAACCTCGAAATTATACATATATTGTTTTTTAAACATATTTATTAAATTAAGAAATAGACAACGAAATATATAAGTATTTCCCCTGACTGTGTGAAGATCCCCTTGGATCTCACTTTGAGAACGAGAATAATTTTGAGTCAAAGAAGAACCAGTAGCCATTTTTATAAATAACTTTCTTTATTTGGTTATCTTTCCCAAATAGAATCAAAGACTTTTAATAACAAATAAATCAAAATGGCTTTATGAGGTTTAAAAGGGACTTTCCTTTATATTAACTTAAATATTTAATGATCCAATTAATTAGCAATTATAATATCGATCATGCAGAGATTACCGCAATAAGAGATCCCAGAATTATATTCAATAATGTTCCTACTGAACATTTAACTTTAATCTCATTCCTAATATAAAACTTTAATGAGACTTTAATTATAAATCAGTATTTACCACACTGAATCTCAGCTCTTCCTGTGCCTAATTTATCCACCTAGAAATCTTCAATAATAAATCTCTAGCTTCACTATTATAACTTCCTGCTTCAGTCTCTCTCTTCAACTGTCTCCCACTTTACTATTCCGTTTAACTTAAATACTTAATCTAATCTGCATAACAAGGAATACCTGTTCTCTTTTTGGAGTTGATTGGAAATAGGTAGGGAATTAAATTTCCCTAAAAAAAGACGTTTCAGAAGGTTAGTGATAAAGTTCCGTATAGATTTGTCACAATCCCTCCAAAAAGGAAACGGGATTTATTCGAAGGTCTCATACGTCCTGAAAATAAACTACGTAATTCCTATCTTTGTCTTATAGTTCCGACGAATATAACTGCTAATTGGATATTACTGAAACTCTCTTTCCTTAAGGAAAAGGACAAATAAAATTACGACTTATAATTAATTTTTACACCTCATAACACTTTACAAGTTTAAATTAATCCCTGCACTCTATCCATTTGGCAACGGGGACGTGGGAAAAACCCCCCAATTGATGGCAAAAAACCAGCCCCATAGAGTTTACTAAATTCCTACTTAAGTATTATTCATAAAATAACAATTTTTATCTTCTTTGGCACTGGAACATCAAGGACTTCAGGGTCAGCTACCCAGAAAGATTAATTTCCATTTGAGTGTTAGGTACAAGCAGACATGAATTTATACACTTGTTACATGAATTTTACATACAATAAATATCTGATTCCTTTGCCTTCCCATTCTAAAAGTTTTTGCGTTAGTTAGTGTTAATGGTTAATCCTATCTAACTTCTCCGCACCCCAAGTCCCCAGATTTGAAACAAAATATACACACATATATATACATCATACAATAACAATCATTTTGCAATAAACAAATAACACAAACAACCAAATGAATTGTCGCATCTTAGCGAAGTCATACATCGAAGTAAACAAATGCAAATTTTACAGATGTTTTCTCCATAATACAAAAAATTATCACAAAAGCTGTTTTTTCTGCTACAGAAAAAAACACACACAATGCAGTGCCCACTTTTGTCAGTCTTCTTAATTTTAAAGTCCGCCCGTGACTTGCTTCAATTGCAAAAATTCTTCATTTGTTCGTACCGCGAAAATAAAGAAACAATACAACCTGGTTTTTGTCTGTTAAATTCTCCTATGTACCGGATCTCCATCCAACGCTTCCATACTGAGGCTTCTTCTTCGTAATGTGCTGTGAGGTATGCCGTTGATTTCGATGTTGCTCAGCTCCTCAGGAATTCCGTCGTTTTCTTGTATACGGCTCCGTAGATAGTATGGGCAAGGTCTCCTTGTAGTGGCTTGATTCGACCGGACTGGTTTCTCCGCTTGTTTGTTGCGTCCTCTCGTTGTTGCTCTGGTCTGGCGGGTCTTGTTATCACGTCCACTACCTTCCGTCCAGGATTCGACTGTGGTTGACTTATTCAGTCTGTAATCAGGCAACCTTGATGGACCTGCAATGGACTCTATTCCTTGTGAGGAGGTATTAGGTCTCTTAAATTTATAAGTTCTGGATGAGATCGAGGGTGGAATCGACCTCTTGACTCCCTGCCTTTTTCTCAGGAGCGAGTCTTTTCTGGTCCTTGTGCTCAGACCCTTGCAGTGATCTCTTCCTGCACACCTTGGACCGTTTTAAAACTTGGTCCTTCGACTCATTATTACTCTTTTTGCGTTTGTTTCTGGGCTTCTCCCGTGCGGTGTTACCCTGCCATGATCTACACACCTCACTTTCCTTACTAGAGATTTTCCTGTGCTCTTTTTAAACTGCCCTTGATTCGATCTATTCGACCTATGATTAACTCCTTGCTCGTCATACAGAGTTTCTACCTGACTATCCGAACTAATCGTGTCTGTGTGTCGAGGACGGTACACTCGAACCTGATCAATATTAACTGTCATCCTTTTTCCGCTTTTCCAAATGATCAAATTATTACCTTTAACTTCCTAAACTCTATAGGGACCTTCAAACTTAGGCATAAATTTTCCAACCTGTTTTCTACCCGCAGCACTTAAGAAATGTGTTTGAATTAAAACTAAATCGTTCACTTTGATGTGAACACCCCTCCTTCTGCGATTGTAATATTTTTCCTAAGACTTATGCTTTTTTCGCATATTTCGTCTTGCCTGATCGAATAATCTTTCGATGTTCCTACCAACATATTTCGTATCCTCTGTAACATTTATGAGCTTGCTAAACAGGGTTATGATTTTCCTTCCCAAGAATACTTAGCCGGAGTTTTATTTGTTGTTTCATGTACCGCAGTGCGCATTGCGAAAGCGAACTTATGAAGAAATTGGTCCCAGTTTTCATGGTTCAACAAAAGAGGCTATCATTTGAACTAAATTTCTATTTACTCTCTCAGTGAGATTAGCCTGCGGTCTGTACGTTACCGTTTTCATATGTTTGATGTCCAACATGTGACTGAGATGTTCAAATACGTCAGAAATAAATTGGGGGCCGTTATCACTTATCAGAGAAATCGGAGCTCCGTATCGCGCTATATAGTTATCAAAATGGGCATTAGCTACTGCCTGGCTGAAGCTTTACGAAGAGGAATCAGCTCACACCACTTAGTGAAGTGGTCAGATATAATTAATATGAATTTATATCTCTCAAGTCGGGATGCGGGGTAGGGGCCTAATATGTCTAGCGTTACAATTTCATTTGGATATTTTGAAACTATAGGCATAAACGACCAGCTGGTATAGCGCGTTTTTATAATTAAATTTTTGACACCAGTCACAGGTTGAAACATATTCAAATATATATTTTCTCATAAATGGAAAAGAGCACGTGTCATAAAGTTTAAGATATGTCTTCCTCTTTCCGAGATGTCCTGCCAGTGGCAGATCATGAAACTCTTTCATTATATCTTTTCCAAGAGAACCAGGAATATAAACTCTTAGTTCTCCCAGAGTAGAAAAATACTTCGCGTAAAAGAAGAGACCATTTATTAACTTGAAGTCCTGGGACCAACTCTCGCATATCGTCGCTTTAACAGAACCGCCATCAGGGTTTTCTAAATATCGGTAAATATGTCCTAATTCAGGATCTTCCCTTTGTTCCCTAACGAATTGTTCACGTGAATTTATTGCGAGGACTCTAAGAGCTGCGCACGAAATTTGTGACCCCTCGATACTGTCCACTGGATTTCTCGATAAAAGATCTGCGACCACGTTTTGAACACCAGGCCTGTGCTCCCATTCTATGTTAAATTCGGACAATTTCAATGCCCATCGGATCATCTGACTTGACAAATTCTTATCATTCGTTAACTTTGTTAATGCTGCGTGATCTGTGATCACTTTCACAGGCAGGGGTCTAAAATAAGTTTTAAACTTATTTAGAGCCCATATTACTGCCAAACATTCTCTTTCGGTAACCGTATAATGACATTTTGCTTTATTGAGGGTTCGAGACGCGAAAGCAATAAGTTTTTGATTTTGTTGAAGCACAGCACCAACTCCGACCCCACTAACATCAGTGAATAAATTGAACTGTTCAGAAAAATTCGGTAATTGTAAAACTGGTGCCTCCGTTAGTGTACGTTTGATCTTATCAAAAGAATCTTGTGCTTCTTTAGACCAGTTAAACTTAGCCCCCTTTTTCTTTAATTGGTACAATGGTTCGCATATATCTGCGTATCGCGGGATAAACTTTTGGTACCAACCCGTCATCCCTAAAAATTTTGACACTTCCCTATTATTTTTGGGAGGTCTCATTTCCGTAATTGCCCTAATTTTATTACTGTCAGTTTTGATTCCGTTTTTGCTAATAATCAGGCCTAAATATTTTAGTTTGTCACGGGCGAAGTGACATTTCTCCTTATTTAAAGTTAGCCCTGCGTCTCGTAATAAAGTAAAAACTTGATTTACATGATCGAGATGGTCTTTAAAGGATAAAAGCCTTTTTTTCAATATCTTTTGGGCTAATTGCCAACTGAAAGTACCCGCTTCTTAAATCTAGTGTGAACATAACGCCGGTGTGAGGAATATTGGTGAGTAAGTCATCAATCACCGGTAATGGATATCGAGGATATTTGGTAGTTACATTTAATTTGCGATAATCGATCGCGAAACGATACGCCTCGGGAGAATCTGGAGGAAGGTCATTTTTCTTTCGTGTTAGAACGACTGGAGATGCGTAAGGCGAATTAATAGGACAAATTGTACCATCACGTAACATTGAGCCTCGACAGATCTAATGTGCAACGGCCCCCTCTACATGGCGTGTTTTTATCGGCACTAGTCTCGAACTCAAGACACTCCAGCCACGAGTCCGTGATCTTGACCACTAGGCTACAGTGCCCTACAAAACGCGGGTCAAGAATGCACGGTTTGCACGGCGGAGAATTGGATTAAGTGTCCTATTAACATCCCACTCCAAAGCAACACTAGGGCTATTGGTGACGGACCTCATCATTCGATTCGAATGAAATGAATGTGTCCTCCAATGCATGGTAAATGAATAGGGCCTCTAGAACGTCGCTCAAGTGACGACCTCCACATTACACCAAGGACTTTGAGTCTTGATAGACGGCAAAATTCGACTCCAGTTCGGCATGCTCACGAAAGGAATAATTTGTAATGAAGAAGAGCTTGGGTTAAGAGATCCTAAAACAGCACATGTGAATGTCATAAGATATCAATTATTCAAGAGTGTGTAAGTAAAACAAACAACCCATTTCTGTTATTTGTGATTTGGATGAATTGCTTAATAATGTCTCGCTACGAAGTGACAAAATGGTTATTGGCGATGGATCTCGTCCATTTGAACCTCGATTCAAAACGACACCTGAGCTAGCACACCCTCTTCAAACTACCCCCGTATTCAACTAGAAGATTTTGAGGCTCCCCAAATTTAGCGTGCTACACGACGGGTCTTCAGTGGACTCTATCCTGGGACTCGAGAACATGGCCACTAGTTAGCGTTCCACGGCCAACAAGTGCTTCTCAGTTGGAGTTAATAAAAATATATCAATACTTTTTCAGTAAATTTTATGATATTGATTAAGATTGGAAGAAATTAATATAGCGTATAGTTACTTAAAATTTCAGTTTCGGATATATCCAAAAATAAATATTGGTGAAGGGGTGCTATATATTAAGAAAACAATTAAAAGACAATTAGAATTTATCCTTAATTTAAAAATCAATGCTTACTAATGTGATAGTAAATACTAATTTATTTTCTGAAAGGAATAAAAATGAATCAAGATTTGGTAATAGGAATTTCAGTGTAGTATATGCATTCTATTTGTACCATAAAATTGATATATGTTCTAGAGAAGTGGTCTTCAAACTGTGTTCCACGGAACCCTGGGGTTCTACAAAACATATTCAGTGGTTCCACGAGCCACAGTAACAAATCGAGAAGAAACTTTTAAATACGTATGCAAAATAGATACACATTCTCTGTGAAGTTTGTACAGTTACAAGTCTCTAAAGTTCCTCCTATTCATTAAAACTGAAAATTTTATTTACATATAATAACTATATTTTGTATCACTTTTTAAACTTTTATTATAATATAATAAAAGAAAATATTAAAACACGTTTTATCTGTATATATCCTCCCTATTAGATTGTGAATGTTCTATTGTTTACTATCTCTGATTCCTCGGGATAATTTCATACTCATTAATTAGCACAATGTCTTACAAAGCTAGTTTTCTAATAAAAAATGCACCTTTTTTGCATTTGCAAAAAAAAAAACACCTAGAATGAAGTAGAGGGAAAAAATCTTGAACAGATTCGATGTTAGAATCTAAATTGAAGCAAGAACAGCTCCTAAATTTTATGTTGTGAATTCTCAAGCCAAATATTTAATATTTCTTACACAGCTATAATCATTTAAATGCCATTCAGAACATTGTGTTTAAGTGAAATATATTTCTCAACGTGAGTGGCTACAAAAACAAAATATAAAACTCAGAATATGTTATGCGATTGTATTCCATCTCAATAGACCTAGACTTTGACAGTTTGTGTGAAAAATACTAACATATATTCCAATTCTAAACATATACCAGTTTCTAAATATAATGCATGGATAGGGGGATCAAAGATTAATATTACTAATGAGTATGTAAGGAACCGCTGCCTGCACCTGGCAACAGGTCAAACGAGAGACGATATAGAGGGAAGGATCTGGCAACGACGGAGGAGAGGAAAAAAAGGTCGGAACGGGGGAGAGAGAGCGGTGGCAAAGAAAAAACCGGGTCGTGAAAAGTAGACACGGCTGGACGATGTATCTTAATCTTGTAACATCTCAATATATTCTTTATTTTAAGAAATGTCCCATAGAAGGTGGGGAATAAACAGTGGGACAAAACCCTGTCTGCAATTATTTTCAATTCACAATGCGAACACGATCAGAAAAGAACCCACAAGTTTACACTGGTGTCAGAAGTGGGATGCAATGGAGCAAAAGTTAAAGGAACAAAATATTTCAAATTGATCGGTGTTCGTACTACAAAGTTGTGAACAAGGTCTAGTGGACATTCAGTTTGAAAGAAAATTTTTAAGAAGGAAACGGAATCCTGCGGTGTATTTTCAAGTTGATGACCACGTGGATCCCGGGAATTCTCTTGCAGCAGTTTCAAGTGAAAAATCATGATCTTCATACAGAAATTTGCTATCACCTGCCGAGTTGGGCTATGGAATAAACAGATGCCGTATTTTTCTTCAGTTTCTGATGAATGGAGTCGTGATCTGAAAAGTGTTCAAGTACAGAAACAGCGTTCATGTCGAGGTAAGTGGCTATTGTTCCCCTAAGTTAAAATATTGTGTGAATATTTAAAAGAGTAATGGGATGCAGTCATATTTAATTTGTTTTTTTAAAAATAAAATAGAAAAAGCATATATATCTGAAAAAAAAATTGAAAATTTCATTGGTTTATTGCAATATTCTATGTTGTTGGAATATTGTGTAGATGAAATAAGAAAATTGTGTACTTATTTTACCTGGAAATGATAGGGTATCATTTTAAATGTTGTAAAATATGGTATTTAGAGTTCTAGTGTTAAACTATAATTTCTTTTTATCATCATTCTTTACTGTTTTGAAGTTGTCTCAAAAATTAAAATCTGGGTATAGAAAGTGTTTTGCATAACAATTCAGTTTGCAGAATTTAAAAAAAAAAGAATTAGATTAATTTATCTTGAAATAATGGTTGCGAAAAATGTATGTTTGAGTGGGTGAAAAATATCCATTAAAAAATGTGTATATGTATTTCAAGTAGACGGACTTCCTGTTAAAATGTTGTAAATAAGAGATTTTGTAGGTTATTTATGACTCAGAATATGGCATGTTTTTTTTAATATTATATGATAGTTTTTCATTTTAAGTAAAAGTGGTGCAATTTGTCAGTTAGTTGATAGTTTAATGTGCAATCTGAGGTTATTTCCTTTGCTCGTAATTTAGGATGTATATGTATATTGGTTTTTTGTTTCCTGCATAAGATTCTTCTTTTAATTAAAAAAAAAGAGAAACTAAGAGTAGATTTATGATTTGAGAAATAATTCTATGGTAATGTAGCTAAAGTATGTTGTTAATTGTGTTTTTTTTTTATTTTGAAAAAGGTTCTGCGTTCTGATTAGTAACAAATAACTGTGTCTCATATAAGTTTTATTGTAAACATATTTCGTATTGTGTTTCTGGAATTTGAGTACTCTTAGAAAAAAACGAGTTGAATTTTTCTTGCTTGTTAAATATATAGTACTAGTTCATTTAAGTGTTTGTAGTTAAATTTGTCAGAAGGTAATTTGGCATTAGGTTTAGCTTGATTAAAAATGGCATTTCTCATTAGAAGTAAGAAAATTGACTTAATTCAATTAGCGCGGGACTTAGATGAGTCACCTGATCCGTCTATGTCTAAAATTGTTTTAAGGAATTTAATAATCTCTAGTAAATATTACAAGGAGGAAGAGGCAAAAGAGAGTTATTGGAAGTTATTACAGCTGAAAGGTTAGAGACAGAACAGCAGCAAAAACTAGAACAACAAGAACAATTATCAATTGAAAAATTACGCTTGGAAATAGAATTATCTAGGAACGCTAATCAGAGTGCTACTCAAAATAATGGTCAAACCTCACGCGTAAAATCTTTAGATGAAATAGTTAAAATGGTTAGGCTGTTAACTGTAAAGGTACCCAATAAATCAGACGGGTGGGACTATTTTTTTTCTAGTCTTGAAAAGGCTTTCGCTAGTGAAATGGTTAGCGACGAGTTAAAACCGAAAGTTTTGTTATGCATGTTAGGAGACAAGGTGTCAAACTTATTAGTTAACCTAGGTGAAGAAGAATTAACAGATTGCGAGTCTTTAAAACAGGTTGTGCTCAAGGAGTATGAACCCTTACCCCCCAAAAATATGTTTAGAAAATTTTAGAAAGGCCAAAGGTAACTCTGACGAAACTTTCTCTCAGTTCGCGTCCCGTTTAACATCGATGTGGTTATACTACTGTAAGTTAAGAGAAGCGAATGATGTTGAGTCAGTTAATCAACTGATCGTAGCAGATAAAATGTTTGAAATGTTGGATTCTGAGACGGCGACCCATATTGGTGTGCTCCAAGGGGAAGGATGGTACAAACCCAGGGACTTGGGCAAACAATGTGATATATTTTACGCTTCCAAAGAGAAATCCTACGATGAACCTGAGAGAGCTAAATGGAATGATAGTGAAAAGAGAAGTTTTAATGGTAGTGGGGGTAAACAGCCATTTGGGGAGAAAAAGTCAGATAATTTTTCTTCTAGGAAAAACTTTGGTAAAGGTCAAGTAACTGAAATTAAAAAATTCGCTTGTTTCACCTGCGGATCAGATAAACATTTTAAGCGGGATTGTTCGAAAAACAAAGAGGTAGATAATAAAAGACTTGATGTGAATAAGGTGTCAACGGAAAGGACAGAATTGGAAGATGGAACGGTCACTACTAGAGTTGATTTGCTAGGTAAAGTCATTCCTAGGGGGGCTATTGAAGACAAATTAAGTAAATTAGTGAAAACATCTATCAGTGTAGATGGGAAGTTAGTCCATGCGTTATTGGATTCTGGTACGGAAATTACTGTTATCAAGAAAGATTTAGTTCCTGGAATATCGGTTGAAGGAGCTTCCACGATTTATTTGAAAGGTATTTTCGGTCCAGCGGTTAAATATCCTTTAGTATATGTTCCAATTTGTCTTGCTACCGGTGGCCAGGTTAATGTGGTGCACCAGCAAGCAGAAGTTTTGGTAGAAGACGTGTTGCTTCCACCAGATGTTTTGGATATGTTGGGAGGAGCCCAGAGTGAAGAGAATTCACTGGCTCAAAGCTCTCAGGACCTGAGGGTTGACTCAGGAAATGTAGATGAAACCGAGGTTTCATCGGGTATTCTGCCAGAGAAAGCACAGGAGCACATTGAGGATTCTCAAAGGAATATTACTTCATATCGGAATGAAGTGGGAACATTGGGTACTAAGGATGAGGAGGTGACCGCTGAGATGGATAAAGGAATCATGGTGGCTGATAGTTTTCGTTCCGAACAGGAGTGTTGTGCCGAGTTAGCATTGGCTTGGAAGTATGCTAAGGAAGGCAAAGGAAACTACTACGAAGTAGATGGGTATCTATTTAGTAGGGATAAAATACTCGGGAAGAGTATTGGGCAGCTGGTACTTCCGAAGTGCAGAAGAACTGAGGTGTTGAAACTAGCGCATACTTCCGTGTTCGGTAGTCACATGGGTCCCAAGAAGACGCTTGAACGAATCGAGTATTCTTTCTTTTGGGAGGGTCTAAGGTCCGATGTGAAGAAATTTTGTGAGTCATGTAAAGAATGTCAGCTCACTCGATCGGTTAGGATTAAAGACCGATCATCCATTACACCTGTGGCAAGACCTGAATTGCCATTTGAGGTGGGGAATATGGATTTGATAGGTCCAATTGATCCGCCAAGCTTAAAGGGACATAAATATATTTTATGTCTGGTTGATCAGCACACTAGGTGGGGCGAGGCTAGGCCGGTGACTAGTCTCAGTGCGAAGGTAACCCGTGAAGCTTTGTTAGATATTTTCAAGAACCGGGATTTATCTTTTGTTGAAAAGGGAAGGTTTTGTAGAAAAGAATAGCGCAGCATCGTGGGTCACGGTACTGGATTTGTGGAAGTGGTATTTCTCTGTCGTTCTCTCACGAAGGGGTATGCGCGTGCGTTATGCCGTTTGACATTTACATGACTAAAAAAGTGAGGTTTAAGATTGAATACACTTCTTATGGATGTAATTTAACGGCTCAGGTTTTAAGAATGTTAGAGCAGTTCGTTGTATCTCGAATAGTCGATATAGACATTCTGATGCAAATTTGGAAAAATCGTGTAAAACAAATTAACTTTGTATTAGAATGGGTGAGATGGGTTGGGTCGGAAATCATACCGGCCAAAGGCAAATTAGAGCCGTAGGAAAGTTTTTACTGTGTACTTAATATGGATTTAGTGAGCTCATTGAGCATTCACACATTCATGAGTTAATGAAAGAAACATTGTCTTTATATATATATATTAAGATAAAAACTGTAATGTATATATTTAGTGTTTTTTTTTGTATAATGTGTTTTCTATGTTTCTGTTTGCAATCTCATTACAGTTTAGATCTTTCTGGGAACATAGTCACTTATTTCAATTGGGTGAACTATTAATATTATTTCATGTGTTTGTATTAAGGAACTTTCACTAGAACAATCATCAAGACTTTTGACTGTTGCAATTATTGTGTGTTCTGTTTGTGGATTTTCTGTGTCACGGTTTGTGAATTTTCTGTTCCTGGTGTCTGATATGGTAAAATCAGCCACAAGGGGCAAATTTTACTCTTAGGTGGGGCGTGTAAGGAACCGCTGCCTGCACCTGGCAACAGGTCAAACGAGAGACAATATAGAGGGAAGGATCTGGCAACGATGGAGGAGAGGAAAAAAAGGTCGGAACGGGGGAGAGAGAGCGGTGGCAAAGAAAAAACCGGGTCGTGAAAAGTAGACACGGCTGGACGATGTATCTTAATCTTGTAACATCTCAATATATTCTTTATTTTAAGAAATGTCCCATAGAAGGTGGGGAATAAACAGTGGGACAAAACCCTGTCTGCAATTATTTTCAATTCACAATGCGAACACGATCAGAAAAGAACCCACAAGTTTACAGAGTAAATACTATTTAAAAAATTAGATTAGAATTTTTAAGTAATACTTTTTTAATTGCCTTTACATAAAGTACCTATAACATGTTCAAGTACTTCAAATATTATTTCGAGATTATTCGAAGTATGGGTATGGAATGGGGTTCCACGAAAACATTTTCTAGTTCTAGGGGCTCCGTGAGTTGAAAAAGTTTCAAGACCACTGTGCTAAAGTAACCAAAATTATATATGGCGAATAGAGAATTCAAACCTAAATTCTAGTTGACATTAGTTCTAGGGACTTGTGTTAAGAATGTGAAAATAAAATTTACTATGCACATTCAAATGAATTCATATGTACGTGTCTCACTCCCAGTATTTAACAGTTTAATGGATGATTGATTTCTAGTCAAGGTAGGAGATGGATTGAAGAAGAGAAACTCATTTAGCTTATTAGGTAAAACTAATTGCATTTTTAACACCACATTTTGAATAGTAAGTATATTTACCATTGCCCGTTGGGGCCTATTAAAAAGTAAGAAATTAATGTTTTTAGTTCTTTCTTGTTTTATATTTATAAAATATATTTTGTAAATACTACAAACTGGAAAAAGAATTGTATGTTATATAAAGCTTTTGACAAATTCCAATATTGTTTTTCATGCAATTGCCAGATGAATGAGTAAGTTTTTAATCCTGTTACTATGTGGGGGTCGGTAACAATGTGTGTAAGAGCTTATAACTTTCTTAATTTTCTAAGTTATTAATGGATGACAGCGCAAATGAAATAGAATCAAATAGCTTACATTTAAAAATTAATGCAATGGGTTGTAAGTAGACTTACTCAGAAACTGACAAGGAAATAACTTTTCAAAGTGGTACGTTAATGAACAATCAATTGAGCTACCTATGTTTCCGTACTAAAACTCTTTTATATCACGAAAGAAAAAAATAGACTTAATATTAACTTTTTGAACTTATACACATAATTTGTCTCGGATTATTTAAAAATGTGCTAACAAACTTAAGTCGTGGATTTCACTCTTGATGTCATTCAAGACCCGCTGTGCACAGGAGCTAAAACTGTCAAGTCCACCCGTTGGCGTGCTGTGTAAATTTAAAGAGAGGACGTACTCTTGACATGATCAAGGTCTAAAATCCAATAGCCCTTAATCCAATAGCCCCTAAATCCAATCCAATAAAATCCCCCCCCAAAAAAGGCTCTTTTTTCTAAAGAGTTAACAGAAAACTTTCCAATCACTAATGCTTGAGATCCCAAGCAACTGAAAACTCATTAAAAAGGGTTTTAGGAAACATAATAATAATACTTTTCTTCGTATCAAAGTAGAGAGAGTATTATTAAAGACTACGCAGCTGAGCATTGGTGCAATCTTTTCATAAATCCTATCGACGTAGATTGATGTGGGGTTGGATCACAGAAGAACCGACAATTTACAGAAAAAGATGGACTGATTCAGCTTTACTTGGAAGAAAAGGATTCTGATTCGCGTTGAAAAAAGAAAATCACTCATTTCCCAGTAGAAATTTGTTTTCACTGGGAAGAGAAAAATGAGTCCCCAGGTGTTATCATATGACGCAAATGTCATTCAACGGCTCACTTTTCAGTCGTTTCAATCCAGAGGTCTTATCTTTCAAGGTCGTTTAGAAAAGGCTATCATTACGCCAAAAAATGACATATTAGGTCTTTTGCTAATTTATCATTGGCTGAAACCTTAACAAATTTTGTCAAGTGTAAGCATCGCGTCATGTCCAATTCTATGTGACCACTTACTTTACTGACCCAAATGGGCAGATCTTTATTTCAAATCAAACATCTGACTTTTCTCAAAAATGTTACTCGGAAGAATCCAATCAAAACGCGAGCAGTTTAACATATCACTATTATTATTTTTTCATTGCTCCAACTAATGATAAATGCAGGGAAATGTTTTGCTCTTAATTTGCGTCTTTTTTTTCTAGGAGATGCGACCGTGTATTTTCTAATACAAATTCTAATTCTCTTTTAAAGTAAAACTGATTCTGTGATAGCTAATACGCGTCGAATAGTTAGCAAAGATTTATGGTACAAACAAACAGAAAGCTCGTGAATTCCTAAATCCTATTCCAAATTTACGACCAGAGAAAAATGAACAAAAATATATTGGTTACCTCAGAATTTTATTTTTGGAGAATTATGAATCCTATGATTGTACACATTTTTAAAACAAAAAAAAATATCCCCTAAGATTATAATTGATTTTCTTTAATTAAGAATATCATCATTTCTCTGTTTTCAAATGGAGGAAAAATATTTAGAAAAAAAAATGTTACAAATTTCAGGGATAGGTTATTTTGTTGGCCTTTTAAATTAAACATGTTTGAATATAAAGTAAACTATTTAAAGGGAGCTATAATAAAATGTTGAAGATGACATGTGCTATCTAGTCATCCTATTGCTCAATATATATATACACTGCTGGACAATTGCTAAGGACGGATAACACTATCATCCATAGCAACCACAAAATGAAAGGAAGCAAAATGTGGAAAATTAGAATAAGTGCGGGATATTAGTAAGAAGAAGTATGAGTATATATGAAAATTTTTTTTTCACGTCTGTTCATCACGTGATAGCGTTCATAAGAGCTTTAGAGGTTTTGACGCGTGTGGACAGTTGTTGTTTCAAGTCAAAGTTTTATAGGAAAGATTTAATAGACGAATTTAAAATTTTTGGCATGTCTTCCCGACATCACATAGATGATTTTATGCGTGGCCGAATTATTGGAAAGATCGAAGAAGGGCGAAAAATAACAGATGTTGCCAGGGAGTTCGACATCGCTCACAGCGTTGTTTCACGGCTGTGGAAGTCATTTAAAACTATTGGAATGTGTAGTAGACAGCACGGGGGAAGTCGTGTTAGAAGTACGACGCCTGCAGAAGACAGGTATATCGTCCTATCAGCAAAAAGGAACAGGCGCACCACAGCTCAGCAGGTGGCAAATCAGTTTCTTGCTGCCTCAGGAAAGCAGATCTCCCGAAAAACTGTTGCCAGACGTTTCAGGGGAGGAGGACTATACGCACGCAGGCATGTTGTGTGTATCCCATTGACCAGACAGCACCGTACTGCCCGTTTACAATGGTGTCGTGAGCATCACAATTGGACTGAACAGGACTGGGCATGTGTACTATTCTCAGATGAGAGTAGGTTCAGTCTGTCATCGGATTGTAGACGCCAACTGATCTGGCGCGAGAGTGGTACGGCTTATCGTCCAGAAAATATCCAGGAAAAGGACCGATATCCGACATGCAGTATCATGGTGTGGGCCGGCATCATGATCAATAGCCGCACGCGCCTACATGTGGTTGCGATTGGGACTATGACGGGCCAACGATACATTGATGAAGTTCTACTTCCTCATGTTCGTCTTTTCCGTGGTGCTGTCGTTGATAAATTTGTTTTTATGGACGCAACATGTCATCGAACACTCGCTGCTCAGGATTGTCTAGACAGGGTACTCAACGTCTCGTATGGCCAGCGCGTTCTCCAGATCTAAACCCCATTGAAAATGTGTGGGATGCTTTGGGGAGGCAAGTTGCTGGTCGAAACTATCCTCCGACAAACAAGAACGTCCTCATCCGTGCACTCACAGAGGAATGGGATAAATTGCCTCAACAGCTGCTGGATAATGTTGTGCAAAGTATGGTACGACGTGTGGAATGTTGCATCACACTCCACGGTGGACATATCCCGTACTGATACCTTTTTTTTAAGGTGCCTGCTGACTTTTAGATGCATTGTTCCATTTCTCCGTACGCAGATCAAATGAACATTTTTTTTCTTTCAGATGTTTCACAGCTTTTGTACTTTCCAGAACAATAAATATTCTTTATTCTAATCTCTGAACAGTGTGGCAACTATATTTTATCCTACTAGGCCTCATGTCTCGCTTAATGTTATGCTACATAGCAATTTGTGATCCGTCTTTAGCAATTGTCCAGCAGTGTATATATATATATATATATATATATATATATATATATATATATATATATATATATATATATACATGCAATAATCTGCGTATTTACTTGTATTAGATGAGATAAAAATATATCAAAATTCAGACAATATAAATTATTCTAAAGATAAGAAAGTTAATGTCCTTATCCTTAAGAAGAAAAATCTGCTTAAAATAGTTGTACCTTTTTCATTAAGATGCCTAACTAGTGCTAAAACGTCAATTTTGATGAAAATGACGAATTTTTTTACTTCAAATTTTATATAGTTGAATTTTCTACTTTCTAAAATCACCTTACTTTTGTTTACACTTCAATTATTTAGGAAGTTATAGCAGTTTTTGAAGTGTTAACTTCTTATGGCACGATAGGGAGAAATTTCCGTTACGCGTTACTAGTTACGGTTAGCGATGAACGTAACGTAGAAATGAATGAAGTTCCGAATTCCCCCCCCCATTTTAAAAAACGCCATCTAACTCATACTATTTATCTCAGACAAAAAAATAATTACAGAATCGGAAAGATCCTTTTTTTCGCCACGAGATATGGTATATTTCTTTTTAAAAAAAATAATGATATTTTCTATTTTTTACGATTTTTTTTCAAAATGAGTCAAAATTGATACGCAATTTATAAAAATGGTTTCTAAATCATTCTCTTTAAGTTTCCTTTCGAGTTAATGAATTGATATTTTACTCTAAACAAGTTTTCTATTTTAGAATCAATCATAAAAAAATAATGACGGAATCTTTTTTTTTTTTTTTTTTTTTTGCGATTTTTCAAAAAATACTCAAAATTTTAATTAAATATTTAAGAACTTCATTATTTATAAAAAATAATCTAACGAAACTTTTTCTCCATATGTAGAATAGTATTATCCGTAATCTGTTCAAAGATTGAACAAATAGATTAAAAATTACGGCTTTTAAATTTTTTTTGTGTGTTTTTCGTCTATTAGCCCTGAGCTAGCACCCACCCTCCTCTCCTCATTCAACAGCAGCTTTAACAAGTCTTTCCTCTTTTAGCTTTGCGATACATACTTTGTTTTGTTTTTACGTTACCTAGAAGTCAAATTATAATCAGTTTTATGAATTTAAAAAAAATCGGAAGTGAGTCTTTAATCTACCCAAAGTAGGCATTTAAATGGTTCAAAATCTGTCAAAAATTAGTTTAAGGAGAGTTTGTTGGATGTAACCGTTTTAAAATTCTTTTAAGGAAATAATACAAACAATCTATTGTTTTAAAATTTAGTGGCAACACAACATTTCTTCCAATAGTTTGGCAATAAAAGATTGCGTTTACTAAATTTTTTCAGTCGAATGGAATTTCTAAATCCAGTTTAAGAAGTGAGTTTATAAATCATATATATGCTTTGTGTATGTTAGCAATAGCGACGAATTTAGCGGACTGTAAACAATTGTGGTCTAAGACTAGAAGGTTTCGGTTTTGAATTGCTGTCTGTTGAAAGAAAATTGATTCAATGATAAGTCCAAGTTCAATTTGATATAATTGGATATATTTCAATGCTGAAGAACATTTCACTATGATTAGAATAGTTCACATGTATTAACATTTTTTCACAAGAATATTTCACAATAGAATGTTTCACAAAAAACGAGTGTTTTCATCTTAAGAAAGATACATGCACTGGCTGTTGCCACAAGACTACTTCTAAATAGAAGTGTCTCATTGCAACAGCGCTACCTAACGGCTTTTACTATTCAACACTTAGGTCTAATTAATTTGATTGTTGTGAAAGTGTTATATAGTGCTTCATTAATTTGTATTTTAAGACTACAGTGGGCAGTAAAATGTTTTACACATGTCCCAAATTTTTACTGGCTCTATGTAACTTAGAACTAAAATCATATAAAAAAATTGGTGAGAAAAAACGAGTATAGTTTTTAAAAATTTAAAAACTTTCCATGTGTTTCGATTTTCTTTTTAAATTTCATATTTTCACCTGATTTAACTTCTTTAAGTAATACTTTACAAATGTATGCATGCAATGTAATGTTTTATATGATAATTTACAAAATATGGGTAAACGCAAATTTTCATATAAAAATTTCAAGAATTTTAATGATTTCCTATACATAAAAAACTTTAATTTCTTCTTTCACCCTATCACTATTATTACAATGCATCCAAGAATTTATAACTATACATTAGATGAATACTTCTGGAAAGTTTGTTTTGTTATATTTCGACAAAAATTGCAACGCATGGAACATTTTGCATTTTTGTTTCGAGGCAAATTTTTGATTTAGACTAATAAGGATAATACTTTTCTCAAAATACATACAATAAAAAATTTTTTAGTATTATGTATTGAAAATGAAAATTTAGTCTATACTCATATCTTTTCCATTCTAATTATTTTTTTTAAATACAGTTTGAAATAATAATGATAATAATAAATTTGTTAATTATATATAAGATTACTTCAAAATAAAACTTTATCATACAATTCAATACATGTAAGCCAAAGAAGTTAGCTTCTAACGCGTGTTCACACTGATAAACGCTTTCTTTTTTTTATGTCAAGAGAGCGGAGCAAAAACAAACCGCAAGTGTTTGCATTTTAATACTTTTTTACACTTTTTTGGTGTTTTATTGAATTTATTTTTAAAAAATATTAACTGTGTGAAGTAAGGTAATGAGGGTACATGGCAATATTTTTTAAAAAAAAATAGTTTAATACGTTATAGTAAAATTTGGCAAATAAATTCGTACATTTCTTGTCATTTTTCGATTTTCTTATGCCCTTACTTCGCGATATTTTGTTTCATATTTAACTTTTTTATAAATATTTGATAGAAAATTGTGTTCTTAACCCTCCAAGTGTTTTTGTCTTTCCTGAAAAATTATTCCGAAAACGTTTATTGCTTTTTTGCAAACTTCTTGGAAAGTGCAAACGGTTTCATTCATTCGCCCTTTTAAGTCCGCGGTAGGTCCAGTGCGAACGATTTTATTCCTCACACACACACAGGTCGGTCTATTTGTTAATTTAAAACCATCCATTCACAGCTATAATGTTGCCTTGGGCAAAAAAAGTGGGACTATTTGGGTTGCTCCTCTGATCTGTTCAGTCACGGTAAAATCACAAGAAAATGAAGAATAAAAAAAAATCCTGAAAAAGTAATGATGTTTTTAAAGTTGAAAAATGTTTGTTAATTTTAAACAAAACAAATTTTTTTCCCGTCATTTTTTAAAATTAATTTTTTTCTGCTAAATGAAGTTATTTTGTTAAAGTTAAAGTTTATAAAGAAATGGCCAGGAAAAAGCTCCCTACATTTATTGTTGAATTGAGACTAAGAAAATAAAGCACATCTTAATGTTTTTTTTAAAAAGTAATGAGAAATAAGAGCAAAAGATCATTACATACGATGATTAAGATTTATGAAATAAAATTAATCTTCCTGTATTCAATTATGTTTTAAATTTAAAATAACATAAAGAGGGATTTCAACACTTTATATAAATTTTAATCCTATAAATGATACTTTTATGTTAAATGAATTTTTTCGGAAAGAGTCTTAACTTTTGTTTCATAGTGTTCTCCCTTTCAAACAACTTGCAATAAGTAGAAATATTTTCCCTACATAGGCATTCGTGGCGGAGAATAACACAAAATTAGTCAAAGAATTTTTAATTTTAATGGGGATATATTTTTCTTCAAAATGGGAAAGTAGTTCCAACTATTTTCAAGTCAAGTTTAATTTTTTATCTTTCTATTTCTTTAGTGTTAAATGGAAAATTCTCATCGATAACTACATTTCACACAATTCAGTCATTACAAATTCTATTGTGAGAAAAAGTTCTCCCCAATTAATTTTGTCTTTCAAAACAGTATACTTAAAACAATTTTGTTCAGTGAAGTTAACCGACAATTCCGCAATGTATCCTTACCAAATTTGAAAAAAATTTTAACATTTGTAAATGCATCCCGTATTAAATTTTTTGAGTATACAAAATTATTGCCTGCTGTGGGGAAGACATAGTAAGATATGTGGTGTATGGTTTTGAAAGAATGTTTTCGTACGTATTGAGTATTTTTGAAAATTTAAATATCACTGAAGCTGATCATATAACTGCAAATGAGCCTTATTTTAGTGTGGGCTGGTATCAAAATAAAACACTTCACTGTTAAACAGCCCATGTGTTTATATTCAATATCAAACTATTCGCAAAGTTGCTTACAACTTCTATTCAAATTGTAAAGAAACTGAAATATAAATATATCTTACTGCAGTCAAAAATATTCATAATATGTAAAAATCCTATTCCTCCACTTATTTCAGTACATTTTAAATACTGTAGCTGAAAACATTTTTTTTATATTTATAAACGAGGCATAAAAACTCACACAGTTATAAAAATGTCTTTATCATTTTTAAATATACTACTATAAAACGTACATGGATTGTCAGATCAGTTCTAAAATCCTAAAAGCTTTTAGAGGAGCAAAAAAACATATAATTTTGGATGAAACAAAATTTTAATATAGTACACAAATATACATGTTATTAAGCAAATGCATTTGAAAAATCAAAGTTCCTCCTGAAATAAACATAATTGAAAGAAAAATGCCTAATTTGCAAATTATTGGAAATAAATGTTCATCTAAGAGGTATCCCCAAAATGAGGCAATCCTCAAACTTAAAACTCAATCTTAGTGACACTAAAGCCCATGAAGTCCAGGAACTACTATGCCCATCCCAATATAAGAGACTATTGGGCACTGAGGTGCATGAGCAGATGTCCCAATTAGGTGGTCTGTCTGAAGTGAAACCTCCAGTGTTTTTAAGACCCCAAGCAAGCTTGGTACTCATTTATCGACCCACTGCAGCAGGGATGAAAGTCAGAGTCGACCTTGCCCAGCCCGTTAATTGAACCCGAACCTGTGGTGTAGAAGCACGATGAACTAACTACCACTCGACCCTACTCGATTAAAAATAAAACTTACTGTTGGAATATTTTACAATACCCTAATGAATGAGGGAGTCCAAACTTTTTTTTCATGTACACTGTTTGGGCGAAATAAGGGGTACGGTTACGAAAAAGTAGTACAAATCTATCTAAAGTAGGATTGATTACCTTAGATATAGTCAAACACAACAATGTATTGGAAGCCAATTCTACAATTCGTTGTTATAAAAATGTATTGTAAATTACGAGACTTATTTTTGCATTTGTAATTTTTATTTTTTTCTCCTGAAAACTTTAAAAGTTAGAGCAGCATCCATCAAAACCGCGGGTCCCTCCCTGGTTGCCCAGCTCGCCCCAGCCTAAGTCGGCTCTGCCGTAGTTAGTGAAAATGCCGTATTTTGTTTGTCAAGATCATTTTATTGCAGACTGCATTTTTCATGTATTTTAGATGGTCGTTTTATGTTTTCTACATCAATACCTTAATGTCTGAATTTCAAATTACATACAATTCTTGTCATTCGCATCAATGACCATCATAATTTTTATTAGTATATAAATGCGTCTTCAAACGATTACATGACTGTTATTAAGAGGTCTCAGGGGTGTTAAATTTCTCTAGAGGTCTGAAAAAATAAACAATTTTCAAATAGGTATAATTTCTTTGAATTTAAGTTAAATAATTCGAATCTTATACACATTATTTATAAAGGAATGGGGCTTCAGAAAAGTATAAAATGTTTAAAATATAATAATAATTTTAAAAATTATAAGCATAGGAAGATAAGAAACTTTCATATAAGAAATATTTATTAAGTTTTACGTCGCACATGCTATTTTCTAAAAGAGTAGGTTTAATTACTAGCTATAAGTTGATTTATAAAGACAAATGTATTCTTAATACTTTGTAGCTACTTTTATATAAATAGAATAATAACTTACATGTTTTAATAAATAAAAAATACATTTTTAAAAAATATTTAAAAAATAACAATATTTTACAAATATTTTGAAATACAAACGATATATAATACAAAAATTAGTTAGGGTTTAAAGAGTATGATGCATTGTGTATAATTCTATAAAGTTTTATACACATCAGAGGCTAATATTTTAGAAAATAGCGTGCGCTAAGCAAAAAATACTTAATATTTATTATAGAATTTTCATATGCTTATGACTTTTAAAATTATTATTATATTTTAAACATTTTATACTTTTCTGAAGCCCCATTTTATTATAAATAATGTGTAGAAGATTCGAATCATTTAATTTAAATTTAAAAGAATTATACCCGTTTCAAAATCGTTTATATTTTCAGACCTCTAGAGAAAATTAACACCCCTAAGACCTCTTAACATATTATGTTTACCATTTAATTAATGTTAAGTATAACGCACAAATTTTCTGAACTTTAAAATAAATATTTCGAAAATACTTTAGATGCACTCATACTTTTTCATTCTTACGGTTTAGCTTCTCAGCTTTGCTTCTATGTAAAAATTTATTGTATATTCATCAATTTTTTTAGCATATTTTTTGCTCTTAACATGCAGTTTTTAGCCGAATTGTATGAAATTTTCGAAATATATTCGAAAAAACTAATGTTACTAGATAATAAAATTTGAATTTTATATTATACTCAAAGAATTCTTAGTACTTAAGGTCAATAATTTTTATCTGCGCGATACATTTGTGTTCGAAATTTCAAATGAAATTTCTAATATAAAATTCCTAGTTTCATACGGTTGAAATTATCCAGATTATCAAGAAAAATATCCAGATTTCAATTACTTCTTCAGTTTGCCTTTAAAAAAAGATAAATGTTGAGGTACTTTGCATAAATGGATATTTTTGAATAATAATTTGAATGTTTTTGAATAGCTCGAATTTAAAATTGATCTTTATGTTTATTTATATTTATAAATATCTATTGTAAATGTGTACGTATATTTTTGACTACCATTTATTCAAACATTAAAGTTTTAAAGAAAATGTGGGAAAATCTTCATTCATGTTCTCTTTGATGTAATCTGTAGTTCAAGCCCTTAAAATTCAAATATAATTCGGTGTATCTTAACAATTCATAACTAGGTACTGTACGTAAGTTTCCCTGAACACCTGGCTTTGAAATCTAAAAAAAAAACTAATAGATCTGAATTTGTTTGTTTTTTTCCTCTCGTTGTTATTTTTAATAAAGTGTAAGAAAATGTTTATTTAAGTTTAAATTTATTAATTTTTAGTAATTAAAAGTTTCAGATTTTAAAGTGTATTCGGTGTTTTTTTTTTTTTTTTTAATTTTGTTTTGACAATCAATGATGAAATAATCATGTTTCAAAAACTGAAATCATTGATTAAGATAAAGAAAATGAAGTAATAGAATGTACTTAAAAAAGTTATTTGCCTAACTATATAAAATAGCAGATTGCTCTGACACGCCCCAACTTGTTACAGTTTCAAATTAACATGAAACCAAATGGGAATAAAACATATTTTATTTATGCGTTGGGACTTTTCAAAACTTTTAAAATCTGAAATCAAGCTAACAAAAAACACTTACTGTGGGCTCTAAGAAAATTCTTCCCCGATTTTTTACGATTGCTCCAGGGTCAAAACTCGGGGTTCCTTGCGAGCCATAAAACTTTCTGTCAGTGTCCTGCGGTGTGGCTTCCACCGTCCCCAATTATCTTTCAAGATGTTAAGCCTTTAAAGGGGGAAAGAATTTCAGAAATATACGGCTCAAACGCTTTTGAGAACCATACTTGAAGGCAAAAATATACGTGTGGTGTATTTTCGAAGCAGCTTTAGAATGCAGGAATTTTACGTATTTGGGACATCTGTTCATTATATTTAAATTTGTAATACAGGAAAAATATTGCAAGCTGAAAAATAATTGCGTGTTAAAAGCGTGCTATCTTTGCACTCGGATAAAAATATGGTACTATTTCCCTCAAAAATTAAATTCCAATTTATTCAGGAGAGATATTTAATGTTAAAGTAGATATTAAGGATTTATATATAAATGAAGCATTAAACATTTCAAATAAATTAGAGGATATCTCAATAGGAGAGCATAAAATTTTAATGTGCGTTACGGGTTATGCGTGCATTATATAAAATTCGGATGCTCCGATTGCAAATGTATATTTCTTTCAAACAAAGAGATCAATTTCGATTGAGAAAATGCAGGACAAAACATTTGAGTTTTCTGGATAGAAATTTAAAAATGCCCACAAATATTGCTATGAATGTCATTTCAAAGCAATATTTCATTTTTAATTTGTTAATATCGAAAACATTCGAATCAAGATTTCTTAAAGTTAATTACCAATTATCTTGTTTACAAGCACAACATAAGCATATTTGGAATTACATGAGTTGTGGAATGTCTCGCATTCGTTTCATTCATCTTGTGTAAAGTGTAACACACCCCTGCATTTTCATATTTTTTAAAAAAAATATTCATTACATTAGGAATATATGATTAAATAATTATTCAAAAAAGCGCAATAAAGAAATTTTAACGGTGACGGATAATCGATAAATAAATGAATTTTTGGCCAATTAGATCAATGTTGCTTTTTATATTTCACAGTTTTATATTTATTAAATATTCAATTATCGATTGGTATAATATTCAATGTACATGTGTGTGTACTTCCTTATACTTCATTTTTTTTAAATTCAAAGTCGATTTCATGCACATGTTTAAAATAGTTCACGTAACTCATACTTAAAAGAAAAATTCTATTTATTTTCATTATTCTTTTGAATCATTTTCATGAAGATTTTAGCATTCGAAGTATGTTAAATGTAAAATACTATTTTTTTAATTAAAAAAATTTTGTTTGATTTTTAAATATTTTTTCCTAGGCATAACATTCATTTGTAACGCATAAAAAATAATGTAAAAATTAGTTTGAATAATATCAGTGCAAATCCAAATGATTCAAAATTTTAAAGTAATGAATAATTCCCTCATTAATGATATATTCTGCGAAACATTTCTTTTTTTTGTCAGAATTATAGGTATAGTACTATTTTCTAATGTATATATTTTCTGACGCATAATCTAGAATCTATTTTTGCTGTATAATTACTGTGGTATCTAAAACTGTTTGTGTCATTTCTATATTTAATATATATTTGCGCATTAATTGCATTCTTCATTTGTACATATTTTTGCTTGACGTTTTCATGTGTATATATTTTTGCTTGACGTTTTCATGTGTATATATTTTTGCTTGAAGTTTGCATTTGTATATATTTTTGCATACGTTTAACCTTTGTGATGATTCATTGATTACAGCAAAATGTTGCTAAATTCACATGTTTTTTTTTTTATTAATATGCCTCTAATGCCTTACTTTTCGTATTTCTTTTCAAGTAAATGTTTCTTTTGTTATTTTATCCGATTGAAAACAAATTTTTATTGAGTTAGTTTTTACTTAGATATTTCTTACATTGTTATGAGCCTTTCACGAGTGATATTTCTCCCTTTATCCTAGAATATATTAGACATCCTTCTAACGTATTAATACATAACTTTCATCTGAAAATATTCTAAATGAGAATTATAAAAAATAATCAATATACGTGTGGAAATATTAGTCTACGACCTGAAAAGAAATAAATGTAGCAAGTTTTATATTCCTGACACCCACTGCGAGTAGCAAAGTATTCCGTCCTTTCGTGACGTCATCAAAACTGTCGCGGTCTGGTCCTTCAAGGTGACCTTGGTACAGCCAACTGCTTTATCAGCCGCCATCCAGGCACAGGTAGCACCTTCACTAGGGGCCTTTGTGTCTTCTCGAACCATACGAAGACGCATGGCTGAAGGACATTTGGGATAGCTGCGTTTATTATGTGTACACCCTTGACGCTCACCCATCAACCCCTCCGTTTGGAGTGGTTCCGCGCACGAGGAAACTGGACTGCAGCGGAATGGAACTAGGTCAGGGGTGGCGAACCTTTTTGGATCAACGTACCATTTTTTCTTTGAGAAATGTTTAAGAAGGTATAGACGTGCCGTCCAAGAATTTTGACTCGTGTTTGAGAAAATAATAAAACTAATTACTAACAACTCAAAACTCTTTAATTATGATGAAAAAATAAAATTTGCACAGTATAGTAGTAAATGCGTTATTTATACGTGTAATTCAAATTGAAGTAACGTTAGTGTGAATTATGTT
Source organism: Trichonephila clavipes (assembly GCA_019973935.1). NCBI lineage: Eukaryota > Metazoa > Arthropoda > Arachnida > Araneae > Nephilidae > Trichonephila > Trichonephila clavipes. Next base: position 394,561 of record BMAU01019516.1, on the reverse strand, counting down.
GTGATAAATCATATGACAAATCACTTGTATTAGGGTTGTAAGATGTTACTTTTACCAGAATGCAAGCTGATTTGGAGTTATATTCCAAACGGTTTCTAAGTGAGTCTGTGATGTACCTTTTTCCCCTTGGAAGTACATCCCTCGAAGCATCAGCGTGAGTTAGAGGTGTAGTGTTAGCGAAAGAACTAGGATCAAACATTATCTTAATATGACTTTATTAATATATTCAACTTAAACCTTTAACAAATGTAATTATAATAATTAATATGAGAGAATCTACGATGACGCAATACGCAACACACAATATATATATATTTATAATAAGATCTAATCTGTTTCAGACCAATCTCAATAAGCGGACCGCCTAATTCTCGACTCTAATATTAAGTAATCAATCCTACCTTATTACATCTCGTAATACCACTTGTCTTTATCTGCAATGGGATGCAGCTTTACAACTACTTTCCAGTCGAGCACCAATATATGTATCCACGTCAAGCACAACTTATTCAATCTTGAAACACGAACTGTAATAATCATCAACTGCCACAACGCACATCACTTGTCTAACATTCCTTTACATTGCCATCCCGCTTACTCTAAGATCCGATATTTAAAGTCCGTTTATTTGCATCTCTTATTCAGATCTCATTTCTTGGATTTGGTTGGAAAGGAGTTGCCATTAACTCTGGCTCAAAGAACCCAAAGGACTTGTTAAAGAAAAGACGCGTAAGACGTCACAACTCCCTCCAAGAAACAAAACGTGATTTATTCGAGGGTCTTAATGTCCCTTAAGAAATTACGTGCCTAAATTTTATTCTTCTACTTCTAACTTTCCATGTTTTAAATTTTAACTTTAAATATTCATTCTAACCGTTAATTTCTAATGCTCCACTTAAATTTTAATTTTCACTATTCATGTTAAGTTTAATTTTTAATATTTCTCCTTAATTTGAATTTTCCACAGCCTCAATAAATTTTACTCAGTTAACTAGACCAACATTCATAGTCATGCATTTTAATCACGGTAGATTCTTACATGTACAAAATAAATAGACGTGTCCCATCAGGGTAACAGAACCGGGGGAAAACCATATATGACTTAAATGGTAGAAAAAACGAGGCCCACACGTCTCTTAACTAACTTAATTCTACCTAAATAATTACTTAAATCCTAACAATTTTTCTTCTTTACAGCTTCTCATTTGTTCTCTTCTTTGAATAAAGTAGGATTAACCATTCATTAATTATTCATATAGACTTCAGGGTCTGTCACCCTGAAACAAAACTCTCTTAAGTCAATTGAAACAAAACAAAGTTTTACACATTATGATTACATTTCACAATTCTTATACAGTACATATCGCTTTTAGATTGCAACTAATTTTTATACATGTATTTCATCTGGCTCTTTCCAAAACTTCCCCTCAAATCGCGCAGCGCTGCTTAAATGTTATGTTAGTATGCTATCTACGCCGCGTTTCCCGAAACCAGATGTTCATTAATATGAAACAATATAACAACACATATATATACACTATACAATTACAAACATTTTTCAATAAACAATTAAAACAAACAACCAAAGGAATTGTCGCATCTTAGCGAAGTCATAACAGAAGTAAACATATGCATTTTTCCAATTGTTTTCTCCATAATTATACAAAAATTTACAAGACAAAAGGTTAATTTCTTTTCTAGAAAAACACACTCATTTTAGTGTCCAATTTTGCTTCACTTCTTAAATTTGAAATATCCGACCGTGACTTGCTTCATTGCAAAAATTCTTCCGACCACTTGTTCGAAAGGATATAAAAAGAAACGATACACAACCTGATTTTTATGACTTGTAGTTGGCATTTCCTACCAATACCTCCAAGGACAAAGATTTTTTCGTACGTGCTCCTCTCCTTTCCTGGTCTTGCCGTTGTTGATCACCGCCTTGTCTGACATTCTTGTTGCTTGATCTTGTTCACTCTTGGATGTGGGGGGCTATCGTTCCTTCCTCTGCCTTTTCTGGATCGAACTGGTCCTCCTTGTTGTGTCTTCCTCTCTATAATCAGTCAGGACTCCTCTCTTTTCCTCTTTCTTGGTCTCAGATTGTAGCCGCTTGTGGTGGGCGCTACCGTCTCTTCCCTTCGGCTTTTCTTTCTGTATTTTGGCAACACACTATTAGTATTATTTGACGACAAATTTCTTTTATTCACTCTATCTTCTGAACCTTTCTGATCCTTCATTTCTGGTCCTCCCGACCTAGATTCATTTGTTCTTTTATATCCTAACCTTTCATTTTTCCTCTTTTTCATCATTCTACCTTTCTCAAACGAAGAACTAGGTATTGATCTGATAAGTGGTTCGCACTTATTGGTCTTATTTGTGTGTTTCTCACCTTGATCATTTCTAAAACTTAACCCTTATCCCTCCAACTCACGCTTTACTTCTCACCCTTTCTTTTTACCTTCTCGCGACTCATTTGATCTCCGTTGTACTCTGTCAAAACCACTCGATTCATCGCGCAAACTACCGTTATCCGAACTACCAGTTCCTATCTCCGTCTCGTCACATTTCCTATGACGATATATTCGAACCTGATCTACATTAATCGTTAACCTTTTTCCCGCTTTCTATATCACTACGTTGTTATTCTTAACATCTAATACTCTATACGGACCTTCAAATTTTGGTTTAAACTTAGCAACCACTTTTTTTGTTGCCGAACTTAAAGGATATGTTGCTACCAAAACCCAATCTTTCACCTTAATTTGCACATCACGCCTACGTCTATTATAATATTTCTCCCATTTTTCATGTTTAGTTTTTGTGCTTCGTCTAGCCTCCACAATCTCCCAATATTTCCTAATGCAAATTCCGTTCCTTCTGATACCATCACAAATTTCTGAAAAGGCGTAATCAAATTTCTACCTAAAAATAATTCCGCAGGGGTTTTCCCCGTTGTTTCGTTTACAGCCGTACGAGTAACATAAGCAAACTCACGTAAGAATTGGTCCCATGTGTCATGTTGCTCATTGACATAATTTGCAATCATTTTCACCAGATCGCGATTAACGTGTTCTGTTCTATTTGCTTGAGGTCTATAAACAACAGTCTTCACATGCCTTATGCCTAATCTTTCACTTAAATTCTCAAAAATATCGGAAATAAATTGGGGACCGTTATCACTAATTAATTTTATTGGAGCTCCAAAACGCGATATATAATTATCAAAAAAATTATCTGCTATAACTCGAGCAGAGGCTTTTTTAAGGGGTATGATTTCTGCCCACTTGCTGAAATGATCCGTAATTACTAATACATATCGGTTGCGTCTTACTCTCGACACAGGATACGGACCTAACAAATCTAACGTAACTATTTCATTTGGATAATTTGATAAAATTGGTAGTAACCGACCAGCTGGTAACGGGTTTTTATAATTATTAATTTGGCACATATGGCATGTAGGGATATATTGATCAATAAATTTTCTCATATGCGGGAAATAACAAACATCCCTTATTTTATGATAAGTTTTAAAACGTCCGAAATGGCCTGCTAATGACTTGTCGTGAAATTATCTCATAATTTCATTCCTTAAAGATTTTGGGGAATGTATACTCGCATTTCTACTAATGGCGTTGCATATTTCGCATAAAATAACAAGCCTTCTACCAGCCTAAAATCGCGAGACCAATTCTCACATATTGCCGCATTAACCAAGCTATCTTCTGGGTTTTCTAGATTTCTATAGATATGACCTTACTCTGGGTCTGTTTTTTGTTCTTCTATTAACTCATCTCTTGACGAAAGTACCAAATCTCGGATTATTGTCTAATTAACTTTCTCTCCTATTATACTTTCAATTGTATTATTATCTAAAACATTAGCCGCAACATTTAACTTCGTTTCTGACAAATCAAAGCGCAAATTCCCCTCATCTAATTTAATATCTTCAACCTGTGATTCTTGAATCGCCAACGATTTCCGATCAAGGTCCAAAATGATCTCTGATCCACCTATGAAGTCTACTCAAGAATACATGGGTATTCCAAATTTTCTAACACATGGAACAACCAAGGTTTTTTAAAATCCCGTATTTGAATATTTAATTCCAGAACTCCCATATTTCGACATTTAGCTCCCTGTGCCGTGATCACCTGAGTACTCGATTTCTTTACTTGCTTATAAAAAAATATTTTTGGTATGTCTCCTCCGATTTAAATGATTTCTCCGCTTCAGTGTCCCATAACGCTTTTGTAAAAGTCTCGTCTAATAAAATAGGAACATACGGAAGTTCTACTGGAGACATACGTATTGCTGAAAGTTTAATCGGTGACTGATTTATCGACTGCGTCTCAACACCTTTAATATCACTCACTTTCAAAACATTTAATCGTCCCATTTGCTTTTTACTGCCTCGAGTAAAATTTTCACTCGAACCCCTATTTCTTTGGTCCTCTCTACTAAAATCGTCATTTTGACCTAGATTTCTAAATTGATATCCCCTATCGTTAAATCTGCGGTCATCGTTTTGAAAACTACTGCTGCTCTCGAACCACTGATTTCTTTGACGGCTGTTCTGATAGTTAACCCTATAACCATTTCTACCATTATTCGGTCTACGCACCACTTCAGAATTTCTCCAATTTCCTCTATTATTACCAACATTAGACATCCTACGCTCATTCCAAACTCGTCCTTCCACATTATCACTATTTCTCGAACCCAGTGTTGCCTTGCATGAATATCTTTCCTCAAACTTAGCTAAGACTTCCAATAATTGGATCGCGTTTTGCGGATTCCGCACTTCAACGTAGTCCTGGACTTGCGCCTCAAGTATAACAAAAATATGATCTACAAGTACTTTCTCAGACATCCCCAGTTCTAGTTGTTTTTTTTTTGCAATTTCAGCAAATCGTCAACAAAATCTGTCGCGATCTGGTTCTTTCTTTGCTGTGACACGTTAAAACGTGTTTCTAAATCTTTCCCATTTTGGATGGCAGGGAATGCTTTCGACAATGCTGCTTTCAGCTGTACGAAGTCCGTGGCGGTATTTTGCACTAACGCCGATCCGAATATTTTGTACCAATTCATGGCTCTCCCCAGGAGATAAACTTTCAAATAAGCACATGATAAGTCACTGGGTATTTCAAGTAATTTTATTTGATTTTCAATACCTTCCAAAAATTCGGTGACGTTCTCCTACCCAGAAAAATATACTTCTGGCCAAACATTAAATCCTCTTGCGTTTCTCATCTCGGGGTCATATAGATTAAACCTAGTTGGGCGCCATTGTGATGTACCTCCCCTTGGAAGTACATCCCTCGAAGTATCAGCGTGAGCTAGAGGTGTAGGGTTAGCGAAAGAACTAGGATCAAACATTATCTTAATATGACTTTATTAATATATTCAACTTAAACCTTTAACAAATGTAATTATAATAATTAATATGAGAGAATCTACGATGACGCAATACGCAACACACAATATATATATTTATAATTAGATCTAATCTAATTCAGACCAATCTCAATAAGCGGACCGCCTAATCCTCGATTCTAATATTAAGTAATCAATCCTGCCTTATTACATCTCGTAATAGCACTTGTCTTTATCTGCAGTGGGATGCAGCTTTACAACTACTTTCCAGTCGAGCACCAATATATGTATCCACGTCAAGCACAACTTATTCAATCTTGAAACACGAACTGTAATAATCATCAACGGCCACAACGCATATCAATTGTCGAACATTCCTTTACATTGCCATACCGCTTACTCTAAGATCCGATATTTAAAGTCCATTTATTTGCATCTCTTATTCAGATCTCATTTCTTGGATTTGGTTGAAAAAGAGTCGCACACAAGGACTTCGACCTGAATTTGGACTTTCCGAAAAGCCAAAAAGGGCAGCAACATCCAAAACGGACATGACTAGCGAAAAACAGGACGCACAAACAATCTTGATGACTCCTACGGTTCTGGCTGAATCAAGAAAGCCTACAATTTTTAAAGGAGAACCAGGACAGGATCCAATAAAATGGCTGAAGGAGTAACAAAAAGTGTCATCGTATAATCGTTGGGTTGACACTATGCAGTTGGCCAATGCGTACTTTTTCTAGATGCTACCACGAGAATGAGGACAATGAGGGCAGTTTCACTTCCTGGACTTTACTTGAAAACGGACTGAAAGCAGCATTTGGAGACACCCAAACATATGTTAGACGAGCGAGGGGCCATTTGAAATCCTAAGCACAATAGCCGGGGGAATGCATCCAATCTTATATACAGGATGTCCTAGAACTGTGTAAGCAAGCTGAACCAAATATATCCCAAGAGCATAAGGTCTCCCACCTCATGAAAGGTGTCACCGAAGATTTATTTAAAACTCTTCTAGCCAGAGACGTACAAACATGGGGAGATTTCCCTAGGTGGTGTCTTTACATAGAAGAAATGAAGCAGAAGAGACTGAGAAGTTGCAAATTTAAGAGACTACCCAATGTTGTCTCCATAGCGGCCAATGATGAAGTAACCGATTTAATGTCACTAATCCGTCAAGTTGTCAGGGAGTAAATGCAACATGTGTTTTCACAGCCACTCAACATTAAGCAGCCGGAACTGCAATCCATTGAGGCTATCATAAATGATGAGGTTGACCGATCTTTAGCCACCATCACCAGTCAACCTATCACTGCCAGTCAACAATTTTTTTCTTCGGCTCAACGACCGACTTTGAAGACCAACCAGACGACCAACAACATACGCCGCAAGATCACCAATGATTGTTCCACCGCCTCAATATGAGGCTTAACGAAAGACTGACTTGTGGAGCACTGCGGACAGTCTGCTTTCACTGCGGAAGGCCAGGACACGTCGTTCGATACTGCCGTGAACGCCGAGCAATATTCAACGACTATCAACGCAACACAATCCAAGAAACTAGAACATTCCAGACGAATATGAAAATAACGCCAATCATGACGCACCCATTCGACGAAGATCACCCAATATATCTCGAGGAAGATCATCTACACGCCGTACGAAGTCCCGATCACCGATGCCATACCGAATTTTCAACCAGTTGCCAAACCGAGAGGAGGAAAACTAAGCCGATCGCCCACTATAGGAGGTGAGGTCACGAATTTCAGAAATCCTCCATTGGCCGTAAAACTGCAGGGGAACCACATCAACGTTTTCATCAATAACCAGCCTGTTAAATCCCTTGTGGACTCCGTCATATCAGATTCCGTCATATCAGAAACATATAGACGAAAGCAACGGAAGGTAATGTTCCTTGACACTAAGTTGGTTATTCTCAAAGTCGCTGACGGTAACTATGTGAAGCCATTGGATAAATGTGTCCTACAGTTGACAATCAATGACCGAACACAGCCATTCCAGTTCACTGCCATGCTGAAATGCAGCCACGACGTCATCCTAGGTTTTGACTTTCTAAAAGCTTCACAAACCGTTTTAGACTGTGGCCGAGTCGAACTTATATTTAACGAACTGTTGCATGACGATGAGATAGATCCTCTTGGCATAAAGTTATATGCCCTGTCTGACTCAGTTATTCCAGCTCGTTCGGGAAAATTTCTTACCGTTCAAGCCCGTGATGCACAAGACGACACTGGTTTTCTAGTTGAGGGGAATAAAGTTATGTGTATAAATCAAAGAATTGTTGTCCTCTCCATGATTACATCTTTAAGAAAAGGCAAAGCCTCATTTTGGTTAACAAATTGTAAAAATCAAGCAAGCTGCATTCCAAAGGGAATGTGTATTGCCAATGCAGAGCCTGCTAGAAGTGAATGTCTGAATACATTGACCGAAGTCCCTTCCTACACTGATTTATGGACCTCGAAATGCTCTGATCAAATTGACTACTCTCGGATAATGGCCTCGACACTGAGTGTAGAGCAGAAGAATCAAATAAAAAGTTTATCGAGACAATTTCAAGATGCCTTCCATAGCGAAACACAGCAAAGAAAATGCAAGCTAAATGTGGAACACAAAATAAACACTGGCACAGACCCTTCCTTAAGCCAACGACCATACCGGGTATCATCAGCAGAAAGATGCGTAATTAACGACGAAGTTGACAAAATGCTGAAACGAAACATCATACGACCATTCGAAATCCCATGGTCATCCCCGGTCGTACTGGTTCGTAAGAAGGATGAAAGTTGGCGTTTCTGCGTGGACTACCGTCGCCTCAACCAGGTCACCAAGAAAGACGTTTATCCATTACCCAGAATAGACGACACTTTGGATTGCCTTAAAGGAGTTCAATACTTTTCCTCAATGGATATGCACTCCAGTTATTGGTAAATAGAAGTGGACGAGGCTGATAGGGAGAAAACAGCATTTATCACCAGTAACGTATTATATGAATTCGATGTCATGCCATTTGGGTTGCGTAACGCTCCCGCAACTTTCGAGAGGAGTATGGATAATTTATTTTGGCACTTAAAGTGGCAAATGTGCTTATGCTATTTAGACGATATAATTGTGTTCTCACTGACATTTTTAATGACCACTTGAGACGACTACATTGCGTGTTTTACTGCATTCAAGAGATCGAACTAATTTTAAATCCAAAGAAATGCTATTTTGGTGCTACAGAAGTCAAAGTTCTCGGGCATCTTGTATCTGGTAAAGGCGTAAATCCTGATCCTGATAAATTAGAAGCTGTCAACAGCTTCCCTACACCGAAAACATACACGACGTTAGGAGCTTCTTGGGACTGTGTTCATACTATCGACGGTTTATCAAGAACGTTTGTATCCGTGCCAATCCTCTCCAACAGCCTTTAAAAGGAGACTCGAAGCTTCACTGGGAAAAAGTTCAAGGAGACTCATTCTGGGACCTTAAATCAGCTTTGACGTCACCACCTGTTTTAGCCCTATATGATGAAAATGCTCCTACTGAACTGCATACTGACGCCAGTGGTTAAGGAATATGTGCCTTTTTGGGGCAGCAGCAAGTTGGAAAAGAAAGATTCATATCATATGCCTCAAGGACTCTAACCAAAGCCGAGAAAAACTATGTGACCACTGAACAGGAATGCCTGGCCGCTATATGGGCGATAACTAAGTTCCTCCCATACCTCTTCGGGAAGTGCTTCAGCATAATTACAGACCACAATTCATTGTGTTGGTTAGCCAATCTACGAGATCCTTCCGGCCAATTAGCCAGGTTGGCGTTAAGGCTTCAAGAGTACGATGTCTCCATAGTTTTCAAAAGTGGCAAAAAGCATGCCGACGCCGACTGTTTATCGCGAAATCCTATTCCAATCATACCGGAAATCGAATCGCTTGCTGCTATAAGTGATCTAGCTACCGAACAACGTGATGATCCATCTCTTGTTGCATCCATTAAAGCTTGTAAAAAATCGCCAGATTTGTCCAGTGCAAGATTCTCCATCGTGAACAATGTACTCTGTAAAAAATTTTTTATTACATCTGGAAAACAGTGGCTACCAGTCATTCCCAAAAAATGCGGTTAGAAATTCTTCACCACTTCCATGACGAACCGACTGCGGGACATTTGGGATTTGTTCGGACATATGATCTCTCGTATTCGAAATAGGTTCTTTTGGCCGAGACTTTTTTGCACTGTGCGCCGTTACGTAACTCATTGCAGAGAATGCCAGCCTTGAAAAGCAGTTCCATTAAAGCCTCCCGGAGCACTAATTCCTATACCTCCAGCTGAAGCCCCATTCCAGCGTATAGGGATGTATCTTCTAGGGACAATTCCCAAATTCTCAAGGTGGAAATAGGTGGATATTTGTGTGCACAGATTATATGACGCGATATGCTAGCACCAAAGCCCTCCCAAGTGCGGAAGCACCAGAGGTGGCAAAATTCTTTGTAGAAGAAATTATTCTGGCTCACGGACCATCATCACCGATAAATGCACAGTCTTTCAGTCGAACCTCATCACCGATATTAACAATCAGTGCAAAGTGGTGCATCGGATGGCTACTGTTTACTATCCTCAGACGAATGAACTCACTGAACGTTTTAACAAAACATTGGCAGACATGCTGGCTATGTACGTCGACGTAGAGCAGAAAACGGGGAATCGAATTTTTTGCCTACAACACTGCTAGGCAAGATACAACTGGTTTTACTCCATTCTTTTTGACATTTGATCGGGAGGCTGAAACAACACTGGATGCCATGTTCCGAGAACCCATCGTATAAACAGCACCAGACTTCGTAGCCCGGTTAGTGACCCAGGCTGAAGAATCACGTCAGTTGGCTCGGATCCGCACCCTTGAAGCACAAGAGAAAGACAGACGTCGCTACAATTCAAGACATCGTGCCATGCTGTACCAGCCGGGTGATTTAGTGTGAATTTATATACATTCCTGTGCGTAAGGTAGGACGCTCCTAAAAACTGTTGAAGGAGTACTTCGGGCCGTACCAAGTTCTGCTCAAACTTTCGGATGTAACTTACGAGGTTCACGATTTTGATCCGACCTCTAGAAGACGAAAATCAAAAGACATAGTTCATGTACTCAAGATGAAACTTTACTATGATCCAGATCTACAAGCACACTTTAATGACTCTGTGGCATCTGATGACAGACGTTTTAGAGAAAGTACACCATCCGCTGGAATAAACGACTATACCGGACCGACGACACGCTCAAGATCAAAGGCTCTAAGACAGACACACTAGAACCAGCGAGGACGCTGTTTTTTAAGGAGGGAGCATTGGCGCTTAAAACATATTTAAGTGAGCGACTCTGGCGCCATCGGCTAGAGCGTTCTGGAAATACCTGAAAGGCTCTCCGTTCGAATCCCGGCATAAGCGTTGCGGGACAATGAATTGTTATTTAATTTCTTTAAATATTACTTTAATTTCTAATACCTTCTGGATGTTTCTTTACTTTGCTGGAACGGCGTTCCAGAATATTCCATTATGCTATAAAAAAGCCAAGAGCTCGACAAGATAGTTTTTGGTTTTGTAACCTAGAGAGAGAATGCTTCATCAATAAATACTTGGTATAAAATCAATACGTATCCATCTTTATTTCTACGTGTGACAATATTTTACAATAAAAATACTATTTGAAAGAAACATTCCTTAAATATATAACTTTTTTGTTTTTTCCATCTTTCTTTCGTTTTTAATTTTCTAATGCGACGAATGAAAGATAATAATAAATTTGGAATTGTAGACAAGGGGAGGGGGCGATTATTTAGAAGGGGAAAAATGATTGAAAGTTGAAAAAGTCGGATAATTACTTTATTCTGAATTGTTTTCGAAGTAGGTGCTTTCAATTGTTCTACATTTTCAATTAAAAGACACTTGTGAGAACAACGGACACCTGTTTTTCTCTTTGTCGTCTTCCGAAAGCTAAAGTGCAATCAGTTTTAGCATCGAACGTGAAAACAAAAGAACACAAAAGCATGGAATTTCAAAGAATGGTTCAAAAGTTATGGAATTTTAACACATAAAGCATAATTTAAAATAAAATATTTTTTTTAAAATTATAACGTTAATTTTATTAATTTAATAAATTTAATAAATCAATTTAATTAGATTAAATTTATTATTTATTTTGTGGGAGAAATTGAAATAAATGTGTTTTTAAAATTAAGAATGTTTTTTGTGATCCATTGGTGATATGCTATCTCAATTTTGTTGTCGCAACTAGAATGACAGGCAACACCCATATGCGAAGCAATTTTTAATTTTAATGGTTTCTCAGGAGGGTAACCACATGTGTGTCTCAAAGATGCTTCGTTCAATTTGTGACGAATCTATACGGAACTTTATCACTAACCTTCTGAACCGACCTTTTTAGGGAAATTTAATTCCCTACCTATTTCCAATCAACTCCAAAGAGCGGACAGGATTCCTTGTTATGCAGATTAGATTCAGTATTTAAGTCAAACGAAATAGTAAAGTTAGAGCAGTAGGAGATAGATATTGAAACATAGAGTTATAGTGATTTTGAATTGAAATATTGTAGTTGAAGATAAATTTATCTCATGAAGAATTGAGATTCCGAGTGGTAAATATAAAATTGTATTTAAAGTCTCATTAAAGTTTTAAGAGTGAGATTAAAGTTAAATGTTCATTAAGAACATTATTGAATATAATTCTGGGATCTCTTATCGTGGTAATTTCTGCGTGATCGTTATTTAATGAATTAATTAATTAGATTATTAATTAATTGAGTTAATTTAAAGAATATTATATTTAAAACCTCATAATATTCGCATTGTTGTTGTTAATAAGTATTTGATTCTATTTGGGAAAGATAATCAAATAAAGAAAGTTAATTATAATAAGGGCTACTGGTTCTTTTATAACTCATAATTATTCTAGTTCTCAAAGTGAGGTCCTCATGGACCATTACAATGGCGCCCAACGTATAAATCCCGAGAATAGAGTCGGATCCAGTTTTTAGAATCATTCCGGAACAATATTTTTCGGGGATTGAGAACATAGATGATTTTTTGGAGAATATTGATCATAATCTCGCGTATTATGAGATACCTGCACAACTGGCATGTGCTTACTTGAAAGGTCATCTCAAAGGACGGGCACTCGACTGGTTCGAAGTTCTAGGTTATAGAGTCATTGAAGATAAGACAACAGACTACGCGCACTTAAAACAGGCATTGTCGGAACAATTTCCCGTGGTCAGAAATAGGTCAGAACTAGAAACGCGATTTTTATTCCTCATCACAAAGACGAGATCAACAGCCTTCGGACTTTATTTATGAATTGTTGAAAATTCATAAAGTCCTTAAACTAGAAATGTCGGAGGAAAAATTAATAGATCACGTCATTAGTCGATTAGAACCTCAAATTTTGGATTATGTCGAAGTTAGACATCCACGAAATACTGCCAATCTCCTACAAATCGTTGATAAATACGAAGAACGTTTTATGCATAGACAAATCAGAGGTTCGAGTGAGGGATTTAGAAGTTCAGGCCCTCATGAAAGCAATCGTTTTAATACCCGGCATAGACAGGAAAATTGGAGGGAAAACAGAAATAATGAAAGATACGCCAATAATAGCCGACCACAAAGGGAATTTAATCGGTTCGAAAACCAAGGTTTCACAAATAATCGCAGATTCGAAGGTAGACGCCAAGGTGGACAATCGGATCAACCATTCCACAGTCAAGGCGGTCGACAAAGTGGGTCGAGAAATAGTTCATTTCAAGGTCAAAATGAACGAAGTAGAAATTTAAACTTTTAAGCGATCGATGTGAATATGGGGGTAATCGATCGCGAGATACGGAAAATCCTCCAGTTTGGGATCATCGGCCTATCAGAGTATCCTCTATAAGAATGACCCCAGTCGAATTACCGTATGTCCCTATTCTATTAAATGAAACCTTTATTACCGCACTATGGGACACGGGAGCAGAGAAATCTTTATTTCGGAGGAGGTATACCGCAATTATTTTTCATACCGACCTCGTCAAAAGACGAAAGACAGAGTCGTGACAGCACAAGGAGCCCCGTGCAATCATTTGGGCAGAGTCGAATTACAAATTAGAATCAGGGAATTTCAGAAACCCTGGGAATTCCATATACTTGATAACATGCAGTATCAGTGCATTTTAGGGATTGATTTTATGAAGGCGTCGCGATTAACATTAGATTTTGATCAGAAATCCTTAATCATTCCCGATCATCTGATCAAACAAACGCCTAAAGAGAAGAAACTCGTTGATATTGATCTCACAGAATCGAAACTTGATGACGAGCAACAGAGGCAATTAAAAGCCTTATTTAATAATTTTAAAGGGTTATTTTCCGATCAACCAGGATTAACGCATGTTGTATATCATGAGATAGTTACTGGAGATAAAGGACCGGTAGTGTCGAGACCATACAAGTACGACAGGGTCAAACAAGGCATTATTGATTATCACATAGATAAGATGTTACGGGATGGTACAATTTGTCCTATTAATTCGCCCTATGCATCTCCAGTCGTATTAACTCGAAAGAACAATGACCTTCCTCCAGATTCTCCCGAGGCATATCGTTTCGCGATCGATTATCGGAAACTAAATGCAATTACCAAATATCCTCGATATCCATTACCGGTTATTGATGACTTACTCACCAATATCCCTCACACCAACGTTATGTCCACTCTAGATCTCAGAAGTGGCTATTTTCAGTTGGCGATTAGTCCAAAGGACATAGAAAAAACAGCGTTTATCACTCGCAATGGCACTTTTGCATTCCTACGCATGCCTTTGGTCTTTCTGGGGCGGCGCCTAATTTCCAAAGGGCTATCGATATAATCCTCCAACCTGTTATTGGGCGTTTCGTGTCCGTTTATATGGATGATGTTATTATTACATCTCCATCGTTCAAAGACCATCTTGATCATTTAACTCAGGTTTTTACCTTATTACGAGACGCAGGGCTAACATTAAATAAAGAAAAATGTCACTTCGCTCGTGACAAACTCAAATATTTAGGCCTGATTATTAGTAAAGAATGAATCGTAACTGACAATAAGAAAATTCGAGCAATTACGGAAATGAAACCTCCCAAAAATAATAGAGAAGTGTCAAAATTTTTAGGGATGACGGGTTGGTACCAAAAATTTATTCCGCGATACGCAGATATATGCGAACCATTGTACCAATTAAAGAAAAAGGGGGCGAAGTTTAACTGGTCGGGAGAAGCACAGGATTCTTTTGATCAGATCAAACGCACACTAACAGAGGCACCGATTTTGCAATTACCAAATTTTTCTGAACAGTTCAATTTATTCACTGATGCAAGGGGGGTCGGAATTGGTGCTGTGCTTCAGCAAAATCAAAAACCTATTGCTTTCGCGTCTCGAACCCTTAATAAAGCAGAACGTAATTATACGGTTACCGAAAGAGAATGTTTGGCGGTAATTTGGGCTCTAAATAAGTTTAAAACTTATTTTGGACCCCTACCTGTGAAAGTGATTACAGATCACGCAGCGTTAACGAAGTTAACCAATGGTAAGAATTTATCAAGTAGGATGATCCGATGGGCATTGAAATTGTCAGAGTTTAACATAGAATGGGAGCACAGACCTGGTGTTCAAAACGTGGTCGCAGATCTTTTATCAAGAAATCCAGTAGACAGTGTCGAGGGATCGCAAAGTTCGTGCGCAGCTCTTAGAGCCCTCGCAATAAACTCCCGTGAACAATTCATTAAGGAACAAAGGGAAGATCCTGAATTAGGACATATTTATCGATACTTAGAAAACCCTGATGACGGTTCTGTTAATGCGACGATATGCGAGAGTTGGTCCCAGGACTTCAAGTTAATAAATGGTCTCCTCTTTTACGCGAAGTATTTTTCTAATCTGGGAGAACTAAGAGTTTATATTCCAGGTTCTCTTCGAAAAGATATAATGAAAGAATTTCATGATCTGCCATTAGCAGGACATCTCGGAAAGAGGAAGACATATCTTAAACTTCGTGACACGTGCTATTTTCCATTTATGAGAAAATATATATTTGAATATGTTTCAACCTGTGACCGGTGTCAAAAGTTTAATTATAAAAACGCGCTACCAGCTGGTCGTTTAATGCCTATAGTTTCGAAATATCCAAATGAAATTGTAACACTAGACATATTAGGCCCCTACCCCGCATCCCGACCCGAGAGATATAAATTCATATTAGTTATAACTGACCACTTCACTAAGTGGTGTGAGCTGATTCCTCTTCGTAAAGCTTCAGCCCAGACAATAGCTAATGCCTTTTTAATAACTATATAGCGCGTTACGGAGCTCCGATTTCTTTGATAAGTGATAACGGCCCCCAATTTATTTCTGACGTGTTTGAACATCTCAGTCACAGGTTGGACATCAAACATATGAAAACGGTAACGTACAGACCACAGTCTAATCTCACGGAGAGAGTGAATAGAAATTTAGTTCAAATGATAGCTTCTTTTGTTGAAGAAAATCATGAAAACTGGGACCAATTTCTACACGAGTTCGCTTTCGCATTGCGCACGGCAGTAAATGAGACGACAAATAAAACTCCGGCTGAGTTGTTTTTAGGAAGGAAAATCATAACTCCGTTCAGCAAGCTCATAAATGTTACGGAGGATGCGAAATATGTTGGTAATAACATCGAAAGATTATTCGATGAGGCAAGACGAAATATGCAAAAACAGCATAGGTATTGGGAAAAACATTACAATCTCAGAAGGAGGGATGTTCACATCAAAGTGAACGATTTGGTTTTACTTCAAACACATTTCTTAAGTGCTGCGGGTAGGAAACAGGTGGGAAAATTTATGCCTAAATTTGAAGGTCCCTATAAGGTTTTAGAAATAAAAGGAAATAATTTAGTTATTTGGAAAAACGGAAGAAATATAACTGTTAATATTGATCAGGTTCGAGTGTACCGACCTCGTCAGTCAGACACGATTAGTTCGGACAGTCCGATAGAAACTCTATATGACGAACAAGAAGTTAGTCATGGGTCAAATAGATCACATCAAGGACAGTTTAAAGAGCATAGGAAAACCTCTAGTCAGGAAAGTGAGGGGTGTAGATCACGGCAGAGTAACACCACACGGGAGATCCCCAGAAATAAACGTAAAATTAATAGTACTGCGTCGAAGGACCCAGCTATAAAAAGATCCAAGATATGTAAGAAAAGATCCCGACAAGGATCTGATCATCAGGACCGGAACAGACACGCTCCTGAGCAAAGGCAGGGAATCAAGAGGTCGATCCCTTCCTCGATCTCGTCCAGGACTTACAAATTTAAGAGACCTAATACCTCTTCACCAGGAATACAGTCCATTGCAGGTCCATCAAAGTTGCCTGATCGCAGGAATGCTACGACTACAAGTGGATCCCGAATGGAAGTTAGTGGACGTGATAACCAGACCCGTCAGACCAGAGCGACAACGAGAAGACACAACGAACAAGCGGAGAAAACAGTCCGGTCGAATCAAACCAATACAAGACCTTGCCCATACTATCTACGGAGCCGTATACAAGAAAAAGACAGAATCCATGAGGACCTCAACAACATCGAAATCAACGGCATACCTGGCAACATATTCCGCAGAAGAAGCCTCAGTATGGAAGCGATGAATGGAGATCCAGTGCATAGGATTTAACAGACAAAATCCAGGTTGTATTGTTTCATTATCTTCGCGGTACGAACAAATGAAGAATTTTTGCAATTAAAGCAAGTCACGGGCGGACTCTAAAATTAAGAAGACTGACAAAAGTGGACACTACATTGTGTGTGTTTTTTTCTATAACAGAAAACGACTTTTGTGTTACTTTTTTGTATTTTGGAGAAAACATCTGTAAATTTTGCATTTGTTTACTTCGATGTATGACTTCGCTAAGATGCGACAATTCATTTGGTTGTTTGTGTTAGTTGTTTATTACAAAATGATTATTATTATCTGCTATGTATGTTTTGTTTCACATCTGGTGCCTTAGAACGCGGCGAAGTTAGATAGGATTAACCATTAACACTAACTAGCGCATCAAGTTTTTCGAATGAGAAGGCAAAGGAACCAGATATTTATTGTATGACATTCATGTAACAAATGTATAACTTCATGTCTACTTTTACCTACTTCTCAAATGGATATCAATCTTTCAGGGTAGCTGACCCTGAAGTCTTCGATGTTCCAGTGCCAAAGAAGATTGTATTGTATCTTTTTGTATAATATATAAGTCATACTCTATGGGGCTGGTTTTTGCCACCACTAGGGTGGTTTTTCCACGCCCCCTTGCCGAATGGATAGAGTGCAGGGATTAATTTAAACTTGTAAAATATTATGAGGTTTGTCAATTAATTCTAAATCGAAATTTTATCCTTTTTCATTACGGAAGATGTTTCAATAATATACAGTTAGAAATTAATATCGTCGGTACTGTAAGACAAAGTTAGGATTTACGTAATTTATTTTCAGGACATTTGAGTCCTTCGAATAAATCCCGTTTTCTTTTTGGAGGGGGTTGTGACGAATCTATACGGAACTTTATCACTAACCTTCCGAACCGACCTTTATAGGAAATTTAATTCCCTACCTATTTCCAATCAACTCCAAAGAGCGGACAGGATTCCTTGTTATGCAGATTAGATTCAGTATTTAAGTCAAACGAAATAGTAAAGTTAGAGCAGTAGGAGATAGATATTGAAACATAGAGTTATAGTGATTTTGAATTGAAATATTGTAGTTGAAGATAAATTTATCTCATGAAGAATTGAGATTCCGAGTGGTAAATATAAAATTGTATTTAAAGTCTCATTAAAGTTTTAAGAGTGAGATTAAAGTTAAATGTTCATTAAGAACATTATTGAATATAATTCTGGGATCTCTTATCGTGGTAATTTCTGCGTGATCGTTATTTAATGAATTAATTAATTAGATTATTAATTAATTGAGTTAATTTAAAGAATATTATATTTAAAACCTCATAATATTCGCATTGTTGTTGTTAATAAGTCTTTGATTCTATTTGGGAAAGATAATCAAATAAAGAAAGTTAATTATAATAATGGCTACTGGTTCTTTTATATCTCATAATTATTCTAGTTCTCAAAGTGAGGTCCTCAGGGACCATTACAAATTAAGCTACAGAAAACGAGCTGGTGACACCATTCGCTCCAAACCTCATCAGGGGTGTGGCCACGGTAGCCGAGTGGTAAAGGTATCGGATCGTGGCTGGCCTTGTCACATGTTCGAGCGCAGTACCACTAAAGACATGCCGTGTAGGGCAGCGATGCTCGTTAAATCTATCGAAAGCTCAAACGTCCTCTTGTTGGTGCGGTGGAGTAGTTAGGAGAGGGGGATGCCAGTTCAGGTGTCGTCCACGTCACTTAACCATGGTTCAAAATTACTTGGTCCGTCGCCAAAAGCCCTCTTGTAGCTGAACAGTGCGACATTAATATTCACACACTCACTCCACTCACTAGATCAGGGGTGTCAACCTCGTGGGCCGCATATGGCCTCCAATGAACGTTTTTGCGGGCCGGCCAGTTTATTGACACTCAATAATATATAATAAAATAGCAAAATTTCTACCCAAATAGGAAAGATAGTAACAGAGAAGAGGGGTCAGGACATTAAGTTTTTCTTGTTCATTTATTTATGTTTATTATAATGTATTATTCGAAATAAGCTTATGTTTCTATGAATATTAATTTTTGTTTGCTGCCTACCTCAAATTAACGTTGTTTGTATGGCCCAAGGAACCCTTTGAGTTTGACACCCTTGTTCAAGATATTCTTCAATGAACGCAGTTTGCTTCAGGGATTCACTCGAGAGGTAATTATTTTTCTTAAATTCATTGCTATTGAAATCCTATGCTGTATTTACACAGTTAAAAATTTTTTTTTTTTTTCGTTGGTATTTCTATGCGTTCCATATCTGAGAGAGAGTTCTCATCATACCTCTTTCTAATCTCTCTCATCGAGCATGCGCAGAAGTACATGCTGGGAGATTAGTATCTCAGAAAGAAAATGCCCCTTTTATTATGAACTTCTCAGCAATCAAATGAGTGACGTAATCATCTAATGCAATCAATAGTGTGACATACAGAGCAAGGGGGATACTTGACTGAAATCAGAGTTCCTCTGTAGAGTATTCCCCAGAGATTCTACCCCTACAGAAATATGTAGCTTGTTCTAATTAATCCATTTCTTAAGTAAACTGGGACTCGTCTGTAAAACAGGTCCTATTGAAGAGAACATTTCTGTGTCAAATGTTAAAATAATTGGAAGAATTCATTGGTGCTTGGAAGTTAGAATGAAGGTCAGCCATAGACAGAACAATTAGAATTTTTTATTTCTTTACTAAATTTCAACAACCCAGGGTACGAAATGCACACTACTATAAAGTGTAGGAGCCACTACATGGAAGAAAGAATTCTTAATAATTTATAATGATTCAATTAACTTACGCTTACAACTTTTTGATTACTTACGGTCTGAATTCCTTTCTCAGCTGTATTCAACCACTGGTCGGTATTATCCAACTAAATCGTCAAACAACAATCTTTAAATATTAAGCAATTAATCGTCGATCCGCTCTCGACTAGCTTTCCACTACTTTGCGCTAATTACTAATTTCTATCATCTAACTCTTAACCTCTCTCTCTCGTACCTAAAAGTTAATGCTTAATTATAAGCCTTCATTTACATAAACCTTGTCTTCTTCGGGAGAGGTTTTCAATTGAATCACATTTGAAAGAAGTAAATTTCCCCAAGAAGATTAGTGAGAGGTTCGTGGACAGACCCGTTACACAACTAACACAAAAATCATCAATTATAGTCCTTGTGACCATGGAAGTTGAATGATTAGGGTCGTGAAATCGTGGAATTCGGGGGCTCAAAATCTAACGCCACTGAAGACCCGCCGTGTAGTGGAGCTGATGCTCATTAAATTTGTCGAGGCTGAAAGTCCTCCTCTTTGGCTTGGTGTGGAATTTTAGAGAGAAGGTGCCAGCTCAGGTGTCATCACTCGAGCGTGATTCAAATTTATGAACCCGTAACTAATAGCCCTCTTCAGAATTCGATGTAATTTAAAATCAAACGTTGCATAGTCCTTGATTGTCAAGAAATTTGCACACTAAAGTAGCAAACATTATCGAAAGGGACAATGATCTGAGTTGAACTGAGGTATTTGGTACTCTTCCTTTATTTGTAGAAAACAATTTTGTGCAGAGGTTGTAATTCTCGCAGGTTGTTTACTTTATACAAATTAATTTCAAATTCTTTTAGTCTCATTCAAACACCTTTTAGTATCCTAACCCCATTCATCTCAACCAAGTGAGTAAATGACATCGCCTAAACATGAATATCCCTTTAAGACCCGAATTATTTTTATGTTTAAATATTATATTCTTTTGATTAATAATACTATATTGACCCCAATGACACTGGGAAAAATAATAAAAAAATTCCCACTGCCCTCCTGGAACGTAGACGGCACCCGCATGATCGTGCGGGTTGGGCGGTACCTGTGAAAAAGATCTCCCATGAAATTTTAGGAGTTATACATTCTTTGTTCTAAGTTGATAGAAGGAACAATCTTAATTCAACTAAAATTGTTACAAATGAAGAAATTATTGATGTATAAATAACTCTTTTTTTAATTCATTATTTATTTACTGTAAAAATCTTTTTTTATTTGTTTTTGACAAGTATAAAAAACCATTGTACTTTCCACGACATGCTTTCGAACTGCTTTCGTAGTTTTTAAATCTGCACTTGCAAGGCCTTGAAATGTCATCAACACATTGAAAATGGATATACATGTCAAGCCTTTTATCCTGGAATGGCCAGGATAAAAGCCATGACATGTACAGCAGGTGGATTATAACGCTTCGATCTTTTTGCGAGTGGAATTACAACACTCTGTTATCCTCATAACCAGTTAAAATACTTTTGTTAGTAAGTGGAGAGTCTGATAACGCTTCAACTATCTCTAATTTAAATTTTAAGAGATCCATTTTGATTTTTAGAAGAATTTGATTAGATATTGCATCTTGTTTGCGCAGAAACCAATAATTTGACACTGCTAAAACAATGTAATTAATGCGTTCAAGAGACTTCTATGGTAAAGAATAATCCAAAATTGTCTTCCCATTTCAAATATTAACATGTTTTTCTTCATCGCTCTCATCTGAACTTGATTCTCCTTCCAGTATACGCGATTCATATGTTTTGTTCGCAGCACTGTTATCATCCGAGAGATCACTAAGTTCTGATCTAAGTTCAATCTGATTTATTCATCAATTGAAAAATTTCTTCAGTGAGAATTCTTCTCCTTTTAAACCCCTGAAAAAGTTTTTGGTTAAAAGTTAGCACAGTATTCCATGAAAAATAGTAAAATATATAAGAAAATTTTACTATTTAAAAGAATAATAAAATATATTTAAGCCACACCATACTTAACTTCCACCTGAAAACCCAGATTTTTTTTTGGGGGGAGATATGAATGCAGATATTAGTGGAGAGGATAAAAATACCATATTCCTCAACAAATGCATGAAAAAGAAAATTAATTGCAAAAAAGAGAGAGAGAAAGAAAAAAAAGGGACTCCTTCATGACGACCCCCAAGAAAATTTGGTATAAATTATATAACTATATTTTTTTTCATTTTTATGTAGACTTCCATCAAAATTATTAAAACAGAAAAGAAAATCCGCATGGGGTAAGTACTTACCTTTACAGCTGCAGTGACTCAAGTAACGCCCAACCCGCACGATCGTGCGGGTAACGAAATCCCGAGTCCTACAAGCCAGTGCTTCTCAAACTTTCACTACTGGCGACCCAAATTTCAATCATAATTTTTATCGCCCCCCCCCCGATACAATAGTAATAAGCTTTGCTGCTAAAGCTACCATACGATCTTAATTATAAACCGTACCTATTCACAAGAAAGTATTAAATTTTATATTTGTTACTTTAAGTAATATATATTTTCAGTAAATTACTTTTAAGTAATATATATTTTAAACAAATTACTCTTTTAAGTAATAGGATAATTATTATGTTATTTTTTGTATCTATAATTTTTAAATTGAAACAGATTCAGTGGCGTAATGGAGAACTTTTGGACCCCCCTGCAAAGTCAGGTTTGGGGCCCCCACGTTGAATTTTACATAGGGTGCGCACTTGCGTCAGTCAGGCTTTGGGCCACTTTAGAACCCTGACCCCCCACGATGCGGGAGTTGCGGGGGTGCACGTTACGCCACTGAACAAATTGCAAAATGATATTTATTTAAAGATTTATTTCTTCCACCATCTATTTCTAAAAGTTTAAATGCCATTAGAAAAATAGACTAGTCTATGTTTCTCTCTATCATATCCGTCGCAATTAGCATACTCTCGAACGTCTGCGTGAGTCTGGGCAAACTATCCGACGTCTGTGCAAACCGTGTAATTGCAAATGTTGGTATTTTTTATCTTTGCAAACCTAGCTTATTCCAAAGGAGATGGTATCACTTTTTAGTGCAGCACCGTATATAATAGGTGGTATCAACTGCCGCAAGTAATTTTGATGCCCAGTTTCCTCCTCAGAGGGATGCACCTGAGCTCTGACGATGCAAAATTGAACTTTAGAATTTTGGAAGCCAAGACGGCACTTCAAAGAATTTTTTACGCATGCCGAATAATCATACGACATGACCACTGTCGATTTTCTGCATTATGAAAATCCACCGACATTGGCTGGGGTTGAACCCGCAACCTTAGGTGCAGATGGCCAGCGAAAAACCAACTA
The DNA here is from genome assembly GCA_019973935.1 of Trichonephila clavipes. Taxonomy (NCBI): domain Eukaryota; kingdom Metazoa; phylum Arthropoda; class Arachnida; order Araneae; family Nephilidae; genus Trichonephila; species Trichonephila clavipes. Next base: position 371,308 of record BMAU01019516.1, on the reverse strand, counting down.
CGCCACTCAGTCGGCTCTTGCTGAATTGTAAGGAGAGTAAAACCAAGAGCACGGCAATGAATACAAAAATAAAAAATTATTTTTTAAATGAATGCTCATATTATAAATCGATTTAAACAAACTGTAATTGTAATCCTCACAAATTAGCATTTATTATTAATGTTAAATAACAAAAAAATTGTAAAATTCCGATACAGAATAACTGTGTTATTTTTAATATTTAAAACGAGAAGACTTCAAAATGCTTTAACCCGTAAGCAGGCGCGCACTCGATACTAATGGTAATAGTCGCGCAGAGTGACGGAGACACCCCGATGTTTTTTTTTTTACAATTATTTTTATTGTACACAATAAAAATCACAAAATTCCACTGAATAATTTAACTAAGAGAAAGTATACTTACCTACTTTCAACCTTTTTTCATTGATAATTTGAGAAAAATTCCAATAAAACCGAATTAAAATGTTTCTAAGGTATGCGACCTTAGTAAAGGACAGAAATCACAGAAACTTTTCACGAACGTTACAGGAATGATATATGCAAGCAAAACTGTCATATTTTGCTCAAATTTTTGTTGTTTGACTCTGTACCCCGCGCGACAGCTCCCGGGTTAAATATGTAATCAATGTAAAATATGAATGTTATTTCTAAAAAGAAATTATATAAAACGTTTTTCATCATGCTTTATATGTATCAGAATACTCATAAAAATAAATATTGGCCAAGCTTTCTGTGCTTTTCGAAATGGCATATAACTCTTTCGTATAGGTGCATTATTTACAACTTACCTAAATGAAAAATAAAGACAAAAAAAGGAACGAACTAACCATACCAGTAAGTTCGAAGGTGAAACAGATGAATTTTTTTATCTTCCTAGAATGTTTCTCTGGGTCGGGGCTTTGTCTTTTCTCTGAAATAGTTTTTTTTGTTTAAAAAGAAAACTCAGTAAAAAAATCTCTCATCGTGGGATTACAGCATATGAAACAAAATGTTATGTTTTTTTATTTAGTTATAGGATCAGATAGCTAATGAATGTATCGAAATGAAAGCTTTCATGCTTGATGAAGTAATACTAATAAATTATATTAGTGTAAATGTGTATTTTTTATTATGTCAGAAAGTATTTTCTTACTTCATTACAGTAAATTAATTTTTTAAATCTTTTATTTTCGATATGTTTGCGCCCCCCCCCCCAGGGGGCGCGCCCCCATTTTGACAAAATGCTACAAGCAACATTAATAGAGCATAATTAGTATTTTTTTCTATTTTGCAATTATTCAAACCTTAATACAAAAATTTGTATCCAAGCAATTAGAAATATATTGAAAATTATCTTTTTACGACAGATAAAAAGAAAACACGTGTTTTCGTAGTATTTGAAAACAAAGCTAGATTTGCCAGCGAAAAGTAAAACATGGACCACAACCAACGTCTGTTAATAAAAAGTAACACTTCACACTTTTGGGAAACCTTCTCAATCGTTTATTTCGCGATTTTCTTACTTATGACTATTCCAGAAGCAAAAGCGTATAAAAGTATCTAACCCGCATGATCGTGAGGGTAGGGTCTTGAAGGGATGTCAGTTTAAATGATCAAAGATCCATTAGCATACAAAATGTCCACATAAATTACAAAAATGTGATGTTCCTTCGATCTTTGTGTGTCTTTTTAAAAACAGTGGTGAGTATCATTGCTCGAGGATTTTTTTTTTATTCAAGCCATGTGTTAAATCATTTTTTCCATTCCTTTGACGATGAGCTGGAAACTTTCAGAAGACAGTGATTTGAGTATGAAAAGGCGAACAAAAATAGCGAATGAAGTGGATGTCTCCATTACTACTAAATTTCTATTTTTTAAAGAATATACCTGTTTTAAGAGAAAATTTCTTTCATATAATGACTTGTCCATGCTAAGTTCAGTTGAATTACCTAACAAATAATCAATTAAAATTTTAAAATATGAAATGAAATGCTTTAGTGATAGGATTTTAATTGATTGCTGTACTGTATAGAGGGAAGATTTAGAAATTACGTAATATTTTTCCCAAAACATACGTTGCTGTAGAGATACGACTTTTTTTTCTTTGTCAAAAAATACAAATCACTAACACGAAATATAAGAAAATTAGCTAATATTTAGATATAAGTAAATTATACAAGCTGGATGCTACTTTTTAGTTTATGTGAAAGAGTAAAGTTGTGAATTTTTTTTTTTATTTTCTCTTTCATGAAATATTTTGTGACTAAAAACTTTTAGTAGAATTTCGTTTTCCAGATCATTGCTGATTTCGAAGGAAACAAAATTCATTTAAAAATAAATGGATTCATAACTTCTATCATTTTTCTTTCATCTGTACATTTACCTATTTAAAGTAGACGTAATACAAGCCAAAACTGGAAGTGCAATCCTTGCTTAATTTCAATCATTCCACGTAATTTCTTGAAAAATTCTCTGGAAATTACATTCAAGTGAAAGACTGGATTAAAAATGAAACAACAATTCTAATCAACTGTTGTAAAGGATCCAGTTGGCAGATGAAGTGTCAAAAAGCGACGTTACTAAGCAATGATGTGGAGGCTAATGACAGGTTTTCTCAACACGTCGCAGTCCACCCGGTGACAGAGGACCATTGGTAACCACAACACAGACATGGTAAGAGCTCTTTAAATTTCTTTTGACAATTCATGCTTTTCACATTTATCTTCTCAATTTTTTCATAACAAATCAATAGATATATTTGATATTATACTATAGACTCGTTAAAATTTGTCACTACTTGTATTTATAATTGATATAATATTTGTAAACATATCGTTACAATAAATTTTGGTTGAAAAATTAAGAAATATTTACTCAACATGTAAAATGTGTAATGAAATTTAATATGGATTGATACATTCAACTGAATTGATAATATATATTTCTATTTGATTTTCCTTTGAAAGTGCATTTTTAAGAAGATAAAATACAAAAAGCTTTTAAATGAAAGGCTAGTTTGTGTTTTGTTTGTTCATTTTATTTTACTGAAAAAGGAAGTATTAAAAAAACTGGTAATATTAAATATAAAAAAGTGACTTTTATATTCTTCGAATAATGTATACCCATTGAGAGAAACTTGAGGTGAATTCTTCATAGGTTAAAACTCCTTTTTATTAATATGTCCCTGGTATACCGTTGAAAAATTCCAATTAATGTTTCCCTTATTGAATCCTAATTAAAATTTTGACCACAAATACGAGATGAAATATTTCTCTTCTGTACATTTACGGAAAATAAAACCAGTTATTTATTGGGTCACAAAGTGTATGTGAAGACTTGATTTCAATCTCTTTTTTACTGATTTGATTGATTTACGAGGGATATTAACAAAGGACCTCATCCATCTGAACCCGAATCCAATGACATTTGAGCTGACAAGCCACATTTCAAACGACACCATGAGGATGATTGATTCAACACTTCCACATTAGAAGTCCCATGACTTGGCGTCATTTCTTTGGAATCAATAGGGAGTAACGCTTTTGAGAACACGATCTGATGAAAAGATTCTTGAAGCCAATGGGGGAAATCAGTAACCAGGTGGTAATTATTGGCAGTCTGTCAAGTCGTGTCCACTAAAACCACACCATGTAGAAGGGCATATAAAATTTGTCCAAAATCCTCCCATTGCCATGGTGTGGACGTTTGAACAGTGAGGCACTATTGCACTTGACCATGGTCCAAAATTGCACCCTTGTGTTGCTTTAGAGTTGGACTTGAATAAACAATCTTTCAATCGACGAAAACTAAAAAAGGTTTCTGTAAAATTGTTGCAAATTTACTCAGAACTTCTAATTACATATGCTATCGTATGGCATCAATTGAAAAAATTCCATTTGATTTGAATCGGTTGTGAATAAAATTTAGTTGAGATTATTTTCTATCAAGAGAGCTTAGAATATAATTTTTTGAGTCTCGTTTTCTGTCTATTTTTTAAATATTAAACTAGTAAGAAAATCAATGAAATCCAATGTTTTTTGAAAACGGTTATAGAGGAAACGCCCATCATGTGAATTTCGATAGAGTTATTTAGAGCTTTTCTAGAATATTTAAGTGATAGATATGAGAATTTTTTTCATCCATAATTGTTATTTCCAGTGTATTGTTTATTCATATCATAATAATCCCATTACAAATGAACTGGATATCTTATTTCATATCGCTCATTTTAGTATCTATGCTTCTCAGAATCTTACAGAAACGTTGTCTTCGGAACGATATTATAGTTTTAAATTATCTTACTTAATGACAGGTTCGGATGTACTCTGCAATGCTTTGGCTTTAGCCAATGAAATCCTTAAATAAATGCGTCATTACATTTTATCTATACCTAAAGCTTTGTATTTGTATAGTTACCAGTTGTCATGGTCACGAACTTGTGGCCTTTATTTTTGAGTCTCGGGTTTGAGTCCTGGTGCCACTGAAAACAACCCATCGTGTATGCTGATGCATGTTAAATCTCCCGTTGGCGAGGTGTGGTAATTAGTAAAAGGCTCTTCACTTTATTGCGGTTCCAATTGACTGTCACTAATAGCCTTGCTTTTGAGTTTTCGTATTTTTTTTATTTCTCAGGGGGCTTTACTGAATGGAAATTGGATGAATTTGCACCAAAAAAAGCTTCGAATAGCCAGCCTGAAGGTAAGTTTCGATTTGCTTAGTTGCTTTGTAAAAAATCCTACTTTGCATTTTACTTTCAACAGCATTTGCTACCTTTTGATAGAAACACAATATTTTTAGATGTCGACAATAAGAATTTTATTCAATTGAAAATTGGGGTTGTAATTATTTTAATTAAATTCAATTAGTTAGCTCTAATCTCAGGTGTCGCCCTCGTCACTTGACCATTACGTCACCCAAAACCCTATAGTAGCTGAAAGTGCGAAGTTATTATTCACTCACTCACATGTACTATACATGGACAGTAGTCACTTTTCAATAAAGGATGAAATCTTTAAATTAAAATATCGGTGAAAGAGAATTGGAAATCATAAAGCTATTATGATTTTGGAATATAGGGGAACAAAAATCAATTTCTTAACAAAATAAAACAAGCAATATTAGATTAAACTTATGTGAATTTAAACATTAATTCATGAAATTAAACAAAGCAAAAAATAACATTTTTTTTTTAAAAAAAAACAACTTTTTATTGCAGTCGCTTCCATTCCAAGATGTGAAGAAAATGAACACTTCTCATTATTACGGAGAAGGTTTCAGCTTTGAAATTGTCAAACAATTATCTCAGCATTTCAATTTCACGTAAGTTATTGAATTTTCTCTCCTTCAATTGATTTTTCCACTCAAGGATGCATTGTTTGATTGATTCTTAATTTATTAACGTTACTCTGATACGAGACGTCATTTGGAGCAAATGATGAGGACGACACCTGTGAAGAGACGTTCCAAATACACCAGTGGGAGTACTTTCAACATTGAGTTGGTTCGGTGGCTTAGAGGTAGCGTGTCCACTTCGTAAACCTAAGGTTGCGGGTTCTGACTTGGCTCAAGTCGATAGATTGTCTGCACTGCAGGCCCGCATGTCATATGATTATGCGGCATGCTAAAGATCCCTTAAGTATCAATTGGACTCTGGTTGTCTCTACAAAATTAAATGATGACAATATTTAGCATTCCCCGAGAGCTTGAATTAAAATAAATTTAAGCCTCAATTTTTTTAGCGAGAGCCGCCACTAGAAGGGGCCACCATAAAATGGCTCTCACGTTTGGAGACTTGTCGCGTCTGCAAAGGTCTGTTGCCAATATGCAGCCCATAAGCCCATAACAAGTCATACTAAGTTCAAACGACAGCCTCTTCTGATGTGTGGATGATGACAAAATCAGTAGTTAGTGTAGCCGCAATTGTTGGCTATATCCCAGTGCTTCTCAAACTTTCAATATTGGCAACCCAATTTTCAATCATAATTTTCATCGTGCCTGTAACGTTTGAAAGAATAACGGTAGCGTATTCTTGGTGAATTAAAATAGGGAATTTATTTACGTCACAACTATTGAAAATTATTTACAAAATGATACATTAAAGTTATTAAAATTAATTAGATTGTTAGAGTCCACTATTTTGTGAGAGGAGGTTTCGTTGGTTACCGCTCCCGTGCAAGTTCAAAGCATCTCTCCTCATCTTCCGGTCGGGTCGCTAGATTCCTCGGGGGGGTCAAACCGGGTTTGCGCTGCATCGGAAGTTGAACGTGTGGGCGTCGAATCTACAAAGAAACCGACACCAGATGTTGTTGTTGTTTTCGAGACGTGACGTTACAGCTCTCGCCCTCTCTTATGGAACTTTTCCGTTGAGAAAAGTTTAATGGGATGACGATGAGACAACTGACAGATTACCGACACATCCCTTCATCAAGCACCACTATATTTCTGAGCTGCAATTTTAATTACTAAAGAAAACGCTGAACTAAATTTGGAATTACTTATTTCTAGTGAGTGAGTGTTCTTGCTAGGGAACTTACACAAATCCATATTACGAAATAGCAATGTAATCAATGTAAGAAAACATACTATACATTAAATAAAAATACAAACACTCTATCACAATGCCTAGTATCAATTATACTAACAACATGTTATATCAAATGCTAGTGTAAGACCTTGCACATAAAATATTCTTCGCCACAATACTTAAATAAAATTATACTAACGACATGTGTTGATATGATATGCGAAGTGTACAACCTTACACACAAAATATTTTTCACCATATGCCTCTTGCGTAAACTAAATACTCATGTATATTTTAAAACCCTGTACACAAAATTAAGCATATTAATACATTTGCTTTTCATGGCTTTATCTTTTGACACGCATCGCCATTCGATATGATATACAGTACTAGTAAATAAATAAAATTTAATACAATTATTAACCTTTAACTAAAAACATAAGCAACAATTATTATTCATGAGCAAGAGAACATTGTTAACAATCCCTAATTATCTATCACCGATCTGCTGAGACTATCTGCATTTTTGTGACTTTTACCCGACCGATGTACAATTCTAAAATTATATGGTTGCAAAGCCAAAGCCCATCGCATCAATCTAGGGTTAGAACTAACATTTCTATTCAACCACACCAACGGGTTGTGATCGGTCATAACTAAAAATGAATTTCCATCTAAGTAATAATGTAATCTTTTAATTGCGAAAACAATACTAGCACATTCCTTCTCCGTCGTACAATAACGCTTCTCTACCTCTGAAAATTTCTTACTCAGGTAAAGGATTGGATGCTCCTCACCTTGTTCAGTTAATTGGGTTAAAACTGCTCCCATACCTGCGTTCGAAGCGTCCGTTTGAACAATGAATTCTCGTTCAAAATTTGGCGCGTACAAGACGGGCTTATCAATTAGTTTCCCTTTTAGTTCTCGAAATGCGTTTTCACACTCGGTCGTCCACTTAATTTCTCCCTTCTTTGCTCTTCCCTTCAACGCATCCGTCAACGGAGCAGCAATTACCGAGAACAGATTTATATATTTTTGGTAATAACCCGCTATACCTAAGAAAGCACGTATTTGGGTTTTCGTGCGAGGGGTAGGGAACTCTAGAACAGCCTGAACTTTGATCTCGGAAGGAGTGCGAAAACCCTGACCCACAATGTGACCCAAAAATTTGACATTTTGTTGCGCAAACTTACACTTTGAAGGTTTTATCGTTAACTTAGCTCTCTTTATTCTCTGCAGAACCGTTTCCATATGTTTAATATGCGACTCCCAAGTATCTGAGAAAATTGCGATATCGTCTAGATACGGGACAACGAAATCCTCTAGTCCGTTAAGTAATTCAGCCATGAGTTTACTAAAGAAATATGGAGCATTCTTTAATCCGAAACTCATCCTTAGGGGTCGGTATGTACCAAAGCTAGTACAGAAGGCTGCGTATCGCTGTGCTGTTTTTACTCAAAGGTATTTGCCAATATCCTTTAGATAAGTCAAAGACGGTAATAAATTTAGCCGCCGATACTTTTTCTACGCGTTCTTCGATATTCGGAAGAGGAAAATATTCCGTTCTAATGATCCCGTTTAATTTCCTGTAATCTATACATGGACGAGGTTCTTTCCCAGCTATCTCAACTAAAATCATAGGAGACATGTAATCCGATTCTCCTACCTCAATGATTCCTAATTTTAACATTCGGTTAATTTCGTTTTTTAAGATTTCATTTTGTCGGTGCGACATTCGATAGGGCTTCGTCCTAACTGGTTGATCGCTAACTAACTGGATTTCGTGTTCAACCAGATTAGTTAAACCGGGATTGTTTGAAAAACATTTAGAGTATTTATTTAATAATTCGCGCAGTCGATCCATTTGTTTGTCGTGAAGGTGTTTGTTCAACTCGCTAGCCTGGATTACGTCCTCGAAATCATAAATGAGAGAATTGTTTTCTAAGTATGGGATTTCTAACTCCTGGTCTGCGAGAGAGTTTTTTGTTTCATCATTAATAATTACGTTAACGTGTTCTGGCCTTTTGTAATATGGTTTTAGCATATTTATATGATAGATTTGAGATGTTTCGCGTCTGCCGGGGATTTCGACTAAATAGTTCGTTTCCGAAATTTTATTTAAAATTGTCCCAGGACCTATCCACTGCACTGCTAATTTATTTGCTCTGGATGTAGCTAACACTAGGACTAAATCTCCATCCTTAAATTCACGTTTTACTGCGTTTTTGTCATACCAAGTTTTCCGCTTAACTTGCATTTCCTCCATTTTATTTATAGCTACTTCTTGACATCTTTTTTAATCTATTTATTAACTTAAACATATATTCAGTGACGAGATCACCCTCTTCTTCCGGTTCCATCCAATGTTCCATTACTAACGTCTCTGGGGTTCGCAAATTTTTCCCATACACCAACTCTGACGGTGTATACCCTGTACTTTCGTGCGATACAGTTCGTAACGCTAAAAGAATTGACGGAAGATGTTTGTCCCATTCGGAGCCTGCATCTAAACATAAGACTCGTAAGAGTCGTTTCAACGTTCGATGAAATCGCTCAACAGGGTTACTCTGTGGATGATACACAGAACTATGCCTGACAAGTATTCCGAATCTTTCAAAAACTCGGTAGTCAGAGCACTAGTAAAAGAAGTACCCTGGTCACATTGTATTTCACGGGGAAACCCCATCCGACTAAAGATGTTTAACAGCGCATCTGTGACACTAACGGAACTAATATCAGACACCGGAATAGCTTCAGGGAATTTTGAAGACATGCAAATGGCCGTGATAAGATATCGATTCCCTTTAGATGTGATCGGGAGAGGCCCACATGCATCAATATTTAGCTTAGTAAAAACCTCCTGAATAACAGGGACCAATTTTAGTGGAGCTTTCTTTTTATCATTGGGCTTCCCAGCCCTCTCACACCGATCGCAAGTTTTTACAAACTGTTCCATATCTCTATAGCAATTCGGCCAGTAAAAATATCGGTTTAATTTGTCTTTGGATTTCGTAATTCCCAGGTGTGCAGATGTTCCCTCATGACACAATGATTTAATAGGGTCGCGCAACCCTTCCGGCACTACTATTAACTTCACCACGTTACCTAACTTATCTTCACGATTTTTGACCAATAATTCCTTCTCTAGCGAATAAACCTGATTGGTAACCTGCACTTGACTGGCTGCCTGTTCGTATAAGGGTTTAATCTCCTCGCTATTTTTTTGAGCATTGATTAAATTTTCTCGCGTAACCCTTAGCAGCGCTAATTCCGGAACATATTCCTGGAGTGCAGGTATTAAAATTTCGTCCTCTGCATCCGAAGAAACAATTATAACCTCATCTTCCCCTTTTTTTAGCATCACCACTATCTATTCCCCTTTCTTCTCTAGCCGCTTTGACTTGAGACCTTGTTTGGACAGCATTCAATATTTCGACTGGCAGGAAATTATAGCCTAAATTTCCTTTTATTAGCTCGGCCGTTTTATTTCCAAGCAAATATCGACCGTGTTGATTTAAGTGATTTCCACAAACCGCTGCCTTAGTCTGCACCGTTCCAAAATTTCCGGAAATTTCCACGACCGCCAAAGGTAAACAAACTAATTCTGGGCTTAACGGTTGTTTTACCCAAACATTTTCACCAGAGAAAGAAGAAGGATTTATGTATTTTGCACATACTAAATCTATTGTCGCTCCCGTATCTCTAAGAATGTCTATCTCGTGACCATTCACAGAGCCCTTTGTTGTATATGAATTAAGAAAATCCGGGTTTTCATTTCCTTCAATATTATTGAGAGTTTCCGTCGTTTTGTTTTTTATTAATTTAGGGCAACCGGCTTTTATATGTCCAGGCATATTGCAATGATAACATCTTTGTATCACGCGTTTTTCAAAAGTTCTCTCTCTAGTACTCTCCGGAACAGAAGCTCCTAATCTGGGGAAGTTTTCCCAAATCTATTTTCTTTTTCCTTGATCCCTGAGTATGTCAAAATTTTATCATTTCTGCCCCACCTATCCATGGGTTTCGAATTTACCTTTCGGACGTCCTCATAATTATCAAAGAGTTCTGCTATTTGAGTAGCTGATTTAAGGTTTGCCCAATTATCTAAAAAATGATCTTTCATACTAGCATTGGCGCGTTTTTTTAATTGATCTACCACCATTAGATCTTTAAGATCTTGAAAGGTATTTATTTCTAAGCCAATCAGCCACTCATCTAGATAATTCGTAATTTCAAAAGTGAAATCCTTCCAGGTGCTATCGGATTTTTTCTGGTGTTGGACAAATTTTTGCCGAAAGACCTCCGGACTTAACTTGAATCTTTTTAAGTAATAATTTCTTTACATAATCGTAATTTTCGGCTTGTTCCTCCGGTTCGCGAGCAATAAATTGCACGATCTCTAGGGGTAACAAACCCAATAATTGCCCCACCCACTCTTTCTTTTCTATTGACGCCCTTTTAGCCTGGCGTTCAAAGATCACTAGGTATAAACTAATATCTGACTGCTTAGGATCGAAATCTGGGATCAATTTTTTAAGTTTAAATTAGAGGTTACAGAACATGCATTTGTAGAATCGTTTGATTCATCGTTTACCCTAAATCCGGATTCTATTTTAAACCTTTCTAAATCAAATTTCAGCTGTAATTCTTTCTCTTTTAATGCCTGCTCCTTTACTAACTCCTCCAATCTCATTTTTTCAGCCCTTTCTAACTCTTCCAATCTTTTTCCGTTTGCAATGATAGTCTCATACAGATTTTTAACAAATTCCTCTTCATAACCTTCACTGTTAGTGATTGCAATTTTTATGCTAGGGACAGTCATATTTAAAGTGGCATTTATTCCTAATTCCTCAGCAAGTTGCAACATGTCTTGCTTTTTCCCTTTACCAAGGAAAGCCATTTTTTAAACAATATCAAATAAATGTCACGCTAAATTTTGCACTATTGTTACTATTCTCTATTAATACAATAACACTGGTCCCATGCATACACAGAAATACACAAAGAAAAACTTAACACTAAAAATAATCAAAATCATTCAAGAGACTTAAAACACAATAAATCTTAAGCTAAAATTGCACACAATGCTTGAAATACAATTACAATTCTCTAGAAACAAAATAACACTGTTCCCATGCAAGAAAAAACACTAAGTATTTCAAAATTTCTAAAGAACACTTTAACCAAAATTCCTAATACAATATGCAGTTTGCAACTCAAAAATATAACAGTACTCACCCATTTGAAGTACTCAGCTTGCTGTCAGAAGCAAATTATGTGCACTAGTGGTACGGCTTCCGAAAATCGCTTTTCCTTCGGACACTCTCGCCGTTAACACTGTAGATCAGTTTGATCTTCTATGAGCAGGACGCTCCCTTTCTCCGAAGCTGAATTTACTTGCAGCACGGCTTCCGAAAATCGCTTTCCTTCGGACACTAGCCGTTAACACTATAGATCAGTTTGATCTTCTATGAGCAGGACGCTCTCTTTCTCCGAAGCTGACTTGAATCGCAGCACGGCTTCCGAAAATCGCTTTCCCTTCGGACACTAGCCGTTAACACTATAGATCAGTTTGATCTTCTATGAGCAGGACGCTCTCTTTCTCCGAAGCTGACTTGAATCGCAGCACGGCTCTTCCGAAGATCTCTTTTTCTCCCTGCGTTGCGGTCCGTCCGTAAAAATCCAAAATTTTCCTCCTCTCACGGGTCCTGAATGCTAACTTTTTTATCCCAAAGCGCTGCCACCAAAACTCTAAGCTGTAACGTTTGAAAGAATAACGGTAGCGTATTCTTGGTGAATTAAAATAGGGAATTTATTTACGTCACAACTATTGAAAATTATTTACAAAATGATACATTAAAGTTATTAAAATTAATTAGATTGTTAGAGTCCACTATTTTGTGAGAGGAGGTTTCGTTGGTTACCGCTCCCGTGCAAGTTCAAAGCATCTCTCCTCATCTTCCGGTCGGGTCGCTAGATTCCTCGGGGTCAAACCGGGTTTGCGCTGCATCGGAAGTTGCACGTGTGGGCGTCGAATCTACAAAGAAACCGACACCAGATGTTGTTATTGTTTTCGAGACGTGACGTTACATGCCCTCCCCCCATACAATAACAATATATTGAATGCAATAAAAATGTAATATGACGTAAAGCTGCAATGAGACTTTAATTACAAACCAACAAATTATCAACATAAGTATTAAATTTTGTATATAGCAAGCCCATGCAAATAACTAGTAATTATTAAACTTGTTTTTAATTTAGCATTGACAAATTAATTATGAAAAATACTGAGCGGTATTGATACATTTATAGATAAAGAGTGTTTTTTTCCGGGTATATGAGTTTAAGTTGGCATTACTTTCCAAGATGGTGACCGATTTAACAGCTGTCAAGTGATTTATTCTCAGTTTGGTTTGGCAATTCATCATGAATAGACTCACGCCTGAACAACGCTTTCAAATTGTGCAATTTTATTTCGAAAATAATGGTCGATTTTCATAAGCGAATTTTGTTTAGCGATGAAGCGCACTTCTGGTTGAATGGCTACGTCAACAAACAAAACTGCCGCATTTGGAGTGAAGCTAATTCACAAGTGTATCTCGAAACACCGTTACATCCAGAAAAACTGACTGGTGCGCTTTATGGGCTGGTGGATTCCTTCTTCAAAAACGATGAAGGCCCCAACGTTACAGTCAGTGGTGATCGATATAGAGCCATGATTACTAACCTTTTCATTCCTGAATTGAACAATCATGATGTTCAGGAGCTGTGGTTCCAACAAGACGGCGCAACATGTCACACAGCTCGTGCCACAATCGATTTATTGAAAGACACGTTTGGTGACCGCCTAATTTCACGTTTTGGACCTGTGAATTGGCCTCCAAGATCTTGTGATTTAACACCGCTAGACTATTTTTTGTGGGGCTATGTAAAGTCATTGGTCTATGCGGATAAGCCACAAACGCTTGACCATTTGGAAGACAACATTCGCCGTGTTATTGCCGATATACGGCCACAAATGTTGGAAAAAGTTATTGAAAATTGGACGTCCAGATTGGACTACATCCGAGCCAGCCGTGGCAGTCCTATGCCAGAAATCCTATTTAAAATGTAATGCCACAAGATTATCTTTCGAATAAAAAAATTCATGTCAATCGAATAAAACATCGTTGTTTTATTGCAATTTAAATTTCTCTACCTCTCAAAAAAACACCCTTTATAATATATCAGTATAAATGTGTGTTTAATTTTTGTGGCAAAATGTAATTTGTTTTGCTTCCTTTCAGTAAATTAATATTTATTTTAAATCTTTTATTTTTTACTTTTCAATATGCTCGCACTCCCTCGTCCCTTTCTCCTAGGGGTGCACCCTATAGTTTCAGAAACGTTGCTATAACCACTGCCACACGTCTCGGCATAGAATCAAAGAGGCTTTCGATGTATCCTTGAGACACAGCAATCTCCATGCTGCTTCCACATATTACCAAAGTTGATCTGGTGTGACAGTGGGTGGTGTCTCTTGGGCCAATCTTTGTGCAAGTATGGACCACACGTTTTTCGATCGACGATAAATCGGGAGAACAAGCAGCCCAAGGAAGCAATTCAATCTGATGGGATCCGTGTGGTCGCACATCATCCTGTTGTAATCCGGCTGATTGCAAACGCTGAATGTATGACGCAGGACCACGGGCTCCAACACCTCAGAGATGTAGCGCTGGCTGTTCAGTGTACCGGAAATGCGTACTAGAAGGGTGAGGCAGTGATATCCAATACCCCCTTAAACCATGATATCGGGTGCAGGACCAGTGGCGGATGCATAACGCAACAGTTCAGCAGCCTCTCACCACGGTGTCTCCACACTCGAATCCAACCATCATGATGTTGCAGGCAGAAACAGGATTCGTCAGTCAACACAATGTCGTTCTATTCCATTGTCCATGTCCGCCGTTCATCACACCATTGGCGGTGCAAACGCCTGTGGTTTCCAATCAAGGGTAAACGAAGAAATGGAATTATTGCGTACATTCCACTTTGCTGCAAGCGGTGTTGAATGGTACGACCGGTCACCGAATGATGTATAACAGACAGAATGTATTGGGGCTGCAAGATCCATCACTGACATACGCACAATCCGCCTGTCATCATGGACAGTGGTGCAACAAGGTAAGTGCGATCGACCCCGTAGCACAGTGGGCAGTTCTTACGATCTGGTTTAATATTAATTTCATTAATATTATTTTCGTATAATATTAATTTCAAACTATCTAAAGCAGATAACGAAAACGGAAATACAATACTAACCTTAATTTCAGTAAGAACTGAAATACACTGCTGGACAATTGCTAAGGACGGATCACAAATTGCTATGTAGCATAACATTAAGCGAGACATGAGGCCTAGTAGGATAAAATATAGTTGCCACACTGTTCAGACATTAGAATAAAGAATATTTATTGTTCTGGAAAGTACAAAAGCTGTGAAACATCTGAAAGAAAAAAAAAAGGTTCATTTGATCTGCGTACGGAGAAATGGAACAATGCATATAAAAGTCAGCAGGCACCTTAAAGAAAGGTATCAGTACGGGATATGTCCACCGTGGAGTGGGATGCAACATTCCACACGTCGTACCATACTTTGCACAACATTATCCAGCAGCTGTTGAGGCAATTTATCCCATTCCTCTGTGAGTGCACGGATGAGGGTGTTCTTGTTTGTCGGAGGATAGTTTCGACCAGCAACTTGCCTCCCCAAAGCATCCCACACATTTTCAATGGGTTTTAGATCTGGAGAACGCGCTGGCCATACGAGACGTTGAATACCCTCGCTGTCTAGACAATCCTGAACAGCTAGTGTTCGAGGACATGTTGCGTTGTCGTCCATAAAAACAAATTTATCACCGACAGCACCACGGAAAAGACGAACATGAGGAAGTAGAACTTCATCAATGTATCGTTGACCCGTCATAGTCCCATTCTCAACCACATGTAGGCGCGTGCGTCCATTGATCATGATGCCGGCCCACACCATGATACTGCATGTCGGATATCGGTCCTTTTCCTGGATATTTTCTGGACGATAAGCAGTACCACTCTCGCGCCAGATCAGTTGGCGTCTACAATCCGATGACAGACTGAACCTACTCTCATCTGAGAATAGTACGCATGCCCAGTCCTGTTCAGTCCAATTGTGATGTTCACGACACCATTGCAAACGGGCAGTACGGTGCTGTCTGGTCAATGGGACACACACAACAGGTCTGCGTGCGTATAGTCCTCCTCCCCTCAAACGTCTGGCAACAGTTTTTCGGGATATCTGCTTTCCGGAGGCAGCAAGAAACTGATTTGCCACCTGCTGAGCTGTGGTGCGCCTGTTCCTTTTTGCTGATAGGACGATATATCTGTCTTCTGCAGGCGTCGTACTTCTAACACGACCTCCCCCGTGCCGTCTACTACACATTCCAGTAGTTTTAAATGACTTCCACAGCCGTGAAACAACGCTGTGAGCGATGTCGAACACCCTGGCAACATCTGCTATTTTTCGCCTTTCTTCGATCTTTCCAATAATTCGGCCACACATAAAATCATCTATGTGATGTCGAGAAGACATGCCAAAAATTTTAAGTTCGTCTATTAAATCTTTCTTGTAAAACTTTGACTTGAAAAAACAACTGTCCACACGCGTCAAAACCTTTAAAGCTCTTATGAACGCTGTCACGTGATGAACAGACGTGGAAAAAAAATTTTCATATATACTCATACTTCTTCTTACTAATATCCCGCACTTATTCTAATTTTCCACATTTTGCTTCCTTTCATTTTGTGGTTGCTATGGATGATAGTGTTATCCGTCCTTAGCAATTGTCCAGCAGTGTACCATTATCAGTACGAAGTTTTGATTTGTAAAAATAATTATAATCTTCGCTTTTTTTATAAAGAAATAAAAAAATTCTGCGTAAAATTACTGAAAAAGTAAGCTGTAATTTTTTTTTATTGAGAACATTTATAACCTAATGCACCACAAAGTATCACACGGGGGCTTAGATAGAAGTAAGAGTGAAGCACACATCACAAAGAAGAGAAGGATTACAACACAAACATCCATGTCTTACCCGGGATTCAAACCTAGACCTTACAGCCGCTAACCACTATACCGGACGGGCGACTAAGTTATAATATTTGTAAGCAAAATCACACACATAAACAGCCCGCGATACTATCCGAATGTTTTCAAATATATGAAACAAAATTTTAGTTGTTAAAAGAATAATCATTAAAAAATGTTTTTTTTTCTAAAAATAAACCTAATTAAGTATCAAATAACAGAAAAATTGGATAAGTATTCCACCCGATGAACATGACTACTGTAAAAATATGTAATAATCTTGAAAAACTGTGTGTAAAGTATAAAATTTCGCATTTAGTGAGAGGCGTGACATTATATGAGGTCATAAAGCCTGAAAATCACTTAAATATTAAATTTTAAAAAAATTCAGAAAGGAAATAATAATTACATAAGAACCCGTCCGGATTTAAATGCATGGTTATGTCAAAATTTCATAGGAAATGGTCGAGTAGTTTCGGAGGTTAGTGCCTTTGAACAAGCACACATTATATTTTTATTTATATACATTTTGATCTGTTTTTATGCGATTTCTATTTGTGGCAACATATTTTGGATAAGAACTTCAAGCTTAAAAATTGTGTTAAAGCTTATGTAAATTATTTAAGATACTCGAATTTTTGAAACTTTATTTTTTTAAATTTATTAAAACTGCAGAAACCTGAAAGATGTTTACAAAAGAGTTGAATAATCTCTTGCGCTTAAAATCTCTCCTGTTGATTTATCTGAATACTTATAAAAAGATTGGTTATTTTTATAATCATGAATTTATAAAAACTTCAATTCTTAAATAACTTTAAGGTATCCGACTACGTTCGGAACCGTGATTTTGCAAAAGCGTATAAATGAATAATATTTATGATATTTAGTGTTACTTAGATTAGAAAACGTATATAAAATTGTTTTAATAATATTACAATAAAAAATTATATAAGAACAATATTTTGACACACACAAAAAATGAAGATAGGAGGACCAATTTTCAAAACATTCTCCTTTTAAGAAAAATGCTTCTATTATAATAATATTTTGCCTGCCTCAGACCTTTGTAAAGAGGCTCAACTAGAATCTTTGAAATATATAACTTAGAAATGGATTTATCCATATTTTACTGCAACAGAGGGGAGAAATTTTAGAAAAAAACACCGATAATTATTTCAATTGGTGGTAACTCTGAAAATTAATGTGAATTTTTCAAAACTCCTCTCTCTCTCTCTCTCGTTCATACTCTCTGTAGAAATCTTTACTTTATCTGAGCAAAATATTATTATTATAGAAGCATTTTTTATAAAAGGAGAACGTTTTGAAAAGAGATTATTCTAAGTTAATTTTTTTCCAAAATATTGTATTTAAATAATTTTTATTGTCATAATGCCCTTAAAACAATTTTATACATGTATTCTAATCTAAGTGACATTAAATATCATAAAAATTATCCATTTATGCTCTTTTTTAAAATCACGGTTCCGAACATAGTCGAATACCTTAAATGGTTAGTTAACAGAAGTTTATAACTGGAATCCTCTAACATCATTTGATTTAAATATTCAAAAAGTTGATTATTTTAATAAAAAATGTCTAATGGGCCGGTGTTGTCAAGCGCGCGAGTTGGAGTCCGGTTACCACTAATGACCCGCTCCGGGGAGGGTGTGTGATGTGCTTTCAATGAAGTAGAGTCAGCTCAGGTATCGTCCTTCTCACGTGATTTTGGCTCAAAATTACAAAGAACGTCGCCAACAGTGGTGTAACGGAACCCACCGCATCGCTCAGGATTCCAGGGCGTCCGAAGCCTTTGTTATGCTATGATTTTGCAAGGTCCTGCTTGGGGCCCAAAACTTGACTTTGCAGGGAAGGGCCTAATATTCACCGTTAATCCACTGCTCAACTTGTTATATTAATAAATAATCAATCAATCAAACAATGCAGAATAAACAAAGCGAAATAACAGGCATCGAAATAAGTTTAGGAAGATATACAAATTTATTGCTGACTTGAATGATCAGTTACTTTCAAAATTAAAATTTATTAGAGTTTTCCATCACCCCTTTTTTAAATTTCAATTTTTATTTATTTTCCCCTCATTTTTAGAGTAGGATCGAATCTTTCTCTTAATTTAACAGCTCTTGTCTTTTGGAAAGACTTGAGATAGTTTAATTTTTTCTTTTTACGTTACCCCGGTACTAATATTTTAGAAAATAAAAACAAAAAATAAAATGGTACATATTTTGCAGATAAATAACAAAAACCTTCTTTCAAAACAGCTAGTTTTCATTCTCGTTATAATTTGAATTTCCTTCCTTGGTATCCGTTTGCGCTTGACTCTAGAGCAAGGGTACTCAACCCTTTTTTCTGCTGGGCCACATACATATGTCAGCCATTTCACATGGGCCGCATACATATGTTAGCTATTTCACGCGGGCCACACAAGATAGCATCGGAAATTTAAAATATGTAGAATTGATCACAAAATATTATATATATATATATATATATATATATATATATATATATATATATATATATATATAACTCCTGTTTTACTTTTTTTTAATTATTAATTTTTTTATATTTTTTTATTTTAAAAGAATTTAAGAAACATTCCTTCCCAATTTTTGCATCAGTAAATGTGGTTTCATATGATTACCAATAATATAACAAACTTATTAGAATGCCTCTGTTACTACTGTGAGATTACCACTGATAAAACACACTTTGTTGCTGTTACAAAGAATATTCAATAAAGCCTGTTTACCACCTCTTGAAAGAGGAAAAATGTCGTTAAATAATTCCTGTTTATTTGTACTTTTTAAACACAGCACTTTCGTGACAAATCAAACAAGTACTGATCCATGTTTGTTTTTCACTACAAAACAGTCAACCTCCAAATCATTTGAACATTTTTCGCTTGCAAGGTATGAAAGGTTGTTCACAAAATTAGTTCCACCCATAAAATTGTCGCTAATCCACTATTGTCGTTATCACTAACCACAATCGTTACAAATAGAAAAAGAATATAAATTCGCCGCCGAACGATATCGGCAGCAAAATTGATATATTTGATTTCTTTGTGTCACAGAATTTCCCACTAAATTTTTATTACATTGTCTTAAATAAAAGAATTTCTCAGAGCAATGAGTCATGGCTGGCCCACTTAAAAAAGGTTCGGTGCGCCGCAGGTTGAGTCTCTCTGCTTTAGAGCTACATAAAATTAGTTTGGTATTAGTGAACTATTACAAATTAAAATAATTATATTACGATTGTAATTTCACATAAGAAAATTATTTGGTTTTAAATCTCTCTCATTATCTTAATTTCATATATTTAAGTGGTTTATTACACATGCAAATCAACCATTTGGAATTATAAATCAATTATATAAATTTTACTCTAATGTTATTTTAGGCATTTCATTTGTTTAATAATTTTACATACGCTATAACTTGACATTAATCATGTGCAGATAAAAATTATATTTTTCAATTATAAAAAGAGTTATATTATTAATAAAACACGAATATTTTTCAAAAAAGAAGTGCTTATATTTTGTAGTTTAGAACCTTTAAAAATATACGAATACTATACAAAGAAAAATTTTATTTCGAGTAATATTCTACGTCTCCTTACAGTAAACAGCTTTAGGGATCTATTTTACTATAATTTAATTAGTTTTGGAAAGAAAAAAAAATAAAATGTGTTAATATGCACACTAAAATTCAACAAAAAGCCAATGCTTCCATAGTTTAATTTTTTTAAAAAAAAGTATTCAGTTTATAGATAAGTGGATGCCTAGTTTTTGTTACATGCATTATTTATAGTACACACTAAAAAATGGAAGTGATTGGTTAATAATTGCGTAATGAATAGCATTTTGAGAATGCACTAATGAGTATCGAAAAATCACAGAGAAAAAACACTTAAAAGTTTTTAATTCTGAGAAAATTATTATAATAAGCTTAAATAAACTTAAAAATACTACTTTAAGACATAAGCTTTATATTTTTCTTTAAAGTAATTGCATTTTTATAATATTTGAATCCGTACTTTTTTATGATCAATTTTAGAGTGTTGGTTGCACGAGAAAATTCAAGGAAATTTTTTTTTAAAAAAAATAAGCAAAGAATATAATTAAATAAAATTAAAAAACGATAGTTAAGTCATTTTTGGGGTATCAAGTCTTCTTAACAAATGTAAAATTTAAAAAAACATTAAAAAATTCCAAAGAATACTTCCATAAAAAGCAAGGAAAATGAAAGAAAATTTCAAAAAAGATAATTGTTTTAAAAATGAGATACAATTCACGATTTATATGAAGTGAAATAATTTAATTTCATTGAAAACTCCCATTAACAATTAAAGCAGTATTTAACTGATTTCAGCAGAATTCGAATTAAAGATGAATTTCTTATCCTCATTAAAGTATTCTCATTAAGCTCCCCTACACCCTTGCATCCGAGGAAATTTATTCAACTGAAAATGAAATCCTTCCTGTTTTTCAATTCAGATTCTTTTTTTTTTTTTAACCCAGAAGCCGTATTTTGTTGTAATTGGACGCAAATTATGGCCAAAGTAATCAATTTGCCTTCCTCATTACAGATAAGATAAAAATAGAACTTTGACACGAAAATAAATTTCCCAGCACACAAATCTCATCGTCTTTTTAAAAATACGACATGGTAAGCAAAATGCTGTATTGAATGATCTCCGGATGGGTTCATTTATTAACTCGATTTCTAGACACACTATTTATTTTGAAATTCAATGAATGCGGTTTTTTATTATTATTATTCTTTGGGAAAAGAATTCACTTGTGGGACTTTTATATTGTTCGATTGGATTGCTTTATCAATATCAGTTGGAGGGAAATATTTCTTAAATGAGATTGAAGATTCATCTTTAGTTCTAAGCATTTTTTTTTCAAAATCAAAAGATTCAAAGATTTGATGTAGAACAAAATCACCTGCTAACTTAAGCTAATCGAAAATTCATTATGACATCAATTTTATCTACAGTAGGATTGCTTAGACGGAGAGTGTATTTATTGGAACTCTATAGACTTTCTTATATTCAATAATATACACAATAACGCGTCAAGAAGTTATCCGAATGGAATGAAATCGACATAACTTACCATAGAATATGAAAGTGATTAAATTTTGGAGACTGACTAGCTGGAACTCTAACAGATTGCAGTCGAGCATCCTCTAGGTATATAAAACTGTACCAAGACATAATTTTCATATGAATGTAGTTTCATCGACCCACGTGAACTGCCTCGCAGATGAATTTACGAACACCATTTGAGAAAGACTGAACAGAGCAGGGCGGTCGAATCCCAAGGTCGCTCGATCATTTGACGAGGGTAGGGCGAATGGATGAAACATGATCATCCAGAATGTCAACCCAAGGCGACGGTAGAATAAGAGGGACAGAAAATTTCTCTTATTCCATCGATACATCCTTATTAAAAATCTTACATGTGAACGCGCGCGCGCGGGACACTTGTGTGACTGCAATGACCATCAATAAACGAACGGGGGGCTGAGGTCACGAAAGTCTTTGCGCCGCCTACGCCTTACATGCTATGCCCCACTTACATGCTTACATGCCCCACTGCTATGGAAGCTTTCAAACATACTTCACAAATTGGAGTCCAATTCTTTTCGAATTACATTTTGAACTGAAGCCCGGTGATCTGCGAAGATATGTCTGGAGACGTCCAGGAACAGCTGTGAGATACTCCCTTGATTGTTGTTCGCAACATAATCCGACAACCAGGAGTTATGGGGTATCAGGTGCCATTTTATTTGATAGATAGACTTCTTGAATTATCATCCCTGACTGTATGGTGGTACAACTTTAAAATTCTACACTCTATAGTAAGGGTGTCAAACTTAAAGGCAAACGTGGGCCAAACGAACAAGCTTTAACTTGAGGTGAGCCGCAAAAAAAATCAATATTCATAGAAACGTAAGTTTATTTCGAATATACATCATAATACACATAAATAATAGAACAAGATAAATTTAATGTTTATGTCCTGACACTTGATATATCTTCTCTACAACTATCTTTCCCTTTTTTGGAAAAATTGTGACATTTTATTATACATGAATGTGTGCCGATAGACTGGCCGTGACACTAAAATCTTGGCAGTGAAATTCATACCCCTGTCCTATAGTGTTTATCATCCTTTCACGAACGCTTACGTTTTAACATAAATCCGTTTTAACATAAACTAATGATTTTCTAACCTCATGGGAGTTTCTCCTTAATAGAGCAGTTATTGCCTTTGATGAGCCTTGGATATAACTTATCCATTGGAACTTGGAATCCCACTGAAAAAGTTTCACCAACTACGATACAACAGGATAACAACTTGTATCTGGGTCAGAGAAAAGAAAAAGCAGGATTGAACTTTTTTCTTGTTGCTCAATTTTCTGATTAAAATATTCAGCTCCTGCATGATACTGTTTCGTTTGTAAAACACGCGCGTCATATGTACTGATTTTGGTTAAAGTGTAGTATAGAGGGGGCCTTTGGCACAATCTTTTTTTTTTTTGACTAAAACTGGTCACTAAGATACTTTCTTCAAAATTATTTATTATTTATTTTATAATGAATTCAATCTCTCCAAAAAAATCGCTAAATCCGAAGAAAAATCGCCAAACTCAAAGTGGCCCCCTATACTACACTTGAAACACTGATTTTTGTTCCCTTCGGATAATTCGTTCTTGGCTTTTATGTTCTAGAAAGGGTTGGAGTTCCTTTCTGGAGCAAATCTTGTTAGATGGATACTTTTTAAGGCACATAAAATATGTACGAATAAAAGATATCATTAGCTGTCACTAATTATGCTATTAGAAACCCAGTACGTTTAAAAAGAAGAGAAATGGCTACAATTGGCAATATTTCATAGATGACCGAAAATTTAGCAATTTATCGCCCTCTTAACAGAACAGTACCAATGTTTGACTTGTTGACCAATAGCGAGGACGTAATTTTTTAACTGCCGTTCCATTTTACGAAGCATATATTCAAGATCTTTTCAAAACATTTCCTTGCAGAATTATTTCAAAATTTACATTTTCAAATGAAAGTTTTTATGGAGGGTACAAGTTTGAAAGACTATCACCAGAAAACTTCCATCCTACAGAAAGTTGGAATTCTAAATCTTGGTAGATTTTAGGAATACTTTCAGCAGCAAGTTTATCTAATCAATAAAGACTTTATAAATCGGTATACGGGGGCATTTTTATTACTATTTATAAAAATGCTACGTATTGAGTGTTAAATTCTCTGCAATCTCATCGAGCTTCACGACGTTAATTGAGCAGGATATCTGAGTTCCTGTGTCAGAAGTGACAACGTTAGTGTCATCCCTGTTACTTCCCCGTTGTTCAAAATTATTAAGCCCCAATGTAATTATTCATATCAACCATGTTGTAGACAAATAATGTTCATTATGAATACCTTGGGTAGCCATTAAATAATATGATATTGTTTAAGCATAAATTACATGGGATGTTTTTTTACTTACTTAAATGGAAGAGTATGTGATAAAAATATATCGAAGCTCTTCATTTTAACTGGGTATTTGTATTAGTGTTTCCTAAAGCAATTATTTTTGATATAAAGTTATTAAAATATGTACTTATGTGTCAACTGCATTAACTTGTTAGTAACTGTACTTTTTTTCCGGACGCTCGTCTAATTCTCATTAGCATCCAAACCATATTTTTTCTCAAAATGGCCTTATGAAAAAATAGTATTTTCAAAAACAAAAACAGAAAAAGGTATCCTGTTTGATTAGCGGAAAGAAGTTTACTCTCGCTCTATAAGAGAAAATATTAGGTAGTAATGTACAGCGAATACAGTGGAAATATTGGTTTATTATTTATATGATGAATAAGCAATTTCTTATGTAGAGCTGTACATATTTTTTTTGTTTATACAGATATGAAACTGTTGTGCCACAAGATCAGGAATATGGAATGTTAATAAATGGATCTAATTGGACAGGTTTAGTGGGTATGCTTGTCAATAATGTAAGTAATTAAGAATAATTTTTAAATTCAAAAATTAATTTCTATTTCTGATATGAATGGGACTCTTCTTTAACATAACTTTCAGGTGCATTGCTCCAAATTAAATAAAGAATGGAAGAAACAATTTTATTATTGTTACATTAATTTCACTTAAAAAGTTTTCTTTTTCATAAACTCAACAGCCTTTCACAAGCCAAGACTGACTCGCCAATCCTCCTTCAGTTAACCCTATCAGTCACGATGGCTTTCCATCGGTTGATTTCTATTCATTTAAGATCCTTTTCAACATCGTCTAACCATCGTGTAGTTGGTCGACATCTACGTCTGGTCCCCTTAGAAACCAATTCAAGTCTAAGTATATTTCTATAAGCACCACGTTGAGCATATATAAAACTAATCAGGCCAATTCTCTGTAAGGAGAAAAATGTTTTACTATAAGGAACTTTCAAGAGATAAATTGTTCAAAAACCTCTAAAAAGTACAGGGTTTTTCATAAAAGATGAGAAAATTTTTAAGATATGATTACACACATCCAACCAAACAACTTTCTTCAAAGAATGCATGTTCAGAATTAAAACGCAAAGGTTCTGGAAGGTGCCGAAGGTCATGTTATACTATGCAAAAACACACGAAATACTATTAAGTTACAAAAACAAATTCAACTTCATGTGATTACAATAAGTGTTCAAAACAGTAACCGGTATCAGCTACGCACGTGATGCAACGTCGAAGAATGGATTAACGAACGTTGTGAAGAACACAAAGCTTTCTCTAGAGGGGCCGAAAGTCTCGCGACGACTTCTACAGATTTAATGGTGGCTCATACATAAAAACCTTCAGCTTTTCCTTCAAAAAGAAACCGATGCATGAAAGATTTGGCAAGCTTGATGGCCAAGCTACAGGAATCCTTCATCCAGTCCATCGTTTTCGATATTTTATATCCAAGCTGTTTCGCCCATCTCGTATATAATGGACTTAGGCTCCATCTTGCTGGAATCTCATTGCCTTCTGAATGTATGAGGGAATTCCATTCAACATGTCTGGCAGCAGCTGTTTGTTGAAACTTAAGGTACTTTGAGGTAGGAAGATAAGGTCCAAATAAGTGTTCTCCGATTGCACTTGCCCAAACATTGATAGAAATGTGTCGTTAATAAGCATTGAGTAAATTCATTTACATCTGCCCATACAGGTTGATTGTGGGTGTCTACAATGGGTGAATCCACTCGTCCAGGATTATCCCTTTAAAACAGTTCCTGAACTCGTTGAACATAAGAGGCAAACGTTCAGCACTCGCCGACTCGCAGAGTGTGATACTTGCAATTATTGCGGTATCACTTCTCATGTATTTGTACTTGGATAATCAACCACCCTATCGAGAAAATGGCTTCTTCCACAGCTAACATTTCGTCCCAATTTGTGTGATCTGAATTCGACCGGGAAACGAGAAAGGATCTCTTCTCACACAACCGTCGATGTGCAAATATTTCGGCGGACAACCATCTGTATCGGCTCTCCGTACAATCGTTGAGCCTTTGATCCATTATTTCCTTCTGCAGTTCCATAGATAAAATGCGTACTAGAGCCTTTTACCTATCAGTGAAGAGCAACATCTTCCAATACGTTCCTACCGCTATTGACAACTGCACACTCGGATCAGTGGCTATTATAAGAGTAGTCGCTACCCCCTATACCGACAATGTTAAATTTAGCATTTTTAGGTTTCTGTGTCTCAGAAACTGTTAAATATAAAAACTTCAAATTTTGTCTGTATATTAATTAGGCTTTTTCATTTATATTCTGGATAAAATGTATTAAATATATTGTTTACTTTTTTCAAAAAAATTCAACGTAAGAGTATCACCATGAAATTTTTGAACATTGTCATTTTTTTTACGATAACTGCTTTTAAGCAAAATATTTTGGGAAAATCTCCAAAAACGTAGCTCCAGTATACATAGTTATATATTATTTAAGTGCAGCAAAAATTGCATGTACATTCATACATTATATTCTGAGAAAAAGGTACATGCAGTTTGACAACAATCATTTTGAGAAAATTGCATTTTTAATGTAAAAAGGCACTTACTTCATCACAAAAATAACGAATTACAACATTTATTTGCCCTATTTTATTAAACATTAGTATCTTCTTAATTTTTTATCATAAAATAGAAAACAAAAAAGTCTTAAAATGTTCAGAAAATACATGGATAATATTTTTTGAGGTTTCGCTTAACGAGATTTTTTTACCATTTGCATTAATTTTCTCAATTTCTGTTTTAATCTGTGAATAATTTTAACTTTGATGCTTTATAAATATCAAATCTGACCATGAAACATCATAAATATAATGTAAACATGCATCAATATGTAAAAGTAATGATTTGGGAATACGTGATTTTACGACATTCCGAAAGCTTTCATTATGGATTTGTATGTTCCCATGCAAACACAATTTCTTAAAGTTTCAAAATTTCCTCTAAACTGTACAAAAGATTTCTAAAAAATTCAAAAATTAAACTGGTTTTATGTTTTTAAACATGAAGTTTGAGTATTTTTATGCATGTAACAAGCTTATTGCAACGACAAAAAGCATTACTCATCTGAGTTATAATTAGTTACCTATTACTGGAAAACCTTTGAATATTAAAACTTAAAAACTTGTCTGAACAATAAACAAACATTTATATTTACAATGAAGTGAAATATTTAAAATAAATTGCTTAGTTTTCTCAAAAACACATGTAACATAAAAATATAACTATAATTTTTTTAAAAAATGACATTTTTTTTGTCACGATATATGGACTCATGTCAAATGTTTTCGGAAAATCTCCAAAAAACTCATATGAATATATATAGTTACATATCAGTAACGTGAGGGAAAAAATTCATGTACATTCATACATTATATTCTAAGAAAAAGATACATGCAATTTTAAAAACATCATTTTTGGGAAAATTGAATTTTTACTATAAAGTGCAAGTTTATCACAAAAATGATGAATTACAACATGTATTTGTCCCATTTGTGACGAATCTTTACGGAACCTTTCCACTAATATTCTTAGGCGTCTTTGGGGATTGTAAATTAGCATATATTTCCAATCAACTCTAAAAAGAGAAAAGGGGATATGTTAAGTAAATAGGGTATTTAAGGAGAGCGTTGTAAGTTAGCGAAGATGAAGGCTATTGAGTCAGCAGCAGTAATAACAAGGTTTATAGTATTCAATTGGATTACAATAGTGGATCATTGCTGTTAGTATTCAGCGAAGGAACCTTAGGAGGTTAATATACCTGAAGAGATCATAAGTACTACCAGAGGTGATAGATTCTAGTTTAATATCGCTTACCACAAGCGTTAGTTTAATAAAATTAGTTTAAGTTAATGAAAGCTAATAATTCAATATTTGAACCAAGTGAATAAATATAAGTTATTATTATACAAATGGCATCGGGTCATTCTTTGCCTCAAATTAATCTTAGTGTCCAGGGTGGAACTCAGGGGAGTTCCCACACATTTTATTAAATATTAGCATCTTTGCAATTTATTTTGCATAAAATAGTAAACAAAATAGTATAGTATTATAATAGTATAATAAAATAGTATTTTTTTTTCAAATTCTATATCAATATTTGAAGAGTTTGTAGCTTTCATGCCTTACTAATATCAAATTTTAACATAAAGCACATCAAATATAATGTGAAAATAAATCAATATGGTTGGTAGAACCCCCTCAGTATAGAGGGCGCGCTTGTAAAAATCTTCTTTGTTTACACCAGAGATATTATGTACGTGACCGAGTGCAGACGCACTCCATATTCCATTTAAACTTATTATTTAATCTTACATTTGTCTTCGATGATTTACTGAATTTAAATTGAATCTAATAATTTGATGATATGAGCGTTGATTGATATAAAAGCATTCTACCACTTACGAACCAATGATTTCTACCACTGATTAATTGAACGACTGATAACCGAAACACATGGTGCAACGGCCCATGAACGGAAATTGATACTACAAAGCATTTGGAAGCCTCTAGAAATATCGTCGACAGTGATTTCAAGTAACCCTAATTTTTATTGAAACTGAATTATACTTGAAGATTAAAATGTCGAAGATCTCTCAAAATTTAAAAAGAAGCGTACTGAGATACGTTCTTCGTTAAAAAATTGATAAATAAAATTGAAGGAAAGATCAACAATGAAAATGAACCTGTTGATCAATTTGAAGCTTTTAGAGCAATTAAATGATAAAGAAAGTAACAAGTTTATTAAATACACTAAATGAAGATCGTTTGTCTGTTGACACTATTACTAAAGATATGGAAGCTTCGGAAGAAGTTAAAGAGATTATATTTTGGAAAACGAAACTTTCTTCTAAAATTAGGAGAATAAATTCTGACTCTATCCAGGTTGATACAGTTTCTCGAAATATCCAAGTTATTGATTCCAATAGTTTTGAATGTATGAACATAAATTTACCTAAATTGCATATAAATAAGTATTCTGGAAATTATTTTGAATGGTTAGATTTTTATAATTTATTTCAAAGCTCTATTCATAATAACAATAGACTAAGCAAAGTTGATAAATTTAATTATTTAAAATCATATTTGTGTGGTAATGCGCTTGCTTGCACTAATGGATTTCCAATTTCTGATGATAATTATGATAGAGCTCTTGATTTATTAAAAGATAGATTTGGAAATAAAAACATGTTAATTAACGCTCATTTGAGCAATTTATTAAATGTAACACCTGTTAGAAACCCTACTGATATTGTGGGCTTAAGAAATTTGTACGATAGAGCAGAAACGCAAATAAGGAGTCTTGAATGTTTAGGAATTAAAGGAGAATCCTACTCAAACTTCTTAACACCCATCCAGTTGAAACAGATACCCTCTGAAATCGTTTTGGAATTCAATCGTTCTCAAAAGGACGAAGGGTTTGACCTGAGCGCTCTTTTGCGGTTCCTGCACTTGGAGATCCGAAGTCGGGGACGAGTCTATCAAATAAACAATCATAAACCATGCCATTATTCCCCTCCACCGCAAAACAGAACAAAAAATAAAAGCTCCTATTTCCCCGGACAACGCCTGAAGCCACCCCCGAACAGAGAACAGTCTCGACCACATTCAATTTCCACCCTTCAGGGGAAAGCAGAATCTAGAGACCGCAAATGTTTATGCTGCAACAAAGGTTATGAACTCGACGCATGTCGTTTTAGTGCTAACTAAAAACGAGACATTTTAAGAAAAAAAAGAGTGTTGTTATTTGTGTTTGTCGCCCGGTCATAGAGCAATGGAATGTGTGAAAAGGGAGTCGTGTCCTATTTGTAATGGACCCCACCATTTCTCAATATGTTTTCGAAATCGACATGAGGACGATTTGTCTCCGAAAAGGGACACTGATAATATAGTTTCAGCAGTATTTAAAACAGAAGTAAATAGTGTATTATTACAAACATGCGCTGCATTAATAGATGACAAAAATGAACAAGAATTTGTTAGATTATTTTTTGATAATGGTTCGCAGAGAAGTTTCGTTTTAAAAAGTACTTCTGAGAAATTTAACTTTCCAATTCTATAAGGAAAGAAAACCTTTCCATTTGCACATTTGGTGCTAAAGAAACTGAAACAAAAATTTTGAATATAATTAAAATAAAGTTGAGAAACAAGGATGATCCAAATTTGTGCATTGAAATAGAAGCGGTACAGACAGAACACATTTCCATCACGAATTTACCGACCCCTGATAGAGATATTGGTAAAAAAACTTAGACATTTAAAAAATTTACAATTAGAGCTGATTCTTATGAATTTAATGATAAAGAAATATCAATTCTTATTGGTGCGGACTATTATTATCAAGTAGTTACAGGTGGAATTACACGTCTAAACAAAAATCTTGTGGCCGTAGAGACATTATTTGGGTGGTCTTTACAAGGGCAGAGAGTATATCATGAGGAATTTTTAACAATGAGTGTTATTGTTAATAAAACCAATATTTCGGAACAGCTTAGTGAATTTTGAGATTGAGAGAATTTAGGAATAGAAGCAGAGGTGTCTGATGAGGAAAATATTGATAATGATATAATGTCTGAATTTGAAGAGGAGATTTCATGCCTAAATAAGCGGTATAAAGTTAAATTCCCTTGGAAACATAACATGAAAGCATTGTAAGAAAATAATGAAGAAATTTCTAGGAAAAGATTTCTAAAGTTAAAATCACGTTTTAACAATGACAGTTCCTTTTATTTGAGGATTACAAATTAGTTTTAAATAATTATTTTTCTGAGAGTATCATAGAACGCGTTCCATTTGAAGAAGGAAATCTAAAGCATAATATTTTTTATCTACCACGTATAGTAGTAATACGTACTGATAAAACTACAAGCAAATTCCGAATCGTATTTGATGCGTCGTCACATGCGAAAGCACAACTATCTTTGAACGATTGTTTACACACAGGGCTAAATTTTATACCTAACCTATTTTTTCTATTAATCAAATTTAGAGTGAATCCAATTGTATTTGTAACCGACATAAAAATGGCATTTTTGATGATTGAGATAGACGAAAGTGAAAGGGATTTACAAGATTTTTCTGGGATGAAAATCCAGGAAATGATTTTTAAAACAAACAGCTTGAGATTTTTCAAATGACTAGGGTTTTATTTGGAGTGAAATCAAGCTCATTTTTCCTTACAGTTACGATAAAGCATCATCTTAAAAATATGTGGATATTTTTCCTGATACTTTTAACCATCTTAACCAGGCATTGTATATTGAAGATTTTCTGTGCGGAAATGTCAGTGTCCAAGCAGCCTAGAAAGTAAACAAATTTTGGAAGATGCAAGTATGGATCTTCGAAAATGGAGAACCAACTCTTCCAAGCTAAATCAAAGGTTAAAAAATTTAAATTTTGAAATAGATGAACAAAAAGAGTCATTGAACACGTTGATAGCTTCAAAGGTTTTAGAAGTTGGGTGTAATGAAAAATCTGATTTATTCTATTTTGATTCCAGCGATTTAAAAACATTTCTTTCTAAAAGAATTAATACAAGAAGATATTTGTTACAAGCCGCAGGTCAATTACACTCATGTCCATAAATTAAGGATAATTTAGAATCACACAGAGAAATTGAACTCTAAAATAAAAATTTCACCTGTAGAATTATCACACACATCTTGAAGAAGAATATGCAAATTACAGGAAACCACCAGATGGCGCGGATAGTACGTCACAATGACGAGAGTGTAAGAGAGGGATATATAAGGAATGGTGGCAAAGAAGTAAAATTGTTCACAAGCGCTTTAAAAGCCTTTCAGTTCAATAACCACATAGTTATGGTACAAAGGAATCATTTGGATGATTTTTTACGTGGTAGAAGTATTGGACGACTGAACTGTGGACGTACCCAGCTGGAAGTATCCGAGGAACTTGGAATCGCCCAGAGTGTAATTCTCCAGGCTTTGGCAACGGTTCCAAGATGATGGTAATGTGAGTAGATGTTACAGCACAAGGTCGCCCTCGAGTTACAACGCCGAATGAGGAGCGGTATTTGACAGTTACTGCCAAAAGAAACACAGCATCAGACCTGTCTCATCAGCTCTCTTTAGCTACAGATACGACAGTTTCAAGGCAGACCGTGTACAGACGCTTAGGGCACATTGGTCTATATGCTCGTAGGCCTGTCAGATGTGTTCCACTTAACGCAACTCACTGTCGCCTGCGATTAACATGGAGTAGAGAGCATGCATTGTGGACACCACAACAATGGCCTTGTGTGATGTTTTCCGACGAGTCCAGGTTTAGTTTGCAGTCTGATTCTCGTCGAACTTTAATATGGAGAGTGCCAGGTACCCGTTACCACCAAGAGAACACCATTGAACGACACCGTTACAGTGGTGCAGGATGGTTCGTTTGGGGAATAATTATTCTTGGTTCCAGAACTGACCTGCATGTTCAGAGTGTAACGATGACTGGCCACATCTATCAGGATGTCATTCTGGAACAACATGTACGTTGGTTTCGGGGTGCCATGGGTGCTGAATTTCTGTTTGTGGATGACAACACCCGTCCTCACAGTGCAAACATTGTAGACGAATGCCTTCAATCGGAGGATATCACCCGTAGAGATTGGCCAGCATACTCACCGGACTTGAATCCAATAGAGCATGTGTGGGATATGCTTGGCCGACGAATTGCAGCCCGTCAACCCCCTCCCACCTGTCTACCGGAACCTCGGAGTGTATTGCTTGATGAGTGGTGTAATATTCCTCAAGATCAGATTGATAATTTGATAGCATGCCTAGGCGTTGTAAGGACTGTATTGCATCGTCTGGGAGACATACTCCGTATTAACCATCATACTAACCATTTTATACTGTTTTTTGTAAATAGGTTATTTTTTTGAAAGTTGCTTCAGGGAGTAAAAATCGCAATTTTTATTAATTATGTCAAACATATAGCATCCTTTTTGCTCTTTACCTTTTGTTTAATAAATAGACTTTACAAATAAGTAAAACGTGTTTTGCTTTTGTCTCTTTCTTTGCCTGAACTTCATTATCCTTAATTTATGGACATGAGTGTATTTGATCTAGTGGATGTCATAGGTCTTTATACGATCCGAATAAAATGTTTAATTCAAGAAATTTGGTGTTTAGGTTTGGGTTGGGATAACAAATTCCCCAAACAATTAGAAGTTTCATGGAATAAATGGTGTAATGAGACTCAATATTTATATGTGAAATAAATTTTCCTCGATATTACTTTCAAAACTTTTTGCCTTCAAATGCAACCACCATTCAGTTGCATTGCTTTTCAGATGCTTCCAAAAAGGCATATGGAACTGTTGCTTATTTATGCAACAATGAGGGAAATATTATTTGTAGTTTTGTAGCATCAAAAGGTCGAAAAAAACTCTTTCGATCCCTAGATTGGAGCTTTTGGGTGCACTTTTACACTAAGGTTAAGCGACAAAATTCCAACTGCACTCACATTGCCTGGGAGCCGATTTTATTGGACTTATTCGTCTATAACATGTTACTGGATCAAGGGGGATTTTAATAGACATAAAGTGTTTGTAAAAAATAGAATTAAAGAAATAGGAAAACTAAGTGATTCCAAGGAATGACACTATTGTGTAAAGGAAAGGATAATCCTGCCGATTTAATAAGTCGGGGTTTGCCCTTAAATGATCTTAAAAATAACATATGGTGGCATGGTACCAAGTGGTTGACAATGAAACAAACAGAATGGCCAGTATTTTCAGAACCTACAATTGAAACCGAAATAAACATCTATAAATTAGAATTGAAGAAATCAATTAATGTAAATATAGCGGTTGAAAAGAGGCAAATTGAAAATAATTTATGTATAATTAATCTCCAGATGTTCCTCCTTTAGTAAATTAATTAGAATATGTGCTATATGTTTAAGATTTATTTATAACAGTAAAGTGAACCCAGTGTTAAGGAAAATAGACTGTATAAATGTTTCTGAAATTGATCATGTTATTAGAGTTTTAGTAAAACAAGTACAATTAACAGAATTTCTAACTGAAATAAAGTGCCTCAAAAATGGGCAACCGATTCCAAAGAGCAGCAAAATATCATCTTTAAACGTTTTTTTGGACGAAGATGAAATACTGAGAGTGGGAGGTAAATTGAAACATTCGACCCTATGTGAATTCCAAAAACATCAAATGATGTTGACAAAGGCTCATCATTTCACTGATTTAATAATTGAACACTATCACAAGAAATCTTTACATTCTGGCTTGCAAACCACATTATATTTAATAAGACAATTTTATTAGATCCCATCGGGTCAGAACCGTGTAAGAAGAATGCTAAATAAATGCATTACGTTTTTTCGCACGAAAACCCAGACAATAAACCAGATGATGGGAAATTTACCACGAGATAGAATTCTGCCTTCTACACCCTTCGAAAAAGTTGGATTGGATTACGCTGGTCCCATAATTACAAAACCAAATTTAAAAAGATCAGGAGTGACTTTAAAATCGTATATTGCCATATTCAACTGTTTCAGTACAAAAGCCACACATTTAGAAGTTGTTTCCGACTTGACCACAGAAGCCTTCTTAGCATGTGTCCGACGATTTATAGCAAGGAGATCCAAGCCCTTCGTCATTTGGAGTGACAATGCAACGAGTTTCAAGGGAGCAAGAAACATTCTTAGTGACTGGAACGAAATTTACAAGTCCGACACACAATTAAGCTATTCAGCGCGGAAAAGGGAATCGAATGGAACTTCATTCCACCCGCTTCTCTCCATTTCGGTGGATTGTGGGAAGCAAACATTAAGCCCATGAAACGTATTTTATTGAGGGTAGCGAAATCAGCTGTCATGAACTTCGAAGAGTTAACTACGTTGGTGACACAAATCGAAACAGTTCTGAATTCACGTCCTTTGACTCCACTTTCTTCGGACCCCAATGATCTTAATCCTTTGACCCCGGGGCATTTTTGACGAACTGTGCTATTTCATCCTTTCCTGAACCTTATACTGCTTCGGATTCTTTGTCCTATCATTCCAGGTGAAAACTCATTCAATCCCTGCGAAATAAATTCTGGAATCGTTGGAGCACCGAATACCTGACCCATCTTCAGACCTGTACTAAGTGGAGTGTACTGAATTTTAACTTTATGGAGAATCAGCTCGTTCTTTTGAACAACAAGCCCTTGGACTGGCCTATGGGACGTATTCTTGAATTATTTTCCGGTAGTGATAGTCTAGTGAGAGTAGTTAATGTGAAAACCTAATCAGGTATTTTAAGACGAGCCATCACTAAGGTAGTGCCTTTACCTATTCCAGATGATCCTGCAGCTCTGTAGGACACACCACATTTGAACATTTTTCAATTTCTCTCTTGAACTGTAACCTTTATATTATTCTATTTATATATTTGCTAATTTGATTTTTCAGTATTATTGATAACTCTCTCTCATGTTATTTAAGAATTGCTAATTTTATTTCAGAATTATTGATGATGCATATGATTTAAGCATTGAATTTATAGGATTTTATTTTTATTATTTCACATTGCATGAATTTTATTTGTATTATTTCACTTTGCATGTATTTTATTTGTATTATTTTACATTGCATGAATTTTATTTGAATTACTTTTGAATTTTAATTATCTTAATGTAAACTGCATAGGAGTTTAAGTGGGGAGTAATGGTAGAACCGCTCAGTATAGAGGGCGCTGCTTGTAAAAACCTGCTTTGTGTTTAACCAGAGATCTCCTGTACGTGACCGAAAGCAGACGCACTCCATATATTCCACTAAACTTATTATTTAATCTTACACTTGTGTGTCTTCGATGATTTACTGAATTTAAATTGAATCGAATAATTTGATGATATGAGCGTTGATTAATATAAAAGCATTCTATCACTTGCGAACCAATGATTTCCACCACTGATTAATTGAATCACTGATGGCCGAAACAATTGTTTGGGTATGAATTTGAGAATCTATATAAAAATACCTCATTATACGGCATTTTGCGAGATTTCGATAGGCAAATTATTATTGGTTTTGTTGTTGCAGACAGTTTCTAAGTTTTAAACATCAAAAGTTACTCTAAAATGGACAAATGATTTTTAAAACAGACAAAATAAAACTGTTTTTATGTTTTTAAACATGAAATTGATGTATTTTTATGTATGTAACAAGCTTCTCGCAAAGACAATAAACATCACATTTAATGTATCATCTCATACCTTTTTCTCAGAAACTATTAAACATAAAGACTCAGATTTTTATTTATATTAATTAGACATTATATTTATACTGAAATGAAATTTTTTTAAATGTATTCATTAGTTTGTCATTTTTTTATGATAACTGCTTTATATTTAAATGTTTTAAGAATATTTCAAAAATGTCACTCCAGTATACACAATTGCAAATAAGAAACATAGAGTACATGCATACAGTAAATTTACACAATTTTAAAAATATAAATTTTAGAAAACAAATTTTTATAAAAGGATCTTACCTTCTGATACTAAGTAAAGGGTGTTTTTTTAAAGGTATAGAATTTTAAATTGCAATAAAACAACGATGCATTATTCGATTGACATGAATTTTTTTTTATTCGAAAGATAATCCTGTGGCATTACATTTTAAATAGGATTTCTGGCATAGGAATGCCACGGCTGGCTCGGATGTAGTCCAATCTGGACGTCCAATTTTCAATGACTTTTTCCAACATTTGTGGCCGTATATCGGCAATAACACGGAGAATGTTGTCTTCCAAATGGTCAAGCGTTTGTGGCTTATCCTCATAGACCAATGACTCTACATAGCCCCACAGAAAATAGTCTAGCGGTGTTAAATCACAAGATCTTGGAAGCCAATTGACAGGTCCAAAACGTGAAATTAGGTGGTCACCAAACGTGTCTTTCAATAAATCGATTGTGACACGAGCTGTGTGACATGTTGCGCCGTCTTGTTGGAACCACAGCTCCTGGACATCAGGATTTTTCAATTCAGGAATGAAAAAGTTAGTAATCATGGCTCTATACCGATCATCATTGACTGTAACGTTGTGGCCTTCATTGTTTTTGAAGAAGTACGGACCAATGATTCCCCCAGGCTATAAAGCGCACCAAACAGTCAGTTTTTCTGGATGTAACGGTGTTTCGACATACACTTGTGGATTAGCTTCACTCCAAATGCGGCAGTTTTGTTTGTTGACGTAGCCATTCAACCAGAAGTGCGCTTCATCGCTAAACAAAATTCGATTATGAAAATCGGGAACAACGGCAATCTCGTTTTGGTCCCATTCGACGGATCTGTTCAGGCGTGAGTCTATTCATGATGAATTGCCAAACCAAACTGAGAATAAATCACTTGACAGCTGTTAAATCGGTCACCATCTTGGAAAGTAATGCCAACTTAAACTTCTATACCTGGAAAAAAACACTCTTTATTTGTAATATTTTTTAATCCAAGTTTTGAATCCATACTTTTTATGCAGAATTCTTAAATTAGCACATAGTTGTAACTCGAAATATTTCAAAAATATTTTTAACTCTTTACTAAGCCTTAGCGAGTTTAAATAATCAGTAATAATGACTAATTAAAACTCAATTTAAAGTGAAGAACAGACTTAAATTTAGGTAAAATCACTAAATATTAAATATAACATTCAAATTAAAACCACGCTTCCAAATTTGGCTCCAAAATTTTTAGCAGATCTAACACAGTTAAACTTGCACGTATTATACAGTTATCTAATGCGTATGAATAAAAATAAATAGAGGCTTTGCAACTTTTCCCCGGATTTCAAAAGACAATGTTTACATTTCTATCTGTCAAAATGGGCGTGGTTCATCAGCTGATTATTTTTTAAAAATCATTTTAAAGTACTTGTAATTCATATAATGGCTTGTATGTTATATCATTGGAAAGGTCCCGATTTTGAGACTTTAGAAATATCCAAAACTCCCAATCGATTTTCAAAAGGTTATTACCCTGACTGGTCTTAACCCTCTAACTGGACACCTTCCTCCTGAAAAGTTATTCCGAAAGCGTTTAACTCTTATTTTGTGATTCCCTTCAAAAATGCAACAGACTTTTTTCCTTTCCCCCTTTTAGAACTTGGGAGGTCGAACGGGGAAAATTTTACGACCCAGTTCGGTCCCTTTTGAAAAGTAAGAACCAAGAGATCAATCGTTTACAGCTAGCTGTTAAGTTGCCTTGGGCAATCTTTTTTGAAAGCGTAGATATCCTCTCTTAATCAATCCACTTTGAAAGATACGGTGTTTCTTTCTCCTATATGTTCAGTCACAGTAAAATTAAAAACGAAATGAAAGGTAAAAAAAAAAAGAAAAAAATGAAATAAATAGTATGTTAGAAGTTGAAAAATAATTATATTTTCTTCAAAGAAAATTTATTTTTCTGTCATTTTTAAAAATTAAAATATATATATATATATATATATATATATATATATATATATATATATATATCTATCTATATATATATATATATATATATATATATATATATATATATATATATATATATATATTTGGTATTGCGATTTGAATCAGAAAAAAGCATCCTGTATTCATTTTTGAATATGAGAGTAAGAAAACGCGCTCATTTTCCTGTTTTTAAAAAAGTAATGAGGTAAAAAGAGCAAAGGCCCTATCTCATTTTTAAACAATAACACAATAAATATTACATACAATGATTATATTTATGAAATAAAACCGATCTTTCTCTATTCAGTTATATTTTTAATTTAAAATAGCATAAAAGGATTTCAATACTTTTAATTTATTTTAATTAAAATCATATAAAAAAGATATTTTTATGTTAACTGAATATTTTTCGGAAAAAATTTAAATTTTCCTTCCTAGTGTTCTCTTTTTCAAACTTCTTGTATTAAATAAAAATTCCTTTTCTACATCGACATTTGTGATGGACATAACACACATTCAGTCAAAAAATTTTAATTTTAATGGGGGATATACTTCTTCAAATGCGCATGACAGTACTTCTAACCATTTTCTACTCAAGTTAAATTTCTTATCTTTCTGTTTCTTTTATTACAAGGAAAAATGTCACACATCGATAACTACATTTTCACTCAATTCAGTCATTACAAATTCTATTGTGAGAAAAGTTCTCCCTAATTAATCTTGTCTTTCAAAACAGTACACTTAAAACAATTTTGTTCAGTGAAATTAACCGACAGTTCCACAATGTATTCATACCAAATTTTAAAAACAAATTTAACACTTGGAAATGTATCCTGTATTAAATTTTTCAGTATACACAAATATTTCCTGCTGTAGGGAAGATATAGTATGAGATGTGGTGTGCGGTTGTGAAAGAATGTTTTCGTACGTGTAGACTATTTTTTAAAATTTAAATATCACTGAAGCTGATCATATAACTGCAAATGAGCCTTATTTTAATGTGTGCTGGTATCAAAGTAAAACACTTTACAATATTAAACAGCCTATGGGTTTATACTCAATATCAAACTATTCGCAAAATGGCTTACAACTTCTATTCAAATTGTAAAGAAACTGGAATATAAATATATCTTACTGCAGTCAAAAATATTCATAATATGTAAGTATCCTGTTGCTCCACTTATTTCTGTACATTTTAAAAACTGTAGCTGAATGCAATTTTTTATATTTATAAACGAGGCATAAAAGCTCACACAGTCGTAAAAATGTCCTTATCATTTTTAAATATACTACAATAAAACGTATATGGATTGTAAGATCAGTTGTAAAATCCTAAAAGCTTTTACAGGAGCTAAAAACATGTAATTTTGGACTGATCAAATTTTTAATATAATACACAAATATACATGTTATTAAGCAAATACATTTGAAAAATCAAACTTCCTTCTGAAATAAACGTAATTGAAAGAAAAATGTTTAATTGCAAATGAGTGGAAATACATGTTTATCTAAGGGGTATCCCCAAAGTGAGGTAATCCTCAAACTTAAGATTCAAACTCAGAAGCACAACAATCCATGAGGGCCAGGAACTACTGTGCCCATCATAATACACGTGACCAATGGACGCTGAGGTGCATGAACAGATGTCCCGATTTGGTGGTCTGTCTGAAGAGAGACCTTCAGTGTTTAAGACCCGAAGCAAGCTTGGTACTCATTTATCGACCCAATGTAGCGGGGATGAAAGGCAGAGTCGACCTTGCGCAGCCCGTTAATAGAACCCCAGACCTGTGGTGTGGAAGCACTATACACTTCCACTCAATCCTATTCGGTGAAAAATAAAAATTAATGTTAGAATCTTATATAAATCCCTAATGAATGAGGGAGTCAAACTTTTTTTTTTTTTTTCATGTAAACTGTTTAGACGGAAATGGTTAATTATGAACATTTCACAAGTTGCATAAATTAAAATTAACCGTTATAGTTAACATAAATTTTTAAGGGTACAAAAGGTGTATTTCGGCTGCACGAATTAATTTTAAAAGGAATACGGTTACGAAAAAGTAGTACAAATCTATCTAAAGTAGGGTTGGTTACCTTAGATATTGTCAAACACAACAATGTATTGGAAGCCAATTCCACAATTCGTTGTTATAAAAATGTATAGAAAATTACAAGATTTATTTTTGCATTTGTAATTTATATATATATATAATTTTTCCTGGGAGCTTTAAAAGCTAGAGCGGCATCCATCAAAACCGCGGTTCTCTCTCTGTTTTTCCAGATCGCCCCTGACTAAGCCGGCTCTGCCATAGTAAGTGAAAATGCCGGATTTTGTTTGTCAAGATCATTTTATAGCAGACTGCATTTTTCATGTATTTTAGATGGTCGTTTTATATTTTCTACATCAATATCTTAATGTCTGAATTTAAAATTACATAAAATTCTTGACATTCGCATCAATGACCATGATAGATTTTATTAGTATATAAATGTGTCATCAAACGATTACATGACTAATATTAACACACACATTATTTTAACCATTTAATTGATATCAAGTATAACATAACGCACACAAATTTTCTAAACTTTAAAATAAATATTTCGAAAACTACTTCAGATATACTCAAAATTTTTTATTCCTACGCTTTAGCTTCTCAGTTTTGCTTCTCTATGTAAGAATTTATTGTAAATGTATATTCATCAATTTTTTTAGTATATTTTTTGCTCTTAGCATGCGGTTTTCAACCGAATTGTATGAAATCTTCGAAATATATTAAATGAATGATTGAATATTAACGTCGCATTGTTCAGCTACACGAGGGCTTTTGGCGACGGACCACGTAATTTTGAACCATGGTCAAGTGACGTGGATGACACCTGAGCTGGCACCCCCCTCTCCTAACTACCCCACCACACCAACGGGAGGACGTTTCAGCTCTCGACAGATTTAACGTGCATCGCTGCCCTACACGACGGGTCTTTAGTGGTAGTGGGCTCGAACTCGTGACAAAGCAAGCCACGTTCCGATACCTATACCACTCGGCTACCGCGGCCGAAATATATTAAAAGATACCAAAGAAGCTATATAATAAAATTTGAAATTTTTATTATACTCAAACAATTGCTAAAACTTATGGTAAATAATTTTTAACTGCGCGATGCATTTTTTTTTCGAAATTTCAAATGGAATTTCTACATAAAATTTCTAGCTTTATATAAGGTCGAGATTTCAAAACATATCCAGATTTTAATTACTTATTCAGTTAGCCTTTAAAAAAGATAAATGTTGAGGTATTTTGTATAAATAGATATTTTTTGAACAATACATAATTCGAATGTTTTTCACTAGCTCGAATTTAAAATTGAATTTTATGTTTATTTATATGCATAAATGTCTACTGTAAATGTTTCCGTATATTTTTGATTACCATTTATTCAAACATTCAAGTTATAAAAAAAATGTGTGAAAATCTTCATTCATGTTGTCTTTGATTTAAACTGAAGTTCAAGCACTTAAAATTCAAATATAATTCTGTGTATTTTAACAATATATAACCAGGCACACACACTGTACTTAAACTTCCCTGAACACTTAGGCTTTGAAATCTAAAAAAAAAAAAAAAAAAAAAAAACTAATAAATCTTAATTAGTTTTTTTTTTTTTTTCGTTATTATTTTATCAAAGTGTAAGAAAATGTTTCAAATGATTTGATGAAGTTTAAATTTATTCATTTTTAGTGGTTGGAAAATTGAAAAGGTTCCAAATTTTAAAGAGTTTGATGTTTTATTAATTTTTTCGGTATCTTATAATAAAATAATCATGTTTCAAAAACTGAAAGCTTTGAATAAGAAAAATGAAGCGAAAGAATATACTTAAAAAAAAAGATATAATTTGTCTAACTATATAAAATAGCAGATTGCCCTGACATGCCCCAACTTGTTACAGTTTGAAATTAATATGAAACCAAAAGGGAATTGTAACATATTTTACTTATGCGTTGGGACTTTTGGAAACTTTTTAAAATACAAGCTAGCAAAGAAACAATTCTTGGGTTGTAAAGAAATTTCTCCCCGATTTTTACGATTGGGGGGTCAAAACACGGGGTTCCCTGCGAGCCATAAAACTCCTGCTGGGTTGCTTCCTCCGTTCCTCATTATCTTTCAAGATGTTAAACCTTAAAAGGGGGAAAGGATTTCAGAAAAGTGTGGCTAATCCGCTTTTGAAAACGTTACGTGAAGGCAGAAAAATCCGTGCAGTCCATTTTCGAAGCCTCTCTAGTAGGGCGGAAAAATCCGTTCTGTCCAATTGGAGGGTTAATCGAGATGCAATTTTGTCTCCGCCCCATAGAACACTCTTCCCTATAACTCGTAACGTTAGAGCTGTAATGTTTACCAAATTTCTAAGTGCCTCTTTGCCTTTTAATTCCGACCATGCATTCTTTGATCAAAGTTGTTTTTTTTAATGTGTCCTTTTAAAGTTCTGCCTATCTTTTAAGGTATCCGTACACCTTCAAAACGTCATTTTCGTCAAATTTTTCGATTTTTTTATTTAAATGTTATTTGAAAATATGAACTTTTTTCTTTAAAATGGTGTTTAAATTTTGTTTCTATCTTATTTAGAACTTAAGTTATGGGGATTTGAGTTTCATTCGATAGCACCTTTTTGAACCCGGAAGTACAAGTCTGCATTTCGAAGTAGAAAAAATGTTTGTTGACATTTTTATTTTTCAAAGTATCGTTTAAATATGCAATAGTAAGAAATTTAAACTTTTTAAAATATGAATTTGAGTTTTCAGAATTATCAAGAATATAATTGGCAACAGGTTTTTATTTATATTTTTATCTAGAATCTGGCAAGAAAATAGAGTGCTTTACTGTTTGTTTACATTTGCTTATGATTGCGTAGCTCTTTATAAGCTTTTGTTTAATCCTTTTTTATAGCAGTAAATTTTAATTTTTGTCATTTAAAATGGGTAATGCTAAACGTAGAGTTAGTGCAAAGAGAAAACGCCAATTTCTAGGTAATGGATCTACCATTAAACATTCAAAAATAGCAGCGCAACATCTACCAACGCCAGTTCTTCAAAAATTAAAATACCTGCTGCCTTTGATGAAGAAATA
This sequence comes from Trichonephila clavipes, assembly GCA_019973935.1. Classification (NCBI taxonomy): domain Eukaryota; kingdom Metazoa; phylum Arthropoda; class Arachnida; order Araneae; family Nephilidae; genus Trichonephila; species Trichonephila clavipes. The sequence goes on along the minus strand of BMAU01019516.1, from coordinate 327,535 downwards.
GCAGAATATCAACGTAAACCACTTACTGGTAACAGAATAATTGATATGAAGTCCTTTTAAATTTGTTTTTACAACTTTGCTGCCCAAGATGTTTCGAAGAAGGTATCCTGCTTTCTGAGGATTCCACATATGATTTGTGCTCAAATTTTTGTTATCAGGTGTAAACATTGTGACTTTTACTCAGGGTTTTCTAGTTCAAAGAAAACTTTAAACTGTCCTGAAGTAAATACAAGATTTGTGTATGGTATGAGACAAATTGGGAAAGGTTTTCTGCTGGGTTTAAATTATGTGGTACGTTAAATTTACCCAGGCTCAGTAAAACTGCGTACACTAATCATGAGAATAAACTCATGTGTCCGTGATTTCAGAAGTTAGTGAACTATCAATGCAAAAAGCAGCTTCTGAACTGTTAGTGCTACATCCTACTAAAAATAAAATTGTTGAATATGGCATTTCAGTTGATGGAACGTGGCAGCGTAGAGGTTACTCTTCCATGAATGGGTGTGTCGCAGCTTTGTCAGTTGACACTGGTGAAGTAGTAGACATTGAAATAATGTCGTCATATTGTCCCACCTGCAGAAAGATTTCTAAAATGCCTAGAAGCATTGAGTCGGAAACTTTTGCAGCAGATCACGTGTGCCATAGCAATTTTCAAGGTTCTGCGTTAAAAATGGAAGCTGTTGGTGCTACGAGAATCTTCCAACGTTCTATTGTCAAACGAGGCCTTAAATATGCACATTATTATGGTGACGGGGACTCTAAGGGCTTTATCAGTGTCAAAGATACTTATGGGAAGGATAGCGTCACAAAATATGAATGCATTGGTCATGTTCAAAAGAGAGTAGGTGCGAGATTGCGCAAACTAAAGTCTAAAAATCTGTCTGGTAAAGGCAAACTCACCGACTCTTTTATTGACCAATTGCAAAACTATTATGGGATTGCTGTTCGTATCAATGTTGGAAACCTATCCGGTCTTCAGCAAAATGTTATTGCGGCTTTGTTTCATTGCTCATCAAGTGTCGAGAAACCGATGCATGGGCAGTGTCCCATCGGAAAAGATAGTTGGTGCTACTACCAGCGAGCACTGTCTTGTGGCAAAAAGCCAAACGAAAAATATAAAGGCTTATCAAATGAAGTAATAAACACGATTAAGCCTACATATTTAGAGTTGTGTACCAAAGAACTGCTTATTAAATGTCTGCATGGCAAAACACAAAATTCAAACGAGTGTTTAAATGACGTTATATGGCAGAGAGTACCCAAGGAAGTTTTCGTGTGCCTCAAAATTTTAAAATCTGGTGCATTGGATGCTGTGATCCAATTTAATGATGGATACAAGGGTGTGTTGAAATTTTTAAAAAACTTAACATAACTCCTGGTTATTTTACTTTAAAAGCATACAAACATCTTGACATCAATAGAATTAACGACGCAGAACGACATTCAACACCAAATGTAAAGCAGCGTAGAAAAATTTTAAGAGCTACAAGGAAAAAAAATCAATGTTTTAGAGAGTAAAGAAGGTGTTATTTATAAATCAGGAGCATTTTAAGTATATCAAATTGTGTTTAATATTAAAATTTGCAGTTCAAAGTTTATTTCTGATTTATCTCAAAATGAATTTGTTTAACGTATTGACATCTGACAACGTAAATATCAGAAAAAGTTGTGAACCAAATTAGTTCAAATTTTATAAATATATTTGTTTTATAGATTTAAAGAACCCCTACTACTTTCATAATTATATAGTTGATATGTTTTTAGTAACTAAGGTATATATCATGCTCGTAATAATTTTTTAATGATTTTTCAATGTTCTTTTACTCGAAACTTGATAAAAATTGTAATAAATTGATTATCATCAGGAAAATAGTACCAGTCTTAAAAAATGTTATAATGATCATCATCAAATTTACAGAAAAGGGATATTTTTGTTTACATTTGAGTTATGTGCGTTATTCTAATAATCAATTTAATTACTATTTACACTATGCTTTACTCCCTAAAATTTTTTTATGTACTACAAGTAACATATTAAATGTATTTTTCATAGTTTTAAGTTATATTTCATCAGTAAAAAATATTTTAATAGCAAATATTACAGTTTTTAAAAAAAATTTCTTCGAAGGTGTACGGATACCTTAAGCAACACCTTGTATGCAAGCACCCTGTATGCCTTGAACAAGCAAACTATAAAGTAGAGCCAATTGTAAAGTTTTATACAAACTGTTCCATATATTAATCAAAGAAGTTATAATTAAATTCGTGTGTTTGTCTTTGAACATAATAAGACTCTACATTCGATTTCCAATACAAATAATGTGTTTTTCTCAACCATAATTTTTCATTTCTATAAAAGGCAATGAATGTCTGTCTGCTATATTTTATCACGCATTTGGAATAATAAGACCAAATAAAAGTAGTTTAAGCATTCAAAGTTAGCAGTAATTACTTAGGAAATTCTAAACATTTTTCTCATGGTCTGCATTCTTAGAATAATAAGGCATAATGACTGGGTGATAATTAGGTGCCCAACTGGTTGTTCTACCCACACTTAATATCTTATTTCGAACTGCTGTTAAGAAACATTTTGCATTGAACTTGATCCTTCAGCAATTTTCAATATTATTACGAAAATTTATGACTGTTTTTCTAACGAGCGGAAAGATCATTTACGGAAGTAATAGTAAATGTCCATTGTGTCTCTATAATAGTATATGCACACTTGGCAACCAACTGAACCCCAAATTAGGCGCCAAAAATAGATAGATCTGGAAAAATTCTGAAAGACCAGGAGGGATCATTTGGCGAGAAAACTGCAGAATTTTTTCCTAGCCTATATAAGGATGATGTAGAGACGGGGATATTTGACTTGAGATTTGTATTGCAGTTTGTGTAGATTTTTTCTTGGTAATCAAATCGGTTGGAATTATGAACCGAAGATTAAGATTACAGTCTGTCTGTTGATTATTTTTCCTATCTCCTGAAGCAACATTAAATGCAAGCAATGTTCTTAAAAAGCTGTTAAAATAAATAAAATATTTCTTAGTGTTAAATGCTCTTGGGTTCGATAATGGAAGTGATAAACATCCAAGTCAACTTCTACTACTTGCTTGCAAATAGTTTATAATAGTGAATTTTTATTCTTCTGCCTTTTAAAAGATTGATTGAAATTCTGGAAATAGACCAATTTTGAAGTGAATAGAAGTATTACAAATACGCACTAAAACTTGTGTTTCTACAGAATTTGTTTTAAAGACTATATCATCTTTTTCTGTTGCAGACGTCAGGATAATCTTTAATAAGATTTGCAATTTCACGATCATACGTGGACGAAATGTGTTCAGAGCTCAGAGAGAACAAGTTTAGGTTGTGTGTGCTGATGGTTTAATTTTCTTCATCCAAAATTTTCCATTATGGAATTGAGTTTTCGTTTTTACAGAACAAGATAGGTTGAAATCCACAAATTTCATTCGAAGCCAATAGTTAATTTCTGAAGAAAATTTGAAGATTTTTTCCTTAAAACCACGTGATTAGGCTGCAATTAGTAAAGTGTTTTAAAAAATAACAGTCAAATGAACAGAACTCGAGAAGAAAGCAACAAAATTGAAACGCCTAAATAGTTTCCGCAGTAAATTTTTAGAGTGAGCACTCATCACGAGATCTCCGGAACTATAAGACCAACAGACTTCAAACTTAGCAAGCACATTTCTTTCCTTGAGTAGAGATGTGCTAAGAACGACAAAAATCAACCTCTGACTGGAGTTACGGGGGTGTTATAGACAAAATCTCCTGTTTATTAGTTGTTTTATTATTAGTCGCTTAGACTTAGAATTCGATAAGCATGTTTCCTTTATTCTGCAGATATCCACTAGGAATAGGTTTTGCGGAAGTTGAAGCTTTTCCTGCTTCAAAAATTCCTGTTTTCAACTATCAGTCGTACAGACTTAAAATTTGATAAGAATATTTCTTTTATTGAGTAGAGTTCTGATAATTGCGGATTTTGAGGAAATCAACTTCCAAGGGGGATGCGAGTACTTATAGATTTAAAAGAATACCCATATCAGAAGCATTAGACCTAAAAATTTGAAATTTTGTAAAGATGCTTCTTTTCTTAAGTAGAGATCCGCTAATAATTGGTTTTGTGGAAATCGATTCCGAGGAGGGCATAAGAATTCATGAACTAAAAGAGTTCTTTTGAATAAAATCTAAAGCTTAATGCTAGGACTTAGATATTAATAACTTTAAAAAAAGTGCATAGTGATAGAACAACATGTGTTAGTTCTGTTAATGAACAGCGCCCTCTAACTGATTGTAAAAAAAGTGTGCAACAATAACTCCGAGAGAGGTAGTGTATGGAGTAGAGAAATTAAAGGATGACAGACCACTGCTAGTGTTGTTTATTGTGTTGAGTCAAAACATGGTCAGCTTCGCCGGAGGTAAGCGATCGTATGGATATGTGTATTTGTGAAACCGTGGGTTATCAAAATTCAGTGAAAAAACTGTGATGGCCAAAGTGTGAATAGAGACCGATTTCTAAACCGAAACTGAAGCTCAAACTAGCGCGGCGTGAAACAGCGATCTGAGGAGCTAAGTGCAATTGGCCCTTCTTTTAGTGGCTTTAGTTCATAAATATGTCTTTAAATAAATTAAAGAAAGAGGAGTTAAAAATCGTTGTAGAAGAGTTAAATTTAACTGTACCAGAAGGTGCAAAAATCGCTGATTTAAAAGGCTTAATTGTAAATAGTGACGTTTACAAAAAGGATAAACAGTTATTTCAATCCGCAATCGATTATGCTTTGGAGGAAGTTAAAAATAAGAAATTGGAGAGTGAAACTAAATTAGAATTTGAACGAATTAAATTAGCGCAATTACAAAAACAGTTAGAGCTTGCAAATATTCAGAAGAATTTACCTCAAAATTCCGATATTCGAAATCAGTGTGTGCTTTAAACGGTCGCCAATATTAATATTGTGACTTTGTTAAATCCGTGAAAACTTTAACAATACCCGTACTTTCAAGAGTGGAGTCATATGATTCATTTTTCCAGTCGCTTGAAAAAGCATTCAAAATAAAAGAGGTTCCCGAATAATTTAAAAGCGAAATTCTTTTAAATATTTTAGGTGAAAGGGTTAATAATTTACTTGTTCATGTTTCCGAAGAAGAATTAAATAACTATAGCAAGTTTAAAGACATAGTATTAAAAGGATTTTCCCCCACACCACAAGAATGCTATAATAGATTTCAGAAAGCGCAAAAAATAAGTTCAAAGAGTTATGTACAATTTGAATCAAGAATATGCGCGACATTTGAGTATTATTGTCAGCTGCATAATGTGAATGATTTTTAAATCATTGTGGGAGTTAATTGTTTCGGATAAAATAATGAGCACGCTCGATAGAGAATTAATGTCTCATATGAGCATAAAACAGGGAGATAAATATTTTAAACCACATGAGTTAGGTCGTGAGTGCGATAGATATTTGTCATCAAAAGGCAAAAATAAAAATGAGATATTTTCTAAGCTCTTTTGTGAAACTGCCAAGCGTTTTAGTTATAATAAACAAAACAAATTTAATGCCAAAATACCACGAGATGCATCGAATGCATTTTTATCTGAGTTAAAAAATGATAAATGTGAAGTTCATGCTCTGCAGTTTTGTCCACAATTTAAAATATTTTCGTTAAAACGAAATACAATTTGTTAAAAATAATAGACTTTGTTTTAAATGTTTTTCACCTCAATGTAGCGTTAGAAGATTTCGATCAAAAAATTGTTTCTGCTCTAAACCGCATTATAAATTATTACATTATCTCAGAGAAATGAAAAATAATTAACCCCCTGGAGACGACGACAGAAGTTAACCGGAATGAGTCATAATTCGGTTTGAGTGTAAGTGCTGAATCTTCCGCTCCGAAAGGAGACAAAACACAAATAGTGGCGATGGCATGTTTTAAAAACAAATGCTTTTTGAGTACTGTTTTAATTCTCGTGAAAGATAAATATTCAGAATGGCAGACATTTAGGGCCTTGTAAGACTCGGGAAGTAAAACATGTCTAATTTCAAACGAGTACGCTAATAAATTACAACTTAAGACCGAAAGAATAAATACATTAATCTCGTGTTTATAGAATGCCTCTATGGTTATCAATGGGTGTGTTGAAGTGGCGATTTCTAATCAAAATAAATCTTACGAAAGGGAGTTGGATATGCTCGCAGCTAAAAAATCACTGACTTTATTCCGCAGAAACCTTTAAAGATAAATTCTGATTATTCTAATTTTGTGGAATTAACGGATTCTAATTTAAATATTCCCGGCAAAATTGATTTATTATTAGGTGCAAATATATTTTATGAGTTATTGAAACCGGAAAGAATTAAAATAAAGATTCGCAATTACTGTTAGTCAACAGCGTATTTGGTTATATAGTAGCGAGTAATTTAGATTCAATAAATAAAACTAAGGTTCACTGCGGTTTGATTCATAATGAGGACTTAAATAAAACTTTAGAAAAATTTTGGAAAGTAGAGGAGGTAGAGGAATTAATAGTTAAAAATAAAGAAAGGCTAATTTGTGAGGAACATTACGCGAATACTCACTTTAAAACTAAAGACGGTAAATATGTAGCATCTATGTCTTTAAAAGAGGAGCCCTCATGTTTGGGTAATTCGAAAGACAGCCCTCAAACGACTTGGATTGCTATGGAATCACTTAGTTAGAGATGAAAATTACTTAAATGTATATCGTGAATTTTTAAGAGATTATGAGAGACTTGGACACGTAAAGGAAGTGACTAACGAAACTGAACCCGAAATCACATATTCCTCTACCCATCATGAAATTTATTGTCCAGAAAAGTCCACAACAAAACTTAGAGTTGTCTTTAATTGCTCTTCGTTAACTGATAATGGAATATCTTTAAATGACATTCAATATAATGGAGTGATACAAGATGACTTATATGCGCAAATGCTCAGGTTCAGAACTTACACGTATGCATTTACAGCTGACATTAAAATGATGTATCGAACTATATTAATTAACCTTAAACAGTGTAATTTGCAGAGAATCGTTTGGTGTGAAAGTGAACATGAATCACCCAAAATTTACGAACTTTTGACTGTTACATATGGCACTGTAAGTGCTCCCTACTTAGCACAGAGATCTTTAACCTAATTGTAGATGGACGAAGAGATCAACTTCCCTATAGCAGCTTCCGTTTTAAGGAACAACTTATATATGGACGATGTCCTTTGTGGTGCGGCAACGTTAGAGGAGGCAATTGTTCTCAGGCAATAATTAAAAGGAATTTTGAAACGTGCTGGAATGGAGTTGCATAAACTTTGTGCCAATCACGAGAAATTGTCACCAGATACCGAACAAAATTACAATTTTACAACTTTAACAGAGACAGGAGTGTCGTGGAAGCCGATCCTAGATTGCTTGTTGATTAAAGTGAATGTCTGTTTGGACAGCTCTTATACTAAAAGAGACGTCTTGTCTACTATTGCCAAGATCTTTGATCCTGTTACACTGATGGCACCAGTAATTTCAAAAGCAAAGATTTTCCTCCCGCGTTTGTGGAGAAGCAAATTGGAATGAAATAACCTGCCAGCTGACGAATATCGAGAATGGCATTAATTCCTAGTATACTTAGAGAATATCAACAATATAGAGATACCGAGACGTATTCTTGTCGCTTTTCCAGAAGCTATTGAGATCCATGGCTTTGCCGATGCCTCAGAGAGGTGCTACGGGGCAGCAGTCTACTGCAAATCTAAATATTTAAAGAGTGAAACTTTCGTTTGGTTATTCACACAAGCAAATTGAGAGTTGTGCCTATTAAAAGTCTGACAATTCCCAGACATGAATTATGTGCTGCAGTGCTATTGGCAAAACTTGTGAAAAGAATTGTAGCTGCTTTACAACTAAAAACTGCTGAATTATATCTTTGGTCGGATTCGATGATCGTCTTGACGTGGCTTCGAAAGGAACCGATGGACTTAAAGACCTTTGTTTAAAGTAGGGTTGCCAAGATACAAGAACTCTATCCTAATCAGCTATGGAGACACGTACCGTCTGATCAAAAACCCGCTGACTTAGTCTCCCGAGGAGTCGATCCTGATAATCTTTTGCAACAAAAATTATGGTTTAATGGACCAACATTTCTTTCAGGTGTTAACTATCCCAATCGAACTATAAACTGTAGAGAGAAACTAGATGAATATAATTCAGAACTGAAAAACTATGTTAATGAACAAATTGAGAGCTATCAATCGGTGCTTAATATTCATGTTAATGATTTTTTAAACGACCTACTTAATCTAAGCAATAATTATGTAACTATTTTACGCGTATTGAGTTTTATTTTCAGGTTCGCGGAAAATTTAAAAGGCATAAGTAGAGTGACTGGTCCACTCAGAACAAAAGAATTTGAGAAATCTGAAACATTTCTGGTAAAAAGAGTGCAAGAGCAAGAATTTTCCTGTGATATTAACAAGCTTAAAAGTAAGGGAAGTGTACCACCAAACTGTAAGTTAAAGGCATTGAGAGAAAGAATCCCGTTTTAGATGACAATGTTGTCTTAAGAGTAAGAGGACGATTGTGTACTTCAGAGTTTAGTTTTAATAAAAAGCACCAGATAATTTTACCAAAAAATAATAAATTAACTTGAATAATAGAATATTTTCATAAGAAATATTTATATACGTGTGTGGGAACTGTATCTTTACTTAATCATATTCGGGAAAACTTTTGGCCGTTAAATGGTCGTTCAATTTGCAGAAAAATTGTATATAAATGTATTGTATGTGTTTTAAAGCGAAACCAATTGTGTCAACTCAAATTATGGGTAATTTGCCAAAAGAGAGGCTCATTACTGATTATCCATTTAATTGTTCAGGAGTAGATTTCTCTGGTCCTTTTTTCATTAAAAATAAAGGACAACTTAAAGGAAATTTGTTTAAAGTGTATATTTGTATTTTTGTTTGTTTTGTGTTTAAGCGGTACATATTGAGTTAGTATCAGATTTAATATCCCAAGCATTCATTGCCGCGTTGAAAAGGTTCATAGCTCGAAGAGGCAAATGTGCAAAACTGTTTTCGGACAATGGTAAAAATTTCGTTGGAGCTAACAATGAAATTAAAAAAATTCTTGAAATAATCTGAAACCCAGACGAAAAATTCGCTGATTACTTAGCAACAGAAGGGATAGAGTGGAAATCTATTCCCGCGAGGTCGCCCAATTTTGGAGGCCTTTGGAAGCGGCCATAAAGTCATGTAAATATCACTTAAAAAGAGTTGTGAACGGACTTAATTTAACGTACGAGGAACTACTTACGGTCACTATACAAATTGAGGGAATTTTAAATTCTCGACCGCTTTGCCCTTTATCAAACAATGATGATGATTTCCAAGTGCTTACACCAACCCATTTTTTAATTAATAGGTCTTTAAATTCGCTAGAAGAGCCTAATTTGACAAAATGTAAAGAGAGTAATCTCAAAAGGTGGCAAAAATAACTAAGATAGTTCAATTAATGTGGAAATTTTGGAGTCGTAATTACTTGAATCAATACAACAGAGGGGAAAATGGATGTTTGAAAAAAATAACGTTAAAATTGGAGACTTTGTTTTAATAATTGAAGAAAATTTTCCAACCTATAAATGGGCATTAGGTAGAATTGTATTATGGCGAAGATAAAAAAGTTCATGTTGTTAAAATTAAAACTCAGTATGGTACATGTAAACGAGCCATATAAAAAATTTGTGTTTTACCAATGGAAGATCCTTAAATATAATTTGAATTTTTCATTTAGTGTACCTTTGGTGGTGTATAAAATTGGCTCATTATTAGTAAAGTGATTTTGTATTTGTATAAAAAAAATTATTATTTGTGAAATCTTGCATTTATATAGTGATTTATGTAATTGTATTTCTTGAAAATTGTCAAGTGTTGAATGTGTAAAGTGTTCTAGATGTAACAAATATGAATGTTAATTTAGTAACAATGATTGCATGTGTGGTTAAACCAGTGAAATGTGGGGCGGTATGTTAGTTCTGTTAATGAACAGCGCCCTCTAGCTGATTGTAAAAAAAACGTGTGTGTGCAAATATAACTCCGAGAGAGGTAGTGTATGGAGTAGAGAAATTAAAGGATGACAGTCCACTGCTAGTGTTGTTTATTGTGTTAAGTCAAAACAACATGAAATATCCAGCAAAGCTGGTGGGTAACGGCCAATATTTTATATAGGAGATTAATTAATAATAATTCATACTAAAATAACTAAGTATAATTACATAAATACTTTAATTGCATTTATCATTTGATTCAATTGGATTTATCTGATATTAGAATTTGAATATTTGAATGCTTATTTGAAACATATACAAATCCCCTCTCCGTTAATCGTATCATACCAAAACTGCAGGGACCTTCCTGATAATTCAAATGAAGCGTAAGCATGTGTGTGATATGCAGCCAATAGAAGGAAAACGTTTCCACTCATGTGTTGCATTGGGTGACATCTTTTTATTTGTCAGCCTTTCAAAAAATTTCTGTGGGTGGTGTTGTTTCTAATTCCACCTGTCTGACGGGATCAGATCGAGGTCCACGAAATTCTTCATCACAAAGGGCTAGATTGCACGAATACGGCTAGCCATAACTTTGAGCACAATACAGGTGACAGTACGATTTGGCTCGCTTCCACCCCAATTTAGAGGGAGAACTCCCTGGGGGGAGGAGTCAGGGCCTCCCACCTCTCTTCCCCAAGTGGCAAGTGGCATGTAACTTACGGAGTTCCTGTCCCGGAACGGGACGTACCTCCTCATCAGAATTTTTAAAATTAAGGGCCGAATTAATGATTTTACTTAAAATTAATTTAAAAGATATAAATAAATGGGCAGAACATTTCTGCTGGAACGGCGACAGAGTGAATCTGTCGGCCGAAGAAACAGTCGCACCACTTTTCTGCGATCTGATTGGCCGAGACCATTCGCTCGCAGAGAAGTGGGCGTGGAAATGGATTGGGTCGATCCGAAGATAAACGACCCGAGCAAAGGAGATCTTGAATTGAAATTCAAAAGATCTCATGCAAAAATAGGGGGGAGAAAACAAATTTTGAATAAAAATTTTAATGAACCAACTTGCACTCTTGCCGGGATAAAGGGGGGGTGGGGGTAGGACAAAACAAGATAGAAAAATGAACATCGGTTTTAGGAAAAAAAAAATGACGCAATGAAGTCATATATGTGATACAATCATGAATAATAATTGATAGATGTAGGCATGGAATGTCCAGTTCTCAAAAATATAAGCGGTCGTTCGAAGGAACGATTTAATTAATGATTGCTGGACGTGAAACGAATTTTAAGAGAGCTCTAGATAGTACAGAATCGTGCCTCCATCTGGTGGCCGAAAAGGAAAGCTGAAGCGTGAACACCGCACAATTGAATCCAATGAGGTCACCCTCCCGCGACTCTCGGCGCGGAGCTACGAATTACTTGATAGAATGAGAGTATTTAAACTTTAAATAGGAAGTTTAAGTTAAATAATAAGTTATTTAAAAAATTTTTTTTAAAATAAGTTCCCAATGATCAATAATTTTAAACCCTAAGCCTTTTGGCTTGGGGGAAATTTATAAAGTCGTGCTCAAGAAGCGCTCTGGGGCGTTTTTGAGACGATGGCACTGCGGGATCGTATGCAGGCTGGTTTCTAATTAACTCATTGGGAACAGAAGGAAGTTTATCGAAGAACCTTTTAGAAAGGTTCTTTATGTGAGGTAAAAATGGTTTAATTTTTAAATCACGATAAATGACTTCATTGCGTACGAACCAAGGAGCATTAACGATTTGTCTCAAAAATGAGTTCGTCAGCGTGTGTAGCTTCTTTAAGTGGCACATGCCGGCGGATCCCCAAATTTGTGATCCGTACGACATGACCGGTCGGATTATAGATTTATAGAGCAAAACCTTATGCCGGATCGCAAGTTTACTCCTTCGGGAGATAAGCCGTTTGAGAACGGCATGAACAGCCTGCGCTTTTTTGCGAGTCTGTTCTATGTGGTGGGCAAAAGTTAATTTTGCGTCAAGAAACAACCCTAGGTACTTTGCAACACGTACCCAGGGGACGGGTTGGCCAAAAATTTGGACGGGGTTAAACCGACTGGTAGTCGGGGTCTACTCGTAAACATGAGGCAAGCACTTTTACTGGCATTAACTTTTATTTTCCAGTCTGTAAGCCAGAGTTCTAGCAAGGATACGTAGTGTTGCAGATTAGAGATCACAACGGAAAATCTCTTATTCTGTGTGATAATTGCAGTATCATCGGCAAACATTGCTAAATGCGATAGATCAGTTTGCGGCATATCATTTACGTACAGAGTAAATAACAGAGGCGAACTTAAACTTCTTTGCGGAAGGCCGCTTCTGATTGGTCGAGGCGAGGAGAGCGTTTTATCTACTCTCACTCTGAAAGAACGATTTGAGAGGAAACTATGAATGGACTTGATCAGGGGGGGAGGAAAGTCAAGTCGTATGAGCTTGATTAGTAAGCCATCATGCCAAATTTTATCGAAGGCTTTGGCTATGTCCAGAAAAAGTATACCCGTGGCCTCGTGCTTGGCAAAGCCACTGTGAATCAACTCCGTTACTCTGAGCAGTTGATGAACTGTCGAGCACTTGGGTCGAAAACCGCACTGCTGAGGAATAATAAAATTAAAAGCAGCGCAGTGTTGATTCAGACGTTGCAAAAGCACGAACTCGTATACTTTGCTCAAACAAGAAAGTAATGAGATTGGACGGTAGTTAGAGGGTAAAGCCGAATCTTTATCCGGCTTTAGGATAGGAATGACCACGGCAGTTTTCCATGAATTTGGGAAATAATTATTTTTAAAAAGTTGATTTATCAGCAGAGTGATAAATAGAAGGAATTTAAGGGGGAGGTTTTTAATCATACGATTAGAAATCTGATCAAGTCCGGGGGATTTCCTGGGCTTGAGTCTCTGTACGTAAGATAAGACTTCCGTTGGAGTGGTCGGTTCAATTTCTTGAACGTGTGGGGTATTGATGAAGTTGGTAACTTCATCGTGTATGCGTTGGTCGACAAGTTCTCGACCAGCGACGTGGTTGGGTTCGAATTGAACTTGCAAACTGTCTGCGATAACCTCCGCCTTTTCAATAGGGGTTATCGCGATACTGCCAAGAGCCCCTTTCAAGGGGGGAATGGATTGAAAAGGCTTACGTAATAGAGAGGATTTCCTCCAAAGAGTGTTGTCAACGGGCGATAAAGCCTCAATGTGCTTTTCCCACTGTACGCGGGAATATGCTTGGATATCCTTTGCTATCTCACGACTGAGGGTACGGAATTGAGAATAAATACTAGGGCACCTAGTTCTTTGCCAAAATTTCCGTAACCTGTTTCGTTGATAAATTTTGAATTTAATCTCGGGGAGAGGATTTTCGGAGCATTATTAAATTTTGGTTTTGAGGCCTCAACGAAAGCCTCTGTGAAATTTTGATTGAGTTCAGAAATAGCTAACTCAATATTATCATTGCTGGTGAGCTCAACAGTGGGGAGGGGTTTCTTATTTAGAGCAAATTTAAAATTAAACCAGTTAGTTGAAAGTTGCTCTGGATTTTTAATAATTGAAGTAATTAAATTAATTTCAAGAATTACGGGGTAGTGATCAGAGCTGAGATCGTTAATAACTCTGACACTATGGTTGAAAGGAATGTGCTTGAACACCGCCAAGTCGATGACACTTCCGAACCGCTGACGCGATTGGAGGTGTGTGGCAGTCTGCGGTGCGACTAATTTCGCTCCCCGAAGGTCGCGAATTAGCCTATGCAGCGCTTGCCCGAAACGGGTCGACTTGGCATTGTGCCAACTCACATGAGCTGCGTTGTAGTCACCAGCGATGATACAATTACTGCCAGAATTGAAAATTTTCTTAAAATCCTCTACTGGGAAACTATGGCCTACTCTTCTTCGAACGTGGGCCGATACAATATTAATGGGAGGGAAATCATTAATTTTAATTTGCACCGCAGTGGCGTCCATTCCTTGTAAATTAGGAAGGGGGACCCTGTGGTGCACGATCTCATTTTTACAATAAATGGCTGTGCCGCCTCGCGTTGCGGTATGGGGAAATTCGATTCTATCGTCTTTAGTAAGACGATAGTTTGCGATCTGGGGGTCGATACCCGGCTCAAGCCAGGTTTCCTGGACCAAAAACATGTCAAGGTTTTGCTCTGAAACAAAATCGCGTACCTCATGGATTTTTTTACGCAAGGAACTTGCGTTCCAAAATCCAATCTTTAAAGAAGTACTCACGTGGGCGGGGAAAGTTAAGCCTGGAGGGAGCGAAGCCTGCAATAGGCTTCGAAAATTACGTAGGTTTTATCTACGTCCGCAGATGCCGAGCGGAGCGCAGAAAGGGAGTTTTTAAACGCCCTGCAAAAAGTTTGCTTGTCGATAGAGGGAGATTCCTCTATCACCTCAAGCAAATCCTTTAAGAGGCCGGCATTTATGCTGGCATCTTTGCTAGGGGCCGGTCGTAATTCGGATTTTGAGGTAGAAGGGGGGCTAACATGCTCCTTGGGAATTTTGTTCTGGACTACTTTAGAGTAGTCCAGATTAGGCGAGACTTTTCTCGCCTTGGAAATGTCAGGACGAGGTGCCTGCGCAGGTTGTTTTTTACTTGCATTTTTAGCATTATTGCTATTAGTATTATTTGGCTTAGGGCCGTTTTTATTTTTAGCAAGGTTCTTCTTGCTATTTTTGGGGTGCTTAGGGCACCGGCTCAATTAGCCGCATGAGCGCCCGAGCAATTGGCACACTTCATCGGGTCGTTGAAGTGAAGAGTGCAGTCCTTCGCCGCGTGGGGCCCTGCACATTTAACACAGCGGGGAGGGAGGTGGCACACCTCCGAGGAGTGAAACCACCCCTGACATCTCCAGCACTGATTGATTTTATTGCCGCGGTCGAAGGGCTTGACTTCAATGCGCGTGCCGAAAAGTTCGGTAAAATCGTATATTTTTGCCGCATCCGCGCCGTTTTGAATTTGGAGGTAGAACAAAGGCATAGGAGCCTTTGTTCTAAAGTTTTTCATTTGAGAGATCTTTAGAACTTTAAAACCTTCGGTTTCGATCTCTGCTTTAACATCCTCCGGCTCCGTGTTGGAGGGGAGGCCTCGAATAACGACTTTCACGGGTCGATCCTGCTTCAGCATGAAGCTTTTGAATTCGACCCCGGAAGATTCCAGCCATTTGCTAAGGGCTCTGTAGTCGACATCGTCGGCCACAGTGACCTTAAGGAATCTTCCCGACATTTGGGATTGAAAGGAGGGGGCGATTAGCTTAGCTAACGCCACCAACTGCCTCCAATCACCCTTGGGAGAGACGAAGAACGGCGGGATGCGTGGCTTTTTCGTCACGACAGGCACCTCTTCCTGAGTTTTCGATAAATCATTATCGACAGTATCCATTCCCTCTTCACCCTGTTCTTCCAAAGGAGCGCTATCAGTAGGCGCGGAAGAAGGGGTTGGCGAGGGAGGGGGGGTCGAGCGAGGAGAGCGAACTTTTCGAACAAGTTGCTTGGGGGAGCGAAGCCGTCAGCATCGACGCTCCGTTTCGCCTTTCTACCCTTTGAACGGGGTGAGGCGGGGGAGGAGGAGAAACCGCTTTCGGCTTTTTCTCCTCGTTCTTCTTCTCCGCGGGAGGGTCGCTAACCCTGTTTTTCACGCGCAGAATGATTTTTTCCAATTCCTTTTCGGAGGCAGGGATACGGAAAAGAGGGACGTTCAGTTTGACGAGAAGTAGTTCAACGTTCTCACCTGCCTTCGTCACCTCCTGGTGGTAGCTCTGCATCATCGGATCATTAGGCCGAGCATTCGTAAGTTTACGGGCCCATGCCGCGTAAACATTCCTTGCCTGGATCGCTTCTCTGAACAAGTCAGAGAATTCCGCAATGTGGTCGTCGCCGGCTATAATTCTAGATGGAGAATTAGGTGGCTGTTGCTCGGAAACAACTGTCCTTTCGGACCAGTCTGTAGACGACGTCATGTCGACGAGAATCAAAAGTACGGAGCGTATCCCTCTCTTCCCCTTCCACCCTCAGGAGAGGACTTGCAGCTCGATTGCTATTTAGAGTACCCCATGCCATGCCCCATTCACTTACAAATATCCATGCCTTCTTCGGGATTTGAACCCAGGCCCTACAGCGCAGCTGTCAACGTCGCTAACCGCTATACAACGAATGAGTGGCTTCCGTGTGTTTTAAGTATAATCTAAAGGAAGAAAAACATTTGCGTTTGTGCTTTAGCACAAAAACAGAATGACTCATGAAATTTGACACATCAAAGTTATGTGCAATAATGATGTGTGCCTCGAATAAGTATTTTCAAAATTCATTATAGAATTTTTTTTAAATGCAATTTTTAAGAGTTTTTTTATTTGCTTCGATATGGCATCATATGATGTTATGCCTATCTCGGAAGAGGAAATTTTATATTTCATGCAGGTTTTTTTGAGGATTGTCAGATATTTTTTTATTACTATATATTTATTAACTGTTGTATTTATCCACACTCTCTTTTCCATTGAGACATAATTACAATTTTTTTCGAATAAATAATTTTTAATAAGTTTTTCTTTCAGTAACTGAATTTTAGTTTTGTTGTGATTTGGCAACAGTATATTTTTGTTTAGAATTCTTACTTAAGCTGTGATATTTTGACGAAGCAAAATTTTCATGAAAGAAAAAAATTTCTTATATTTACATATAAAAAACAATTATGCTAAAAGTAACCTTTATTTATATAAGTTTTGAATAAATTAATTAAATATCAGTTTGCTACGGGTTTTTTTTTGTCTACTAACAATACAATTTGCTTAAAATTATTGGAAATGTAATTCAATTATTTGACCTAATAAATTTCCATTTCGACTGTTATACTTTTTCAATTCACCCGTCTGAATAACAGCTGGTATTAGCATAGAAATGTGTAATGCGAAAAACTGGTTCATTTCAGCACAATTCTTCCATTGCGTCCTTTCTTTGTTAGAAATTTCTGATATTGACGGCATTTGAATGAAAAGGTATAAATCAGATGAAACCATTCTTCTGCCAAAACTTCAATGTCAATCGTTCGATTATAGCCGCTTGAGAAATCGCTATTAAAATGAATAAGTCGCAGGGAAATGATGAAATTAGGGATTTGATCAAATCCCTAAAGTATATGATCAATTCACGGAGGATGTTAAAATAACAACACAATTTGGGTTATTTCCCTGAAAAAAGTAAGTGAAAGAAATATTGTTTACAGAGTTTATAAGCACGAGGTGTAAGCCCCCAAAAAAAAAAAAAACGAGACTGGTTCAATAAACCATTGTGCTTACAGAATCAGTTCTCCGTGACGTTATCACCTTCAAAGCAGTTATTTTCAGCATTCACACACTTCTGCATTCGGTGCTGCCATTGCTGGGAAAACTTCTGGAACGATATTTTTGGAAGACCCTTCAGGATATTGTCCGTTTTTAAACTGAATCTCTTCAACTGAGGTGAAATGGGTTTCCTTGGAACAGATTTGACTGTAAGATATAAAAAAGTTGCATGGAGCCAAATCAGGTGAATAAGGAAGATGCCCCAACACAGTAATGTTTTTTCTGGTCAGAAACTGCTTGACAGATAGAGAAGGTGTCCTGGTGCAGCAACCAGCCATCATTCCACAACTATGTACTTTTCTTCCAAATTTTTTCCATGCTTGCCGTGGGCGGTGTCTCGTAAGGAAGAGGAAACTGGTGTCCTGGGGATACCTTTGCATTCCCTTTGGCCCACGCTTTGCTGTAGACGGGAGACAGGAGTAAGCCCGCTTCTGTCAATCGGCTGGAGATAACTCTCTTCGGTGTCCCCGGAGAGACATTGCTGTAGGGTTAGTGCTGAACGGGTTTACATGTTGGATCCTCGCCCTGATGCTGCAGTACTATATTCTGGGTGTACTCCAGGTAAGCGCCATGCCTGGGTTTTGCCAGATGACCGGCACACTGCCTCCCTTGTTGGCCTCCGTGGTGGGTGGATGCATGCCAGGATGAAGTTTGTTTCACGCATATGGATCCAAGTTTGCAGTTGCCAGGGTAAAGGTCTTGTTTTACCCACTCTTACCATTGACAAAATTTCTACTTATACTCGATTTTTAATTCTATCTATACCTGATAACGAAATGTCTCGAAAATCTCTCTTTGCAGTCCTGAGAGCTATTCAAGGAATGGGTGGAGAACCTAAATCCGTTAAAAAATTACGTTCTGGTGACCTACTGGTTGGAACTGCATCTGCTTTGCAAACTAAATCTTTTTTGTTGGCAAAAACATTTTTATATTTCTCTTTGACATTGAGTCCTCACAAATATCTTTACTCAAGATGCGGTGTCATTTCTGAACCTGACCGGTTGACCATTCCTGAAGCGGAAATTCTTGATGGATTCTCTGATCAGGGTGTAATTCAGTTCAGAAAAATAACAATAAAACAAGATTCAACAGTTATTCCGTCAAAACATTTAATGTTAACTTTCAATAACCCAAACTACATACAACAATTAAAGCCGGATACCTCAACTGTAAGATTCACCCATACAATCCGAATCCTCTACGCTGCTTTAAGTGCCAGAAGTTTGGACATTCCCAAACTTCCTGCCGCGGACAACTAACATGCTCTAGGTGTGCATTTGTAGGGCATTCTACAGATTGCTGCCTAGAACCGAAATGCATTAATTGTTCACACTCTCACATTCCACCGATTCCAAACTTTGCCTAAAAGGGAAAACTTATAAACAAATACAAGAAATTAAAACTAACCGAAATATAACTTACTTAGAAGCCGAAAGTTAATGACCCTACCTTTATCACAAACATACTCCCAGGCTGCTAAATCTTCAATAACATCCACGTCTACGCAGACAAATGAAAATATCACAAAAATAACATGTCCTCCATTAAAATTACTTCAAGCCTCTTCACTTCCGAGAAAACAAATATATCTCCATCTATTCCTTCAGTTTCTACATCGTCTTCTCCCACTCAAGCACACCTATTACCTTCTACTTCTACAATAGCACCTACAATGTCGGAATCTCAGCTACCTATTTCTACATTTAATATAAATGTTCATTCATACTTAAAAGATCAAGCAATCGTTAAGAAAACAAGAAAGAATTTTTCAGTTAAATATACTGAAACAAGTACCCCTGTTCTTTCCCTTTCCAAATCCAACATACCTTCTAAAATTGCATCCACTATGGTCCAAAATTTTAAGCAACCTTTAAAACCTCGTCAAAAAAGCGTTCTCCTAAAATCATATCTAACGCAATAGAAGTAAATATGGCACCATATAAACCGAGGAAAAGTACACCTGTACAGGACACGTCAGATGAAGGGGATATGTTTGAAGCAGGAGAAGGGAACTATCACGTTTTTTAACACTCGACCAGAAATCATAAATGACTTTTTTCAGTCATACTTAGCGGACTTGGTGGGGGAAATCTCCACCAAAATCTATTTACTTTTATTTTTAAAACCAACTTTTATGTACAATGTGATATTTTACATTTTATTATTAAAACTCTTTTTATAAAACTATTTAGCAATTTTATACTTTAAATATTTGAAAAGTTGCTTGGCGCAGCTTAGCCAAAATTGGCTCTTGCGCCATATAAAACCCAACATATTCCCTCACTCACTCACTCCAAATTTTTTCACGTCCTTTTATTACTTCAATGCAGTGGTGTTGAGTTCCCAGTTGAGCGATTCTGATCATTGGGAGCCCACTCAATCATTACAATTCCATTAATGTCTAAGAAGCCAATTAACATTGCCTTGAATTTTGATTTTGCTTGTTTTTGGGGGTCTTGGGGTTCCCGGAGACCTCCACTGCATCGACTGGCCCTTACTTTCTTTACCATAGATAAAAGTCCATGCCTTTTCCCATGTTATAACAGATTCCAACAAATTAGCAATGCGTTCTTACATGTCTACACCCACGTCTTTACGACACTGTTTTTGGTCATTGGACAGAACTTTTGGAACAATCTTCGCACAAATCTTCCTCGTGCGTAATTCTTCAGTTAAAATGCGCCAAAATGCTTCCCTATCCAAGTTAACCAGTTCCGACATAGCACGAATACTTAATCATCCCGGATCACATCCTAAACTTAAGGAATGTTTTGTTCTGTGATCACTGACCTTGGGCGCATTCGTCATTTTCCACACTATCCCTTAATCCTGGAAACGCCATTCAAAAACACATGCACGAGACAAAGTTTCATCTCCATAAGCCTTAGTTAACATTCCGGTGGCTGATTTCTTTAGTTTCACAAGAAATTTGATGTCAATTCGCTTTGTTTGGTTTTCACATTAGACATTTTTCCGACAAAAGGCAGTAGTACATGTTCACTCAATGACGGAGTACTCCGAACTAGAGCGATGAGTTAAGTTGAAACTGGCAGCATGGATAGAGGAGGGTGTTGGATGACGTCACCAGAACAACTGCTATCAACTCCACTCTTTTTTCAAGCTACACGCATAGTCTCGTTGTTTTTGTGTGTCACACCTCGTATTTATTTAATAAATTGTACATTCTTAAATGTAGAGTAAGTTATTCCACTGTCACTGGAATACAAATTACGTATTCGAAACTAATTAACAAAAGAGGAATAGATACTTTAGCCGACATTTTTAAAAACAAAAAGATTATTTTTCATGAGATTTCAAACATTTTTTCCCTGAATGTAATTGATTAATAATTAAAAATGTTTATTAAAACATACGATAGTGATTTGTGGCATCTCGAGTTACAAAACATATTACTTTTTTATAAGAAAATCTTTTTGTTTTACATTATAATTTAGATTGTACTTTCAGGAACACTTCTTGAAACTTTAATCATCAAATAAAGATAATTTTTTCCTACAATCTGAAGCAGACTTAGAGTCTGAGGAATTGTCCCGGTCACTGTTGCAGTAGCTATTTGAAAAGTGTTTCTAGGTTGCTAAACTTTTGTTATTCCAACTGATCTACCAATTTGTGTGGCATTACTTATTTTTTAAATTTAATGCAATCCCCGCAATGTTGTTTCCATTTAACATGACTGGCCGCAGTAACCTAGTGATCAAGGTAACGAACTCGAGATCGACGTGTCATGAGTTCAAGACGCTGAAGATCCACCGTGCAGAGGGGCCGATGCACGTTAAATATATTGAGGCTCAAAAGTCCTCCCTTGGTGTGGTGCGAAAATTAGGAGAGAGGGGGTGTCAGTTGAGGTGTTCCATAGCCAATGTACGTAAACCATTTGAAGAATTGTGGACCATAAGAGAAAATTTTAATTTTGAGAAACTCCTATCTCTGCTTGCTACGCTTTATTTTCAAAGAAAATAAAATTCTTAATGAGATAGCAAGATTTGACGCAAATTCTAAAACTGAAATAAATTTTAAAACTTCTCTATTGGTTTTCTTTTTTGCCTAATAAAGCTTAAACTAACATCTCATATGCCAGATCAAGCGCATTTATATGTACTGATTCTGTCTGTCAACATCATTTCTAAACCTTTTCGGTTTTTAATTATTAGAATTTTAGGGACATGTTTTAAATCATACATATTTTATAAAAATTGAAAACAATTAGTATGGGTACTCATTAAATTAAATTGCTTGGTCAATTGTAAAAAAATAAAGCTCTATCTTGGATTTCAATTTAGGATCTTCCACCAGATCATCTCGTGCTTCGTAATCAAAATATTTTTGCGTCGAACACTGTGGCGTGGCAGCAGCAGGAATAGTTCAGGGTTCATAGCAGGGATAGGAATCTCATCGTCTAGTTCTTTTACATTTGATCAAAAGCCCCATCCCATCCTAGATCATTCAAAAAATCTTAAGAGTTACAATGTCTCAAAAGTTCCATAGCAGATGGGCCTAGTGGTCAAGGTATCAGATAATGGCAGGCATGTCATGAGTTCGAGCCCAGTACCACTAAAGACCCGCCGTGTAGCGCAGCGATGCCCGTTAAATCTGTCGAGAGCCCATTGGTGTGGTGAGGAAGTTAGGAGAAGGGGGTGCCAGCACAGGCATTTTCCACGTCGCTTGACCATGGTTCAAAATGACGTGGTTCGTCGCCAAAAGCTCTCGAGTAGCTGAGCAGTGCGACGTTTATATTCACTCACTTAATAGCAGATGGTAGATCGTAATCTTTTTGTTTGCAATAGCATGCTCATTGGATTTATGCAATTTAAGATTTTATACCAAATAATGATGGAGCATAGGAACTTGAATTGTGTAATAGAATTTAATTAATTCAGAGGCCTCATCTCTTATAGAGTTGCCAATTTCAGTATTATTATGAACACTAAAGAGGGCATCATAAACACCTACTAATTGATGCATTGAGGGTTTTATAGCCTCTATTCGGCTTTCCCAATGAGTTGCACTTAAGTGGTTTTAAAATTATGCCATTAATATATAAGGGACATTCAAATGAAACTCGGTCGCTAGAGAAAAGTAACGGTATCGATTTTATTAACTTAAAAATGTAGTTACACACAGTACAGATACTCAAAAATAGTCACCAAAACTATTGGCACATTTATCTCATTGTGACACTAGCCGGTCAATTCCATTATTGAAGAAGCTAGTTCTGTTGGTTCAGGCCTGGACCCAGCCACACACTTCGTCGTCCATATTGAATCGATGTCCATGAATACCTCGTTTTAGAGGTCCAAAAACATGAAAATCACATGGTGAAAGGTCTGGACTGTACGGCAGATATTCCAGCGTTTCCCATGGAAACTGCTGCAATATCTTCTTCATCTCATTGGCCGTGTGCTGGCGGCATTAGAATGCAGGAGAATAACGGCATTGGACAACATGCCTGTGCATTTCGATTTGATGGATCGTCTAAGGTTCTGTAAAGTGGCTTGTTAACGCTGGACATTGATGGTGGTTCGCCGTTCCAGGAACTTGACAAGCAATAAGTCCTTGTGGTAAAAAAGAAGGACATCATGATCTTACATAACTAGTGTGCACGGTCTTTGATTTCTTTGGAGGTGATGAAGTCGCACGTTTCCACTGCTTGTTCTGACGCTTGCTTTCCGGTTCAAAATGGAAACACCGTGTTTTGTCAAAAGGAACAATTTGTGACAAAAAGACGCATTCCTTCTCAGGACAACGTTGCAGATGACTCAAAGACAGCGTCATTTGAGTATTGCGCTGTTCGGTGTTCAGTTGCTGGGAAACCCACTGCGCACAATTTTTTCAAAAGATCAAGTGTCGATGCATTATGGTGTGAGTGGTGCCCACGCTAATACCCAGTAACTAATGGATGTCGTCCACGGTGATTCTGTGGTTGTCCAAGACTAAAGAATTCACTTCCGCAATTATTTCCGGTGTGATGACACGATGAGCCTGTCCAGGTCAAGCATCGTTTTCCAGTAACTCGCGCCCCTCAATTAATCGTTTGCGTCATTCCACAACACTTGAACGACACACTGTATACAGTCTTCATCAGTCGATGCATTTTACGGCTTCCTATTCTATCCGCCGCTAAAAATCGAATCACTCCTCGTTGTTCCTTCTTATTGGCCCGCATGTTCAGTAGTGGACGATAACGTGTATGACCACCCTCTCTTTGGCGTGAAATCACACTGTCGCTATAAAACGTCAAGCGTTGCACCCGAGTCAGTATCTCTACCGATAGATAGTGCCCCCATACACGCAGTTATGTGGTGCCACCTAACGTGTAACGCATAGTTAGAAGGACCGACCAGGTTTCATTTGAATGAATTTTATATTTTACTAATATGGTCCAATAAAAAGTTGATGATAAAAAAATAAATTTTTTACACTTTATTAGAAAAATTACAGGCTTCAAGGATGCTTTTACTATGTCATTAATGACCAAACTTTAAGAGTGCCTACTACATGGTACGTAGACTGTTCGTGGACTGAACATCCTAATTCTAAATTGTAAATTCTCGCCTTGCATGTTGGTTCCATTATCATAGGTTTGCCCCTGTATATCTAGCAAATTTAGTCCTAATAGTTAGTTTTTTTTATCATAGTTAGTTTTTTTCTCTATTACATTTGAAAGCTCTTTTCGAGTCTATCTTTCAGCTGGAAGGAAACCTAAAAAACTCTTATTAATTTTAACGGTAACTTGATTAGAATTAAAGTTTTCAATACATACATGTCTTGCCAAAAATGTCATTTGTTCGATCGTACTGGCATCAGGGGGCAATACCAAGTTATAGAATAATATTTGGCTTGTTTAATTTTTTTATTTTGCAGTTTAATGTTCTCATGTATATAAAAGAGAAATTATCTCGTTCTGAATATTTTTTCCTAGATAGTGTACTTTAGTTTCTTTATTTCTTAGCACTTTTTGAGCATGTTCCTCCATTATTGGATCAAATTTAGCAAGTAATTGAATTATTTGCAGAAAATTACCATTATTGGAAAAATAGTTTGTCACTCTTACCACGAAGGGCTAAGCAATTTTGAGTAAGTGTTTTTAATGTTCCTACAATGCGTAGAAGTACCTCGCAGCAATAATTAGTCTCCGCAATAATAATTCTTTGCGAGTCACTGTCAGTTTTTTTACTGCATCAATCGCTAAATTCAATCCAAGATTTTGACTTTTACTATGGTTCTTGGGTGTAGTCTAACCATTTACCCCTTTTCACTGTTTTTTGTAAAATTCTATGAGATTAACCTTCGACCGGTGTCGTGATGAGGAAACTTACACTCTGTAAAAGTGGCTCCTTCTCTTACCAAAAAACATCTCTGATGGAATAGGTGACCAAGTACCTGGATCTTAACTAAATATAATCGTTAAAGTATTGGGATCTTTGGTTTTGCCTGGAGGAGATACTATAACAGCAGGAAACTATATGTTCTGTTGATTTCATCTGCAACACCTTCTTCATGAAAGAAACCAAATTCTGATTCTATACTGTCTTCCTTTTTTTTAGTGCCTTGGAAGTAGTTGAGTAAACTTCCAGCTTGTCTTTTAATGTGGGCTTGTTTTTCGCATCGCTTTCTTTTGTATTGAGCACCAGATAGTTTTTTGCCCCCTCCCTCAGATATTCTAAAATTTTCAAAAAAATGTACTTAAATTAAGTAGGGAAAGTATAAGGATAACTGATAAAGTGTTTTGCTTTCATACAAAAAATTTCAATTCATTAAAAATTGACCCATTTGAATAAAAAATCGATGTGTTAGAAATTTTCCACAAAATCTTACCGTAAATTTAAAACAAAGAATAAAAATCCATTATTTTTCTTTCGTTTGAACACTGTATTGATTTATGTTTAATATATTTTTATAGAATTGATAACTATATATATATATAGGTAGGATAGTCTAGTAAAGTATATTTTTCAATATTAAAATTGGAAAAAACTAATTTATATATTTATAAGTATAACTTATATTTTCAACAATATTTTGTGTGTACATAGCACGCATAAAATATAAAATGAATTTACTTTTTAATCTAAGAAAAATGTTCTGATACAACACCCGCAGAAAAACACTTTCCATTAATCTTATTAATATAACACTAAAAATTAATAATCCTTATAATCACTAAAATTAACACTAACAAAAATACTCAAAAAATGGACTACAATGCATTATATTTCTCCCTCAAATAAAATTCTGTCTTTTAGCTTCTTGAAAAAATGTCATTTCGAAATATTTTTCATAGCATTTAAATATAAACTTATGTCATCTCATTTGGAAGTATATTTATAGTACTAAAAACATTTTACACATTTCCATCAAAAAAAGATGAAAACGTCCAAATAATTCACAAACTTTCAATATTCGGGAAGAATTTTTCCTTTTCCATACTCCAATCAGCACAATTACTTTCATGAATATAATTACCAAACAGTAGTATGAAATTTATCTTGATGTATTAAAAAAAAGAGAGAGAGAAATCTTAACCCCCTCCACATCTGTTCCATTGATTTAACATAATGATTCCGAGAAATGGAATCAAAATTTACAATAAACAAGACAAATGAATCACATTTTTTTTAAATTCTGGGAACAGTGATGAAGGTTGTGCAATGCCTCGTTCCAGATATGAAAGCTCTCTTGTGAAAAAGATTTCGTGTCAACAGTACTATTTCTATTTAATCTAAACATAAAATTTTTCAATCCATATCTTTTAACTATAACTATAGATACGAGTATACAAAATAGTTTTATTGAAATTAGAATGTAACATAGTTTTCTTTTAACTCAGTAATCCTTTCAATTGTAATCGTTCCTCATTTATGTCAATTTATTTATAACACACTTAATTATATATATATATATATATATATATATATATAGCCAACGCTTATAGTCAAATATTTTTATCTAACATTGACTATTTTTTCATTATAATTCTCTTCTTTTCTCATTTCTATAAGTAATTCAGATTTTTGTTTTTATTTTTAAGTAGCACATAAAAAATGTCTTCATTAATTTAGTTCTTGTTAATCTTTATTTGTTTATATGCTTCTGTGGGTTATTAATAGGAAATGAGAATCCTCTTATTACTATGGGGGTGATAATATTGCAGCTTTTAAGATTTATGTTTCTTTTGGAGTATTGCTTTTATTATACTTTTATGATGATAGGTGTAAAAATGTTCTTTCTATGTTATGTATATATTTTTATTTCAATTTCGAAGTATATTTTTCAAAGTTATGTGTATAGTCAGTACTATTCCAAGAATTGTGTTGTTCCAGTTTTATATTTCAATTTTTAAATTTCAATATTTTTCAAAAAATGCACTTTTATTTTATATTACATTTTATATTTCAATATTTACATGTTCCTATAATATTTATATTAGTAGTGCGTCCAGGTTTACTAAATTATTTTAAATTTTTGTAAACATGGAGGTACATTTTTTATTGGTATAAATTTTTGCTGTTATTTCATAACTATAGTGAATGTCTTTGCTATAGATATTAAGTTCTAATTTCTAGATACTTAATAAAATATTCTTCACAAATATGAATAATTTTAAATTTATAAATTTCGAGACTGGCAACTAGGCTTAGTATATATACTCTGCCTTTGCTCGGTGGTAATGGTATATGTAACATCGATAGTAAGCAACCATCAAAACGTTTTAGTTTGCTATATTGGTAGGCTAATTAGTTAGTTTATATTTTTAGCAATTCATATACTTATATATGGTAGTATTTTATAATCTGTTAGGTTAGTTGATTAACAGTATATACTACAGAAATGTTGTACACAGTAGATAGTGACAAATTATTGAATGCAGGACATTGTAGAGATTCTACGAGACTTTTTAATACATATAATACTAGAGTATTCTGGAATAAGGAATACTTAAAGAGTTCTAAAAAAGATTTTTTGCATTGCAATAATATGTTTCAAATAACTCTAATGCTTACAAATGTAATTGGTACTTAGATAAGTTTCAAAATAGTAAATTTGGCAATATTAAAATTCCTTTTTATACACAAAAGATGTGGCGACAAAAGATCTAAATCTTGTAAAATGATCCATAATGATCAAATCAAAGAGGATTCTAAATTTACCTTCTGTAAAACATATAACTGTATTTACTTATTGACGTGTAGTAAATGCCAACTTAAATATATTGGACAGACATCTAATAAAATTAATACTAGAATTAATCAACATAGGTCAGATACTAAATACTTCAACAGCATTAAAAATTCAAATAAGATAGAAATAAGACACTTTAGTACACATGGTTTCGAAAATGTTTCACTCAATATTATTAAAGTTGTTCCTGATATTAAAGAAAGATTATGGTGGGAAAATTACTATATTAAATATTATAATGCAGTTTATCCTTATGGACTAAATGTATCATATCAAGGAAAAAGTATTCTCAATGTAATTAAACAAATTCTCAAGATTATTATTATAATAATGGAATTAATAAAAGAAAAACTAGAGGAGGTAGAACTAAAAGATTAAGTAGAGACAATAAAGTACTTATAGAGAGTATTATAGATATTTGTAATAACTTTGATAACAATTTTAACATAAAACATATTAAATCTTTTATGCTTGGACTCAGTAAGACAGAATTATTTATTACAGAAGATGTACTAATTTCACATAAAATTAAAGATTGCCATGCTTTGCATATTATAAGACATTCACAAATTCTTGAAACATAAACATAAAATAAAAATTAATGTAAATAAAGATTATCAAATAGAATATTGTACACTTTTATATATGAATAAATCATATGATAATATTAATTTTTCTGGTATTTTAAAAAAACACATGTCATCTTTCCCAATACAAAATATTACTATTAAAAAAGCTTTTAAATACAATAAAAAATAGGTAGATCAATTTTTAACTATAATGTGCCTATAAAGCAAGAAAACTTAATATGTAAATGCAATGGCTTTAGAGAATTCATAGATATAGCAATTTATAGATAGATAGCAATTAGATACAAAATAGCTATTAAGTATAGTATGCCTATAGAGGCATTCACAGAATTCAAAGGTAATATTACACAACAGCTTAATAAATATAACTTTGGTACAGATAATAAAAAAAATTTTAATGATATTAAAAATCAGATTAAAAAATTACAAAATAATTTCATTATAGTTTATGTTGATAAAGTGCCAGGTAATTTTGCCTTCATATGTAAATACTATTATAAATTAATGATCAACAGATATTTTGATAATGATACAGCTTTTATTAAGTCATCATTTTCTGATAGAGAAATAATTAATCGAATTTTGGCTTTTCATAAAAAATTAAGAATTCAAATTAATAATAGTGTTAAATTTCCCCATATATTTCTTACTCCCAAATTTCATAAAGACCCAGTCAAATTTAGGACAGTTACAAATGGATTTAATACATATATCAGCAAAACAGGCAAAATTCTCCATGAGAGAGAGAGAGAAATATTACATGATACAATAAATAATCTTAAATCCACAGCTATACTTAAAAATAGTAAATCTCTTATTGAAAAAACGAATGATAAAAAGATTTATTCAGTCTATAGTTTACATTTTGAATATCTTTTAACTCTATTGATATTGATGATATGATTAATATACTTGTAAATTTGCATAAAGATAATTTATTTAATAATGTTAATTATAATAGATTTAGTTCACTACTTAGGTTAGTACTTTAAGAGAACTATATATTTCATAAGGGTAACTATTATCTGCAGATTAAAGGTTTGCCACAAGGTGGCCCTGCGAGCAACTATCTTGCCAATTTATACTTACTTTATTTTGAAAGTAGTTACGTTAATAATTCTAAACATTATATTTATCGTTATATATAGATGACATAATCATTTCTGGCAAGTAAGTCAATTTTATACCTAATACTAATTTTTATCCACAATATCTTAATTTAATACAGACAAATAGTAACAACAATGAAGCAAATTTTCTTGACATACATATCAAATTAATAGATAATGTAATAGTTTCTAATATTTATATGATAAAAGAGAAGATTTTAATTTCAATATAATAAAAGTTCCGCATTGGGAGAGTAATGTACATATTTCTATATTCAAAAATATTGTTATTAATTATATACAACACAATAAATTTCTAGTGTCCAAAAAATCAGAAATACCCAATTCATTTTATTAATAATTATATGAATAAAGCTATTCAAAATTGTAAGGATTAAAAATTCTTAGATTAATTATAGTTTAATACTATAAATTTACATATTTCATAGTTATAATACCTCCATATTCTATTAATAGTTAAAATTACTTATTATTATTTAATTCATATATACTCTAGTGTCACTAAAGTTATGGTTTTTTTGTAACTCTTTTATTAATTTTGGTTTCTATTATCTTTATACTTTTGTTAAGTGCTACATTTCAGCCATTCACATGCTTTGATTCTGCATTAGGGTGCAGAATCTGGCAATAACTTATTTATTGCACTCAGATTTTGCGCGGGCTTTGCATTTTCAAGTGCAATTTTTAGGTAAGTTACCACTATTTTGTAATGGATTTAGATATTCCTATCCATATTACTTCCAACAGGTTTTTGCTCAGTATTATTTACATAAAGGGGGAAGGTTGGCTGGCCAAAAGACATGTTCTCTTTACTGTATCTGTGTTTTTTTAGAATGTGATTGATGTGAATGTTTATCTCTTGCTTGTAGAGAATTAGACTATATATATATATATATATATATATATATATATATATATATATATATATATATATATATTCTCCGTTATTATATTTTATTGTACTATATATATATATATAAAGTATTTTTCAATTTCGGTCCAAATGCCGCCCCGGACATGGGTCCGGTTTGTCCAGCCCTAGAGCCGTCCCTGCTGGCACTCTACAAAGCTATCAAATAAAGTTAAATCGCCTTGTATCTTCTTTCTGCGCCTCCTTCGTTCGGTTCAAAGCACACAAATGTCGAGTCGGATTTCAAACAAAAAGTAGAATTTAGTTTGAAGCACACAGTGCATCAAACGAAATCCTGCCTTTCACAGTTGGTGAATATAAAAAAGATACTATCTTCCTATGTTAATAAATATCTTCAAATGTGTGATGCAGAGTTAATATATAATAAAACTTTAAATCTGTATTTTTGTCCTCCATTCCCTAAATTACCGCCGGAATTGAATGATTTCAGATATTTCTTACTGTGCGGCACCCTGGATGATATGGATAGATTAGTTTAACACACTACAGCTTCACGGTTGCCGACCCCTGCTGTAGATGTTTTGAACTATTGAAGCAGAAGTTGAAGAAGAAACGTTAACTGGTTCGAATTTTGTCCTACTGTCGATAGATTTAATTTCTGGTTGATCTTCTAAATTATGGTCTTTTTAGAAACTAAATCAGCTGCTGATAGACCATGTGACATTAAAGTGTTACTATTAGTTGAGCAAACTATTAAAACAGATCATTTGAATATGAAGCATTGTTATCAATTCATTCAGATCCTGGGAGATACATTGAACCTGAAGTGTCGTTGTTGTTCTTTAAGGAAGCCACTAGTAACTCTTTTGGTGTTAAAGTAATGCCATTGTCCTTTTGTTTAACAAGTAGATTCTAGTTTTCTTCAGTAACAAATTATTTAAATATTTCTTTCAAAATATGTCTGTGACATCTCACGCGTCTTTTCTTTAACAAGTCCTTTGGGTTCTTTGAGCCAACTCTTTTCCAACCAAATCCCAGAAATGAAATGTGAATAAGAGATGCAAATAAACGGACTTTAAATATCGGATCTTAGAGTAAGCGAGATGGCAATGTAAAGGAATGTTAGACAATTGATGTGGGTTGTGGCAGTTGATGGTTACTACAGTTCGTGTTTCAAGTTTGAATGAGTTCTATGTGAAGGGGATACATATATTGGTTCTCGATTAGAAGGAAGCCGTACAGTTGCATCATATTGCATATAAAGACAAGAGCTACTACAAGCTATAATAAGGTAGAATTGATTACTTAATATTAGAATCGAGGATTAGGTGGTTCGCTTATTGATATTGGTCTGAATTGGATTAGGTCTTATTATAAATATACATATATTGTGTGTTGCATATTGCGTCATCGTAGATTCTCTCATATTAATTAACATAATTGAATTTGTTAAAGGTTTAAGTTGAATATCTTAATAAAATCATATTACGATAATGTTTGATCCTAGTTCTTTCGCTAATCCTACACCTCTAGTCCACGCTGATATTTCGAGAGATGTACTTCCAAGGGGAGGAACATCACATGTCTAAATTGGAGTTCTGTTTTTAGTTCTGATCCAAATGAAGCTTTGTAAGGTGATCACTTAATGGTCTGATGAAAAGAGGGATTTTTTTGGAAGGGAGCAAA
Organism: Trichonephila clavipes; assembly: GCA_019973935.1. Lineage (NCBI taxonomy): Eukaryota > Metazoa > Arthropoda > Arachnida > Araneae > Nephilidae > Trichonephila > Trichonephila clavipes. The sequence continues at coordinate 295,615 of BMAU01019516.1, read as the reverse complement.
GTTAAAACTTAAAGACCAATTTTTTGAGTCATTCAACATCTTGATTTGATCATTTAGTGGATCCTTGACTAGCTGGATGTCTAGGCCTACCATTTGCAGTTTTGCACGTTGGCCACGGGCTTTTTAATTCTTGTATATAACTACAGCCGTAAACTCACGACCGTTGTAGCTTTGTAGTAAATGAGGAGACAACCTACTTCCACAAAAATATTTTAACAATTCCATTGCTACTCCAGAAGGACTTCATGAAGTCGACGAACGAAGAAAGTTGAATTTCGTTTCAAGGTCCTGATAAGCCATTAATTCATTTAATAGCCATTTGTAATTCTTATCTGGGGTAGATTATAAGTCATCTAAAGTAAATTGGCCACGTTGATTGAAGTCGTTAAATACCATTGGTAAATAAGGATTCCTTTGTTTAAAAAAATATTTTTAAACATACCTTGTACAGCTTTAAAAACTTCAATACAACTGAAATAGATATTAGTTATTTCAAATTCAAACTATACAGCATTTTATCTCTTTTTCTATGGCAGGTTGTTTGATGCGCTTCCCGAAATATGTGGCTAAACTTTCCTTTGGTACTATATTTACAACTGGATCAGATTCGAACTTTCTCTTCAAAATCAAAGATTTTTTTAGTACCTACTTCCATAAAGTATTTTTTTTATAATAGTACTTTTATATGCCATTGTAGTTTACGTAGTGGTGAAATTATAAATGGTTCAATAATTGTTACAACTTCTTCCATCTTTTCGCGAACTAGAAAGGTTTTCTTTTTCATCCCGGTTGTTCAAAACGTCCTGATAGTTTCATTACACCTCTCTTCATATAAAAATTCGGTCGTATTTTGATTTTTTTTTCTATATCAGAACTCACTTTTAGGTTGGTAGGTATTTAAAAAAAAACTGGAAATATGAAAAACAATAATAAAAATGCACGCAACCTTCCTCGCGTAATGTTCGGGTGCTGGCCGCCACATGCGCCAGAAAGAAGCGGAGAGGAAAACTGGAGTAGTAACAAGTGAAAACACAGTTGTGTGAGTCCTCTGACTTGTTCATGTCATCTTTTCACTGAAGAAATTCAGGGATTTAATCAAATCACGTACTTTCTTTATTGAAATAACCTTCAAAAGATGTTTTTAACATCCCCTACGCATTGATCATATCTCAAGGATTTGATCCAATCGCTAATTTCATCATTTCCCTGCGACAAATATACACTTTCATGAAGACGTAGGAGTGAAAGGGTTACAACAGCCCACGAGAACCGTTATCTGCGTCTATTATGGGACGAGTTCAACCCGTCAACTTTCCTCGAGTGTTGAGACGCCCTCTGTAATAGGGATATCCTGAGAAACTGTTTGCAAACGTCTACATAAACTCATCTTGCATTCCAGACGACCTTCGGTTCATCTACCATTAACATCGTTTCTCATAACAGCTCGGTTACAGTGGGCCAATGTATTGTTCATCTTGAGTTCTGATTCGGTATAAGCGATTCCCGACGGATATGGAAAATCCCATAAACTTTATCTTCAGCCCACAATATCACTGAAAGACACAGCTACAGTCTAGCTGATGTAATGGTTTGGGCAAGAAAATCGGTTGGTTTCTGCATTGATCTCCACGTATTTCGTTCCAGTTCAGTTTCAGCAGTTATTTATCTGGGTGTAGTCCTCGACCCATATGTTCGTCCATATTTGGCAGCCAAGGGTCCTGATGCCATGTTCATAAATGATAACGCAAGAGTACATAGAGCTTGCGTTGTAAACCAATGCGTGGAGTGTAAAACGCTACTTCCAATGGAATGGACAGCACATTCGCTTGACTTGAACCCAAAGAGCATGTCTGGGATTTATTCAGAAGAAGTCTTTCTGTTCTGTGAAATCCTCCCCGAAATCTTAAGGACTTGACAACGTGTCTTCTTTTAGAATGAATACACATGCCACAAAGTGTGATTGACAACCTGATTGGTTGCGTATTGGTTGCGTATTGGTTGCGTATTCACAATCCAAACATCAATCTTTAGTTCAATTTCAAAACATTTATTATTATAAAACAACATTAAATATTCATTAAAAAAGTTATATTTTGTGGATAGGCACACCACCATTTTCGGAGCTCCGCAATCGGCCAAAATTGTTTACAGTCTAATTGAATTTCCTATTGGTTAGGGAAGGTTCACGCAAATTTCCCCTTAGGGATTACTGTGGAGCAAGTCACCACATCCTCTCGGCCCAATGAATCAATTCATCTGCAATATGTCAATATAAATTCAGTAAACATTATTAAAAAAAAGAAATTCAAATTACATATTAAGTTTTACAAATAAATTTGATAGTAAGAATACGATGAGTTTGAAAGCATAATGTTATTCAAAATAATTAATTACACATTATGCAATAATATTCACTAGAAAAAAATATTAGAAATTACAAATTAATGAAGAAATTTACTCCTTACACACTATTTCAAGATTATATAATAATTGTACAGGACGTTTTATAATACCTGTGGAAGTTTTAATGGTGGCTCATCTTACTTTGCCATCTCGTCCGTTGTGGCCACCAATGTTCCTTCCAAGTCTCCACAATGGTCAGAAACCTTCTCTTGACCAATAATACTACATCATTTACATTAAATTGAATTTTATATTTACATGTTTGTTTAAATTAGCTCTTTTTTAACTGAAGAAGATTCTCTTCCACCTTTTCCAAAAAAATGTTTAATAACTTTTCGCGATTAATTCCTGTTTACTTTTAAATAATTAAATATTTTTCTTGCCTAACCAGTTAGTCATAGCGGATAATCTTGTTCTAGTTAAAAAGTTGGCAGAAGTGAGAGGGACTGGTTTTTAAGCTCATTGAAACTATAAGTTAATGGACGTGAATTTATTATTGCTTTATTTCAGCTAAAATCGTTTGTAATTCTTCAAAGGAAACTGTAATGCCCTTCCCAAAATTTTCATTCATGCAATTTTTGTTATTTAAACCATTCGATCCCAGTAAACTCTCTACCATGCAGCACGCTCAACATGTATTGCCCTTTTATACCTTTTTTATCAAGATAATTTGTAATTCTGGTTCACAAATGTTCGTGTAGAATTTTTTAGTTCAATGTCTGCCCTTTTAAAAGTCATTGATTTGTCAGAGTTGACTGAGTGACAAAATCCTCTTGTTCCAAAAAACTTGCGGAAAGCTCTCAGTAAAAATGTCAAAGGCACTACTTCTAGATGAATCGCACGAGTGACCGCATAAGTAAATAAAACTATGTACGCCTTTTCATCATTCTTGTTGTAATAGGGGCAGAAAAATGAATTCCTAGTGTTTATAATGGAAGTGTTGTGCTTGGATTCTCCCTTCTGGTAATGCCTTCTGGTTCCCAGATCTCCTGCAACTAAGACATTTTTCCAAACACTGAGAATCCAATTTGCGTTTCACCAGAAGGGTGCAGTCTCATGATCAGGAAAAACTCAATTGATAGAATGAAATTAAAGTCAGATTTTTATAACCCAAAATTTCAGACATTATAGGACAAAAAAGTTTACAACTTTGAGATACAGATTTATGTTTCTTTACCTCTTCATATTCTGTTTCCAATTCTGTTTGCTACGCGCAACGAACCAGTATTTTTGTGCATTCAATAATCCATCAACGGTTAAATTAGCTGTCGTTTTTTTTCTCATGTGTTTGCATTTGTTTTTAAATCTTAAAACATAGGATGCTATTATAATAACCTTATCCAAATTATTATAATTATTAAGATTCGGCGTTCTTTCGTAAAGTCACGACCACCTTTCGTCTTTCTTCCTTAATGGAATCTAAATCGGTGTCAATTAGATTACTTGGTTAATTATACGGGACTTAAGTTCTTAAAGCCATGGTGGTCCTTCTAATCAAGTCTCATTCTTCACAAGGTTTTTAAAGTTCCTTCCTCGAGTGAATTCGTCAGCAGGATTGCTCTTCCCTACACTCTAATGTTAACTGATTATATTTGTTTTCTCTTTAATTTCAGGTTCGTGGTCTCTTACGAACAATTCCAGTCATCTGCCTTCTCCTTAACCAAGTGGATACATATTTGTGAATCACTCCTATAGCATGTGTTTTTCTTTTTAACATGCAAAAGTATTTCCTAAGTAAAGTCCCAATCTTATTGAAACCAAAGCGCCGAATAACTCTAATCTAAGCAGCGTAAGTTTAAGGTATCCGACTACGTTCGGAAACATGATTTTAAAAAGCGCATAAATGGATAATTTTCATGATATTTAGTGTCACTCAGATTGGAATACATGTATAAAAGTGTTTTAAGGACATTTTAACAAAAAAATTTATTTAAACATAATATTTTGGCCAAAAATTAACTTAGAATATTTTTTTCCAAATGTTCTCCTTTTGTGAAAAATGGTTCTATTATAATAATATTTTGCCTGTATGTAGCTACAGAGGCGGAACTAGAATTTTGGAAAAATTCACATTATTTTCAGAGTTACCACCAATTGAAATAATTATTTTGGCGTTTTTTTCTTAAAATTGCTCCCTTCTGTTGTCGTAAAATATGAATAAACCCACTTCTAAGTTATATATTTCAAAAGTTCTAGTTGAGCCTCTGAACCGAGGTCTGAGCTATATACACACACACGCACACAGGCAAAATATAATTCTAATAGAAGCCTTTTTCACAAAATGAGAACATTTGGAAAAAGATTATTCGAAGTTTTTTTTTTTGCCAAAATATTGTATTTAAATAAATTTTTTGTCAAAATGTCCAAATAATTTTATGCATATATTCTAATCTAAGTGATACTAAATATCATGAAAGTTATCCATTTATACGCTTTTGAAAATCACGGTTCTGAATGTAGTCGGATACCTTAAGGATCCAAAAGAGATTTTGACTTAATGAAGCTTGTAACATATTTATCCATATGTCTTGATTGAAAATAAGCTACAGAACCATAGCATTTAGGACTTGCGTCTGAAAATAAAGGGAGCTCTACCGATTCCCAATTGATATCATTGAAATACAGCTGAGGAATTTTAAACACTGGCTTAGTATTTCTATTTCATTTAACCACTCTATAAATGTGGCTTTAATCTCACTGAAAACACATTCATTCCCTGATATACACAATTCCCACATTGCTTGTAGTAATAACTTCATTCTGAGAGTAAAAGGGTTTATTATAACAATAGGATCAAAACGCATACCATAAGCAGCCAATTGATCCTCTTCGTAAACTTTACAAGATTGCTTATTTTCTCGAATTGTCCAATGTTGAATTTTAAGTTATCATTCACGTTGTCCCATTTTATTCCTAGAATCTTTAATGGTACACCTAATTCTTCGGATGTTTCCCGGAAATCGACATTAACACGTTTCTAAGCCTTGTGTAAAATAGTGAAATTGTTAGTCCATCTATGAAGATTCCTACTCGCTTCACTAAGTATATGAATCATATCATTACTCAATTGCAGGGATTCTATTCGATCGGATATACTATTTATCAGGTCGTCAACACATAAAGTTCTTTGAGCATTTTACACTTTTTTCTGTACTTATTTATATATTTTTCTACATGCAGTCTTATGACTGTGGCAAGTAAGAATGGACTGTATTTGACACCAAAATTCATGTTTCTACATTATGAGAGCTGAGATCGAGATTCGGGTCACCTTTCTGTATCCATAAAAGTTTTAAAAAATTGCCTATCCTCCACAAATCCTTTACTCTATCAAAGTCTATCTCTTCATTCTCTGCGTTTAAATGATTAACAGATACAGGCTTACGATCGAATTCCTCTTCCTTTCCCTGTATTAGATATCCAAAAATACTATCAATTGCAATTAATCTTTTTCCATCTTCCTAAAATTTCTGAAATATAATCTTAACCAATCAAAACATGAATCCTCTCAGAGGTACTATTATCCGCTAACTTAGATCCCTCCTCCAACGCAATGCTTCTTATAAACCTCGATGGATACGAATTATTGCTAAAGTGATCGAATCAATAACAACTGCTTGTATTTTAATATTCTGATTTGCTTGTTGTACATTTTGCAACGTTACTTCAAATATATCTTAAGAGAGTTTCTCCGCAGCTTCACTTCCGAAATTCTATATATATATATATGTAAGGGTAATTAAATTGGATTAAAAATTAAATTCCCTATCTAGCACTTAACTCATACTTTTCATTTCATCTTCAAGTATCAAACTAATCACCCATTTATTTCTTCCGAACATATGGCCTAGCTATTAAACATGTCTCATTCCAGATCTCTAGATTTAATATCCCTATATGTTAGCATTAACTTTCAAGTACAATCATAAAATCCGCGATACTTACCGCGTTAACCCACTTAAAACACCCCCTTCCTTTTTAAAACTAAGTCTGATTCTGGCTTAAAACACGTCATATATATATATATATATATATATATATATATATATATGTGGAGACAACAAGGGGTCCAAGACGTTGCTCTACTTCTATTTTATTTTAACATTAAACAAAAATTAATTAAAAAGGTAGAAAAGTTTTTACAGATAAGATTGACGATCATTTTCAGAAGGTAACGCCTGCTCGCGCACCTCTCGCGTTCTCTCTCGCTGCTTCTCTCTTTCTCTGCTCTAATGTCCAAAAGTTTTTGTTACAGTTTCGATTCAATGCGCCTGCGCGCGAAGACTGCGTTGCTTTTGGCTGCATGTCACAACGGCCATTCTGACCGTACGCTGTCCGCAGCGGTATTTCCATGGAGACCAGAGGAGAATCTGAAACATACAAAAAAAAACGGAACAGACCAGGACTATACGACAAATATATAGAGATTAAACATCTCATAATTCTGCTAAACTAGACAGTTCCTCCATCATGTGAAGGCACCTCTTCGACATCCGGAAGGTTCCACAGGAAAACATTGTGTTTCACCGGCATAAGAACATCTTTTTCAACAAGTTGATCTTTGGTTGAACGCATCGATATTTTCCTCTGTAGAGTTCTGGACGTCTGTTTAAAACGATTTCTCTTTTTCCTTCGTTTCCACTGCCAAGGTTGAAAGATTCGTCGGAGCAACACAAACCGTCGATAATTACGTTCCATAGGTGAAGGGGTAGGTGAGCGGGAGATGAATTCCACGGAACTCGTTTTCATGGCACCATTGGCTTTCTTACACAATACTATATCAGAACATTTTTCTCTTACAATACTCAATTTTAACTTAGTAATCTTAATTTTATTACATTTATAATCCTTAATTAGAGAATTCGAATCATTTCTAGTATTAGAGTTCTTAACATATGGCAAATCATAACTAGAGTTTTCTATCACATTTGAAACAGAAACATTTGGAAAAGAAACACCACAAGAATAAGCACAAGCATGAGCACCTAAAGAGGATTCACTTTCATTCAATAAAACATCGCTCTTTGCGTGGCCTAGTTTCTCTATTTCAGAATATACACTGGGATATATAATAAATTCTTCGGTCAAGGTCGGTGATATCGCCGTTCGCACACTTATACTAGGAGAATGTTGATTAAGAGAAATATTTATGGGTTTAACTTCTACCATTCGCTTTTCGCCAAAACATGAGCTTAATGTTATGATTTCTTCGGAAGGTGTTTGCACTCTAATTAGTGAGGAATTTAAAACTGGGATCTGGCAACCTGAATCAATCAATGCTGTGACGGGCTGATTTTCTACAAAAATGCTTACGTATTGAAGATTTGCGCATTCTTCGCTATTTTGTTTTTCGCTCTCGATTTTCAAAGTATTCACGTTTATTTTATTATGGATGTGATCATTAGATTCTTTAGGTTTAAAACGCCTCTCACAGTCTCTTGCGCAATGAGATGAATCACCGCATATAAAGCAATTTTTTTTTCTCTTTCAAGATATTGGGGATAGTTCTCTTTAACTTTTGGTTTTAAGTTTTGTGATCTACTTTTAAAGGGGTCTTGGGTATATCCATAAGTAATAGGAATTTCTTTATGTGATCCGTTTTTAGATGAAATATAAATATCACATTCTTTAGCTAAATCAATAGGCCTGAACCAATCTTCTGCTTCTCGAATGCCAATATGAGTTGCGGTTTCCTTATTTAAAGTTTTGAACTGTTTCTCTTCGAATTTAGCTGCAGGATTTAAACTTAATGCTTTATTTTTAACCCTTTGAAGTTCGACTTCTTTTTCTAACTGTGCTAACTCTAGTTTCGCGAGCTCAATTTTCTGTTTTCCTGAAGTTACTTCTCTTTTGTTTCGCGATACCCTCTCATCTATACAGTTTTGAATTAAAGTTTTAACGAAATCTGGATCACTTTCAAATGTACTACTGTTCTCAATTTTAGTCTTTAGTTTAACTATAGTGTCAGCACTTTCGACAGTACCGTCTAGCTCCTTAACAACTCTTATGAAATCCTCTTTAAGAGCGTTTTTATACATTTTAGAAATGGAAAGATCCTACCTTTTTTTTCTGGCTCCCTTGTTGCTCGCACGTACGATGTATCCAATGAAGAAAAATTTCGATTCCACTGATTTCACCTCTTCGCAGGTAATATAGTTGAAATTGTAGTTCCGGCCTCTACACAGGCGGATTATTCACACTGAATTAGTTCCAACCTCTACACAGGCGGGATTTTTGTCGATGGTTCCAACCTCTACACAGGCGGAATTTTCACGCTGGATTCAAATGAAGAATGCAACCTCTACACAGGTTGAACGAAGTTTCCGAAAAATGGCGGCGCGTCTCCTCCACGGACGGCTTTTTTTTTTTTTCACGTTCCAAATTTTGGTCAAAATCGAAATTTTTTTTTTTTTCAATCGCCTCTACACAGGCGGAATTTTCATGCTGAGTTCAAACCTCTACACAGGTTGAACGAAGTTTTCGAAAATGGCGGAGCGTCTCCTTCACGGACGCTGTTGTTCATTGTCCAGACTTTGGTTCAAAATCGAAATTTTAACGATCCCTTGATCGCGGCCGAGCCCCCATAATTTGTGGGAGACAACAAGGGGTCCAAGACGTTGCTCTACTTCTATTTTATTTTAACATTAAACAAAAATTAATTAAAAAGGTAGAAAAGTTTTTACAGATAAGATTGACGATCATTTTCAGAAGGTAACGCCTGCTCGCGCACCTCTCGCGTTCTCTCTCGCTGCTTCTCTCTTTCTCTGCTCTAATGTCCAAAAGTTTTTGTTACAGTTTCGATTCAATGCGCCTGCGCGCGAAGACTGCGTTGCTTTTGGCTGCATGTCACATATATATATAAATTACGTGTCACAATGTTCGTTCACGATGGACTTCGAAACTACTCAACCGATCTTAATATAACTTTACATATTGTGTGTCATTTTGTCCAACTTAAAATATAGGATAGTTTTTACTTCAGTTAATGACTTCATAATTTTTGTATTGCCGGAAATGGAAAGAATCCGGGAAACGAGAAAATTCGCAAAATGTCGAAATGCGCGTGCGGATTTGTAGACCAAAATGCTCGAAAAGTAAGTATCCGGCGTATTTAAAGGCATGGAATCTGATTTTCGAATGACTTCTCAAAAATATCCGTAACTTTGAGGGATAATGCTGGTCGATCATATTTTAGACACACTATGGCAGGACTTACCTTAAACGTTTTGGAGCCCGAAAACTGGGCCTCTGACCTATTTCAAGATGGGAAATCCGATCAGAGAAATTGCCGTAACTTTGCCGGATAACTGCAGACGAGCATCTATTACGTTCACCGGGGCAGAAGCTTACACTCAAAATCTTGGAGCTAGAAAAGTGCGTTTCTGATATATTTCGGAATGGTGAACCAGAATCTAAAATCAGATTTTAGAAATTCCCGTAACTTTGCTTCATAATACCGGATTACTCTAATGCCCCCTTCCAGGGACTAAATTTGTAGGCTCCGGGACGCAGAAAGTAGCCCCCGGTTGTGTTTACGGGTGTTAGACATTTAAAAAGTAAAACCATTCGAAATATTTTTCGGATCCAAATTTTTATGATCTCCTTGTGTTGTTTTTCCAATCCCGTTCCATGATCTCAATGAAAGTAAACACACAGATTCGAACCCGATCTTTTTGCAAGTTTCGTGATTTGTGGTTGGCAGTAACTGCAATGCAAATCGAGCGACTATTTAAACTCGGCTCATGTTAGTTTTTCAGGAGGGAAGGAGAAAAAGAAATATAAGAAGTGTGTGAGTGTTTTAACTCTTAGAGGGAGAGAGCGGCTGGTTGGCAATGCAACTGTATGTTGCATCACCATTTTCAGATTATAAATTCATTTTACAATATTAGACTGTAAGAAGACGGTTCGAATCGGATGTCTGGTAATGTTGATTTTTGAACTTATTGTTTTTTTATCGCTCCAGTAACGAGCACAGTGACTTTATGATTGATTACTAAAAGCCAATTTTAAGAAACTGCTTTCGTCTTCATGCCTCCTCGACACAAAAATTTCACTGCTTGCTTTGCCAAAATTTGGGTTAGTTTCCCAATAAGTGTAACAAATTTGGTTATGGGCCCAGTCCATGTACTGTGTCGAGACAGGCTAAGCAGTTGAACCAGGCCATGAACTTTGTCTATTTAAATACTGTTCCAGGCTAGAACTATTTTTTATGAACTCTGTTGCTAGTACGCTAAATAGAGTAACAGATATGGAGTTTAACAACCAGATATCAGTGTTGACTCGAAATAACGGGAACACGTGGAAGCATGATATGCAAGTACTCTTAATGCATTATGGTTGCTGGCAGTTTATAATACAGACCAAGCCAGAGCAACCTGATGAAGAGGCAACGTACAAGGAAAAATTAGATCTACAACTTCGTAAGGATAGATGTTATACGTTGATCTATACTAACATCAGTTCAGATTTGAAAAATCTGATAACGGAAACAACTGACGGAGTAGCGGCATGGAAGATATTAAAATATCACTTCGAACCAGTCACAAAAGCAAGAATAATCCAGCTTTTAGATCATTTTTTGGAACAAAATACCAGCCAGGGGAAGGTGTTGGAATCTTCATATCTCGTGTAAAGACAGCGGCAACCAGACTACAAGAAGCGGGTCATAAATTAGACGATCTGTACATAGGATTTCAATTAATAAGGTGGCTTCCTCAGGAATTCCAGTCTACCGTGCAACAAATCTACAGATGGAAAGAAGAGGACTTCAGAGTCGTCAAAATTGAAGCAGAGCTGATATTAGAAGCCAATCGTCTTCAGTTGATGAAACAAGATTTGGAGAAAGCGGAGAATGCTTACTTGAGCAGTTTCACTTCGAAAAAGTCGAAGACGTTACCTGGTGCTACGGCTGCAGCTCATGGAGATCCAAATGGCAAGAATGATTACCAAAACAAAGGTGGTAAGGTATTTAACTGTAAAACTATTAAAAATGTTAAACAATCTATTAAGACTATAGGTCCGTGTTATGTATGTAATAAGTACGGGCATCTTAAAGTAAACTGTAAAGAGAAAAAGTCTCTACAAAAATCTCCTTCAACTGTAAATGAAACTTTTAATACAGAGTTTGATAAAGGTGATAAAGGTGTTTGGGTAATAGATACTGCTGCCACGAGTCATTTTTGTAATGACAAGAGTTTATTTTTAGATCTTAAACCAATAACTAACATGAAAATGTCGTTAGCAACGGAGGATAAAAGTTGTCCCGTAGAAGGAATCGGTACACTTAGATTTCGGGTAAAATATAAGGGGAGTTTTATGAAATAACTTTGTCTGATGTTTTATTTAATCCTAAGTTGAGGAGAAATTTGTTATCCGGTTCCAGATTAGAAAGTAAAGGTGCGCATTTTGTGGGTACTAAAGGTAAAATTAATGTTTTTAATAAAGACTGGATAAAATTGTTCTCGGCGACACGCCATGAAAATTTGTATTTTTTAAGCCGGATCATTATATTATACCATCATTATATTAAGAGTAAAGAAATTAGTTTTTTTAGTGATGTAACCGCTAAAACAAAAAACGGATCAATAGAAATATGGCATCAACGCTTTTGTCATGTTAATAACGATTACTTGGTAAAAACTAGTAAAACTGATAGTGTAAAAGGTCTCCCACGCTTAACTGATAATGGTAAGACTCATTGTATACCGTGTAAATTAGCAAAGTCCAAGAGAGTTTCATTCAAAAAGACGGGGGCCGTAAGATCAAAACGTCCATTGGAATTGTTGCATATGGACCTCTGTGGTCCATATGCAACAATTGCCTCAACAACATATGCCTCTGTGGTCCAATGCCAACTGAAAGCAAAGGCGGTAATAAATATTTCTTGAGTATAATTGACGATTATTCAAGAAAGGTGACTGTATTTCCCATCCGAAATAAATCTGACGTATTTCATACGTTTATAAGATTTCAGAAACGAGCAGAACGTTTTCTAAGTAAAAGGTAATAGCAGTTAGAACTGATGGCGGACTAGAATTTTGTAATAAGGATATGGATAATTTCTTGACAGAACTGGGTATAAAGCATGAGGTAACAAATTCATATACGCCAGAAATGAATGGGGTCGCGGAGAGATTCAATTTAACCGCTCTAGATGGCATCAAAACATTGCTTAAGTCTAGTGAAGTTCCCCATAAGTTTTGGGGAGAAACATTACTTTGTTTCACTTATGCGTGGAATCGAATTTGTCACAAAGACAGTAACAAAACGCCTTTCGAAAAATATTCAGGTAGAAAACCATCGGTATTGCATCTAATACCTTTTGGATGTTTGGCATATGCTGGTGTGCCAAAACAAATTAGAAAAAAATTCGATATGCATGCGAAAATGGGAATTATGATGGGATACGCACAACGTACTAAGGGTTATAGAATATGGTTGATAGATGAAAATAAATTAGTCGAGACTATTAATGTAAGATTCGATGAAAATAAGAGGGGAATTAATTTTAGACAAAAAGTTAATAGTAACCTTGGATATAATTTAAACCTTCCTGATTATTATGATGATGAGGATGATTTTGATAGAGTAAAAGATTCATTAACGAGTCGTTTAGTTTCAAAGACAAGTACGGAAACTCCCTCAACATCTGAAAAACCAGATGTATCTTCCGATCATCATAGCTTGATCCCATGTACAGAGGTTAAGTGGATTCGAAATATAGGTAGGAAAGTAACTGGATCTAACGTATATTATAGTATAGAAGGGGAAGCAACCCGATTGAAATCTTTTAACGAAATAGAGAGATACTGTAAGAGGCATAATATTGAGTATGATCCTAGTTTATTTAATTTTAGAAAAGATAATACCGAATCCCAGGGATTTTCAGATTTGTCAGAGCAACAAGAAGCTCTTATGGTTGAAGTAACTATTCCTAACTGTTACAAACAGGCGATAAGATCCAGAGACGCATCTAAATGGCATGATGCAATGGATAAAGAAATTAACGTAATGATGGAACGTAAAGTTTGGGATTTAGTTGATCATCCGGATAATATAAAAATTTTAGAAAACCGTTGGGTTTATACCATTAAATATGATGAAAATAATAAAATTGTTAGATACAAGGCCCGCTTAGTTGCGAGAGGTAACACACAATTACGAGGCGAGTCATTTGACGAGGTATTTAGTCCAGTTGTTAACTTTACTATTGTAAGATTATTTTTCACTATCTGTGTATGTTTGTGGAAATGGAAGCATATTCAAGTAGATATCACTAATGCTTATTTATATGCTAACTTAGATACTGTAATCTACATGAAGCAACCAACTGGATATGAAATTGATAAAAACAAAGTGTGTAAGTTACGTAAAGCAATATATGGACTCCACCAGAGTGGACGCCAGTGGTTTTTGGAATTAGAAAATAAATTAAAATTTAAGAAGTTAGAGTGGGTTAATTGTGTATATATGTTTGAAGATAATGTAATTTTATTATTTTATGTAGATGACATGATTATATTTGGAAAAGAAATGGAAAACGTAAATTTTGTATTACAATTATTGCAGAAAAATTTTGATCTAAAAATTATGGGTAAAACAAAAAAATTATTAGGAATAGAATTTGAAGAAATAGGTAATAGTCTGTTTATACATCAGAGATCTTACATTCGAAGGTTATGTGAAATTTACGAAAAATATAAATATCCCGAAAGTTCATTACCTATATCAAAAGGTCAAGTTCTTTCCAAATTAGATTCACCCAAAACTAGCGAAGAAATTTTAACAGTTCCTTATAGAAATTTAATAGGATCTTTGTCATTTATTGCTATACGCACAAGACCCGATATTATGTATGCAGTAAATGTATTATCTCAATTCCAAGCAAACCCGGGAATAAAACATCGGAATTGCTTATTGAGATTATTAGGTTATTTAAAATACACTCAAGAATATAAATTAGAACTTTCAAAAGTTAAATCATTAAAACTAAGATGTTATTCAGACTCGGATTTTGCTACAAATAGGGATGATCGAGTGTCGATGGGAGGGTTCATAACTTTTATAGACGAAACTCCAATTTCATGGCGAACTTTCAAGCAAAAATCCGTTAGTCTGTCGACCATGGAAGCTGAGTATGTTAGTTTAACAGAAGCAGCTAAGGAATTCATTTGGCTAAAGAATGTAATTAATAATAAAAGTTTAAATTTGGAATTAAGTGAAAATGTAATGTTTTGTGATAATCAAGCTGCTATAAGTTTTTCAGTCACCGGTAGAAAATTATAGAACAAAACATATCGATGTTCGTTATCATTTTCTAAGGCATTTGATATACGACAAGGTTTTCCAAATTAAATATATAGGTACCAAAAATAATTTGGCGGACATTTTTACCAAACCCATGGTAAAGGAAAAATTATTGGAATTTTGTAGAAAATTATTTTTTTTTAGAGAATAAGAGAGACTTTGTTTCTTTAAGATTAAAATATTAGTTTGTTTATTACAATAAAGATTGTGAATAAAATGTATTTTTTTGTGTTAAATTGTGTAACATGTGATTATAGATTAAAATTAATTTACTGATTTGTAAGAGATAATGGTACGAAATTGGAAAAAGGGGGCCGATTGTTAGACATTTAAAAAGTAATACCATTCGAAATATTTTTCGGATCCAAATTTTTATGATCTTGTGTTGTTTTTCCAATCCCGTTGCATGATCTCAATGAAAGTAAACACACAGATTCGAACCCGATCTTTTTGCAAGTTTCGTGATTTGTGGTTGGCAGTAACTGCAATGCAAATCGAGCGACTATTTAAACTCGGCTCATGTTAGTTTTTCAGGAGGGAAGGAGAAAAAGAAATATAAGAAGTGTGTGAGTGTTTTAACTCTTAGAGGGAGAGAGCGGCTGGTTGGCAATGCAACTGTATGTTGCATCACCATTTTCAGATTATAAATTCATTTTACAATATTAGACTGTAAGAAGACGGTTCGAATCGGATGTCTGGTAATGTTGATTTTTGAACTTATTGTTTTTTTATCGCTCCAGTAACGAGCACATTGACTTTATCATTGATTATTAAAAGCCAATTTTAAGAAACTGCTTTCGTCTTCATGCCTCCTCGACACAAAAATTTCACTGCTAGCTTTGCCAAAATTTGGGTTAGTTTACCAATAAGTGTAACGTTCGCGTTCGAGTCCCACGTGCGGATTTTCATTCCCTCTAGCGGCTGAACTTGCATGCGCTGGGACACTAAAAGTCAGTCGAGCGTGTGTTTCAGACCGGGTAATGAGTATCTAAAATTGGATTTCAAGAGTTCTAGTAACTTTTTTTACCGGATAATTCCGGATGACCGTAATATACGTGGACAGCGGCACCAGCCCAACTTGCAGACGTAGGGACGCAAAAAGCGAGTCGCCTTCGTATTTTGGAACTGCTAATCCGAATATTCAATTCAATTCGAGAAATTCCCGTAATTATTCCAAATAATGCCAAGCGACCATATTTTTCGTGACCCATGGCAGAAGCTTATCTTAAAAATTCTTGGTGTGTAAAAAGTGCTTTCCTGTTCTTTTTCTGGGTGGAAAACAAGACTCTGAAATCAATTTTAGAAACTCCCGTAGCTTTGCCGGATAGTGACATACGACCGTAATGCCCCCCCCCCTTTTCAGGGACTGAAATTCCAGAAGAAAGGAAGCCGAAGTTGGTACCAGGTGCATCTCGGAGGTGGGAAACGAGAATCTGGATTCAGATTTCAGAAACTATTCTAACTATATTGGATATTCAATTACAGCCTTGCGAACATAATGTCGCTGATAGAAAACAGCATTGGCAATTGTATCTTCAGGTATTATTGCCACTTTGTGTTATATGTGGTTGACAAATGCACATTCAGTATTCAAGCTGCCATTAGACAGTCATAAGAAATCAGATGCAATGTGTACCTTAGAAAAAAAGCGCAATGGCTACGGTATTGCAAAGGAGTTCAACCATAATCACGTAAAAGTACCATGGTCCACAAACATTCACTCGAAGCATTACATAGAACTTTACAAGATTTTTAAACGGCAACTTAAAAATATTCGGGTGTGCTATTCTACTATTGTCTGGTAATTTCCGGCAGACATTGCCAATCATTTTTTCCTGTGATTTTGCTCACGAGACTAACGCATGTTTAAAACAGTCGTTTTTATGGCGAAACGTCGAGATACTTCGCTTAACCATAAACATGCGGGTGCAATTGCAAGATGATCAATCTGCACAAATATTACTTAACTAAGTGGTGGATATTAAAAAAGGAAAAGTAGAACTGAGAGCATCCCAATACATAATTATCAAATTGCCATTAAATTTCTGTACTGTTGTTGACAAAAAATGAACTGATTGAGAGTGTCTTTCTAGATATACTGAATAATTGATAATGATTGGCTCTGTGATCCTGTTGACGAAATAAACTTCCAGATACGTAGTTATTACCAGGTGATCTACCGTCTTTTAAATTAATCGACACTATTGTTGATGAAAACGAAGCCTAAATTTTCAAACTGAGTTTTTGAATTCTCTGGATTTATATGGAACGCCACCCCACACCAAAATGTAAGGAACCCAAGAAATGAGAAAATTCACAAAATGTCGCAATGAGCGTGAGTGTACGGATTTTGTAGACGCACGAAAAGTAAATGCCCGGCGTATTTCGAGGCGTGAAATCTAGATTTCGAATAGGTTCCCAATAATACCTGTCAGTTCGCGGCATACGAAACGCCATCTGTGTAATTAAGAGAATTAGGCGTGTATTGTTGTGTCTTGAAATTAGAATACGTGAACTGTGTTTGCGCAAGCCCAACTGCGCATGCCCAGTAATTCTGATGTGAATGTAAAAGGTGTTGTGAGTAAAAATTAAATACCAGTCCCCTATAGAAACTGTGTCGTGATTGTATTATCAGAATAATTAAGAAGTAATTAAGCTATCGACTAAGAGAGAACCATAAAAATGGAAAGTGTTTGCATCATAAAATTGGTTATTGTGCTAGAGACTCTGGAGTCAACTGCTTAAGTGTTGAAGTTGACCCAAAATGTGATCCTTTCGCAGCCGGAGTATAGGAATTAGCTATTGGATTAAAAAATGGCTGAGTGAAGCTAATGTGTATCTGTATTACGAAGCAAGAAGCCAAGTGCGGCGGCCGGTAATGTGAGGTAGGTGAGAGCAATGCTCTTTGAATACTTTGAATTTTTATGAGAATTCTAATTATGTCTTTAATTGCTAATTTGAAGAAAGACGAGTTAAAACTTGTCGCTGAGGAATTACATTTAACTGTGCCAGATAATGCAAACATTCTTGATTTGAAAAGTGTATAAAAAAGTGAAGTATATAAAAAAGAAACAGAATTAGTTTAAAATATTATTGACTATGCTGTTGAAGAAACGAGAATTAAAAAATATGCGAGGGAGTTAAATTTAGAGTAAGAAAAAATTAAGTTAGCGCAGTTAAAGAAGCAATTAAAGCTTGCTAATATTCGGAAAGATTTACAATATAATTATTCACTATCAACAGTGAGCGCCACCAAAACAAGTAACAATATTAGTATCGAAACGTTAATAAAAAAGTGTAAAAATATTTACTATCTCTGTACCCTCACGTGTTAAGTTACATAATTTATTTTTTCAGTCATTAGAGAAAGCATTCAAAACGAAAGAGGTTCCCGAAGAATGGAAATCGGAAATTCTTCTAAATATCCTAGGAGATAGAGCGAATAAAACTTAATGATTTATGTGTCAGAGGAAGAATTGCGCAGTTATGATATACTAAAAAAATTTAATTTTGAAAGAATTTCAGCCTATATACACACTGCAAGAATGCTATAATAATTTCATAAAACTCAAAAATTAAATTCAGAGAGTTATGTTCAATTCGCATCTAGGTTAAGTGCAACATTTGAGTATTACTGTCAATTACGAAACGTTAATGAATTTAAGTCAGTGTGTGTGTGTTGAAGGCCACCGCAACGAACTATCTCTTTGACGCAATGCTTGGGTGGAGTCAACGAAGAAGAGCCTTTTGCCGATTGGACTATTTGGTGAAATTGTCGAATCCGGCACTTCTCCGCCAAATTTTGAAAAATCGCCAATTTGACGCGTTTTTGCGTGTTGCGTTTCCGAGTTGTAACCCTACCACAACACGCAACGCCGGAGCGCGAAATTCAAGATGGCGAAAGGGAAATCATCAAAAACATAGTATTTTAAAGTTTTGAAACGGAAAATCGCTGCAAAAATTATGCATTTAAAAATGAAAATTTATTGACTTACCTTAAAAAACGATGTTTATGAAGAGGATGTCCCCGGCTGAACATCTTGCGGCATTATTTCGTGCTCCGGCGAGACGTCCTGTTGCAAAGGGGAGGGGACACTCGCCACATCCGCTAAGAACGTTTTGAAGACTTCGTTCTCAACGGAATGGGAATTTTTCCTTCGCCACATAAACTCATGCAGATAGAAATCAAACATGTCCTCGGTGCGATGAGTCGTATTTCCAAGGAAACGTTTGATTCCACTCTACGAGCCCTCAATGCTGTTAGTATGTGCACCTGTTACTGGACACACAAACGTCAGACTGTAGTTTACCTTCAAATGCTAAAAACCTTCATCTTGAAAGCAATTGTAGGAAGCCCAACAGTCCGAAATGATTGTGGTACCAGGCAACACCCATTTTTTAATGACAGCAAGCAAACATTCTTTCGTTCGACATGGAACCACTCTGAAAAAACATTTGTTCGAATTCCTTTCAGTACCTCCAAACACCCATTTTCCATTCACGGGTCTTCCTTTACCATATTTCATTTTCCCAAATTTACTCTCATCCACCTCAACAATCGCATCCACTCCTCCAATCTTGCAACTATCTCTAATTAAAACATGTATGCATACTTCCCTACAGAAATTATACCAATCGACAGCCGTGTGTGAACCAACACCCAAGTCTGCGACTGCATATTTCTGAGGGCACCTTCCAAACCATTTACGCATCACTAACAAAACCGTACACATGTCCATGTTACTCAGTTGAAACCAAACACTCCGAGAAACATAATGATTCTCCTCTTTCACACTGGACTGATTTCTGCACATCCATTCAAAACCATCATTCAAACTTTTGCCTGTTATTTCTTTCAATTCCATAGGTTTCCCACGTTTCGGGCAAACGTATTGTAAATAGGGGGTGGTAGGCCTAAATTCGGCGGGATGCCGGCAATAAAATTAACGTCGATAATACTCACGAGAGAAAAATTAAACCTTAATCCATAACAAAAAAATATTTATTATGCTTAACATAGGTAAACAATAATAACAAATTAATAAGGAATTTAAAGGTAAGTAGTATTAGACAAAGAGGCACTTTAAGCAATGAAACACATTCTACGACGGGACGACTGGGAGAGTACGTCCGCTCGGTATGAGAAAACTCGTAGAAGTGATGAGTTGTAGGAGGCGCGACCAGCGACAATAGAGGGGGTGTACAAGGTACAAACATCCCGGCCCCCGTTGAAATACTTATTTCAACATTCACATGTATACAAAGAAATTTAAGTACAAGAAATATGATTACAAAAAATTAATATGCAGGCACATTCACTCAAATTTACATACACAAACATGGGCTATTACACAATATAAATGAATAATTAAAGTTAAATGAAAAATATAAAACACAGCACAGTATAATAATGAAGAATAAAGAAAATATATTTATCAGTTATACAAATCAAATATAAATGCAAAAAAAATAATAATGGTAGTAATATATGAATGATAAAAATTATAATTATAAATACACACATTTTCATTCAATTGGCAAGATGCAGATATCTCTGACATTTCTTTTAATTATTTTTCCATCAGGGAGTTTAAGATTAACAACTCTTATTTCGTTGTCATTACCATAAAAAAACTTCTAAAATTCTACCAGTAAGCCATTTGATACCAGGAAGTGATTCATTCTTAATTAACACGAGAGTACCTATCTCAACATTATTTTTACTGAATCTCCATTTACTCCTTCTTGTAAATTATTTAAATAATTTCTTTTCCAAACTTTCTATATCTGCTGGGAAAACCAATTAACTCTTTGCCATCTGGTTAATCTATTTTCTTTAACATTAATCGATTGAGGCTCTACAATAGCCGTAACAGTTCGACCAATTAAAAAGTGACCAGGTGACAAAGTTTCAAAATCATCAAAATCGGATGAGAGTGGTGATAGGTCTCGAATTTAAAACAGCTTCAATCTCGGCAAGTAAAGTAATAAACTCTTCAAGTGTCAAGTTTGAACTTCCAGCTACACGTTTTAAATGAGTTTTAAAGGACTTCACACCCGATTCCCATAAACCACCAAAATTTGGAGACCTTGGAGGAATGAAATTCCAATCTATATGTTAGTCATTAAAATAACTAACTAATGTTTCATCAGGAGCTTTAACTAAATCATGCAACTTTTTTAATTCAATATTTGCCCCTACAAATGTTTTTCCATTATCGGAAAACATCTTAGAACTTTTGCCTCTTCTTCCGAAAAATCTTTTCAAGCAGGCAAGGAAAGCTTTAGAAGTAAGGTCAGAGACAAAATCCAGATGAATTGCTTTAGTTGATAAGCATACAAATATTGAAACATATACTTTATTAAGAACTCCTTTACGTTGATTTTTAAATTTAACCATAAATGAACCACAAAAATCGACTCCACAATTATTGAATGGATATGAGGGAGTAACCCTTTCCTTGGGCAAATCACCCATTAATTCATTGGATAAAATGGGTTTCTTTTAAAAACAAATGACACAATTATGCACAACTTGGCGTGTCAGATTTCTGCCATTAAGTGGCCAATATTTTTGACGAACATGATATAGCAAATTATTTGAACCAACATGAAGGTATTTTACATGATAATATTTTATGATCATTAAAGTTACAATATGTTTACTAGGTAATACAATTGGATTTTTTTGATAAAGGTGAATTTTGTAGTCTTCCACCTACTCTAATAATATTATTTTCATCAACAAAACCGTTTAAGGCAGATAACTTATTGCTACGATGAACTGGCTCACTTCTCAGGAGGTTTTTTATTTCATTGCTAAATTCAGCTTTTTGTACTAATTTAATGAGCCAAAGTTCGGCTTGATTGATCTCTTTAAGAGACAAAAGACCCGAAACTCGTTTATTTTTTAAAGATCTGACGTTCAGCAGGAATCTGAAAATAAAACTAAGTACACGGATTAATTTACAATAATTATTAATAATGGAAATGATATGGTTACATAAATCAAATTCACTGGAGAGCGATAAGTTTTTGGATGGAGGAATTTTAAATTCCTTTTTCACTTCACAGTCATTAATGCTATCTAAAAGTTCATCATTTTTAAAAATAGAAGGGTCAGTACCCTTCCACCACAAAGGGGAGTTTATTAAATCTGAAACATTTAAACCTCTAGACACGAGGTCTGCAGGATTACTTTCAGAAGAAATATGATGCCATGAAAATTTCACAGTTAGCTCTTGTATTTTTGCGACTCTATTAGCTACAAAAGTTTTTAGAAGGTGAGGTGGAGTCTTAATCCAGCTTAATGCAATAGTTGAATCTGAGAACAGATTTATTTGAGAGAGGTTCATTTTTAAGGCGTTTATAACCTTTCTTATTAGCTTGGAAAGTAGCAGGCATGCTGATAACTCTAACCTGGGAATGGTTAAAGTCTTGAGAGGTGCTACTCTTGACGCTGCACAGAAGTTGACTATGACGGTCACCGTTGTTTTTAATAACAGATACATAAATAACAGCACCAAATCCTTTCTCCGACGCATCACTAAATCCATAGAGAATTATGCTTTCTAGATTTTCAGAAAGAACAAATCTTGGAAATTTTAGCCTTTCCAAACAGGTAAAGATTGCACAAAGGAAGCCCACTCTGCGGCAACAGGAACAGGAAGTTTCTCATGCCATTCCAATTTTAAGAGCCATAATTGCTGCATGAAAAATTTGTCTTTGCTGATTACAGGTCCTAAGAGACCAAGTGGGTCGAAAATACGTGTGATCTTGGAGAGCATATCTCTCTTCGTAAAGATATGATTGGTCGAAGGAGAAACTTTAAAACAAAAGATGTCAGATGAACTATTCCACAAAACACCCAAGGTTTTTGTGATAATTTCTTCACATGATTGATCGAAATGTAGATCAGGGAAATTATTAGTGGAATGTGAAAAACACCATTTGTGCAGGGACATTCCAGCACTTTTAAATAGCTGAGTGAGTTCAGTCTTTAGCGATTCCAGTTCATTTAAACTGGAGCACCCACTTAAGATGTCATCCCAGTACACGTCATGTTGGACGATGTCAGCTGCTTTGGGAAAGTTTTCCTTTCATCAAGCGAAAGCTGTTTTAACACTCGTGTGGAAAGGTAACATGCAGGAGTAGTTCCATTAGTTACAGTTTTTAATTTAAAAGTTTGGACAGGTTCATTCAGACCTTTTTTCCAAAGAATTTTTTGAAAATGTCTCTGATGGGGATGAATCTCTATTTGCCTAAACATATGACTAATGTCACAGCTGAAAAAACAGGCATGCTTTCTGGCACGAAGCATTATAGAAAATAAATCATCTTGAATAACCCTGCCTTTATACAACACATCATTAAGAGAGATATCAAGATCAGTTTTTTGCAAGCCGTTAAAAACCACTCTTAAGGGACGAGAGCGGTTCCCTGCTCTAAGAACACCGTGATGAGGAAGAAAGAATCTTTCTTCTGATGCTATATCATCTATGCTTATGATCTCTTTCTTCCACGTGATCTAAACTGAGGTATTCTTCGATGAATTCTGTATAAAGATTATTTAATTTAGGGTCGCGATCTAGTCGTCTCCATAATTGATCAAGGCGTTCAGAAGCAATTGATCAGGAATTCCCTAAATTAACATTTTCCTGTATATTTTCCTTGAATGGTAGAGAAACAGAATATCTACCACAAGGTTTTCTAAAATGTGTTTTTTCAAAGTGTTTTTCTAAGACAGTTCATCACTAATTATAGGTTGCTCTTCAGGAATATTTTCAGTTTCCCAGAACGATCGTAAAGTTTTATCTAACGTGTTTCAACCTTTAGAAAGAAAACAATGATTAAAATAACACGGTTCGTCTATGTACGATCCCGTGACAACATAACCAAATTTGGAATCAATTAATCTAAATTACTATTTGGAACTCGAATTTGTTTTGTTCCAAATATATCGAAAAAGTGTTCACTGCCAATGAGGCACGAGATTTCAGATGGCTGGTTAAATCCTTCATCAGCCAAAACAATTCCTTGGGTAATGACTAAATCTGAAATATTTATTTTTTTTGATGGATGCCCCTTTATTATTTTTGTAGTAAGAAACATATTAACATTTAAATTAATGTTCGATCTGAATTTGAAACAGACGCCCTTGCTAGATAATTTATTTTTGCTGAGGAGCTATTTAAACTTTGAACAGTAAAATCCGTTTTTATTTTGTCTACTCCTAAACGCTCAGCTGCATGTAACGTTAGAAATGAGCTTTCCGACGCCGAATCGATTGATTGATTGATTGAATATTAACGTCGCACTGTTCAGCTACACGAGGGCTTTTGGCGACGGACCACGTAATTTTGAACCATGGTCAAGGGACGTGGGCGACACCTGAGCTGGCA
Organism: Trichonephila clavipes; assembly: GCA_019973935.1. Classification (NCBI taxonomy): domain Eukaryota; kingdom Metazoa; phylum Arthropoda; class Arachnida; order Araneae; family Nephilidae; genus Trichonephila; species Trichonephila clavipes. The sequence continues at coordinate 271,505 of BMAU01019516.1, read as the reverse complement.
CCTCCCTCTCCTAACTACCACACCACACCAACGGGAGGACGTTTCAGCTCTCGACAGATTTAACGTGCATCGCTGCCCTACACGGCGGGTCTTTTAGTGGTACTGGGCTCGAACTGTAATACAGCTGTAAGAACTGGGACAGTTATTTATATGATTAGGTGATAAGCAACGTTTACAGATGTGGTTATTTTTTACAAATTCTTTTCTTTCTTGTATGGAAAGATTTTTAAATCTAATGCATTTGTACAACGGGTGAGAGGAATTGCACTCAGGAAATAAACACGTTTTATTTTTCTCATGATTTGCAAGAAATGTTTTGGACTTAGTGGAATTTTTGATGTTTGGAAAGTAAGTATTTTTGTAACTCACTGGGAAATTTTTTGTACCGAAATCGGTTTTACGAATGGATTCTAGTTGTATGCATCTAATTTCTAAAATGAAAAGAAATCTTGCAAACTAAGAACTTCTGTTATTTTTAGATTTAGTTGGAAAAGTCTTTGCGATTCCTTATCTATTTTGGAGTGCAACGAATGCAATAAAATAGCATCCGAGAGAAGATTTGAATCCATCCTTAGGTTTTTTAATGAGCGCAAGTGACTACGCACCGTATCAATAAGCAATCGTAATTGGACAGGATTTTCATTTTGTATTTAGGGCACCGAAATCATTTCGGTTATGTGAATATCCACAAGTGCCCTCTTGTTTTCATAGCTATTTATTAATGCTTCCATAAGTGACTCAAAGGTATCTTGATCGCTTTGTATAAGCGAAACATCATTTTTAGTGCACTTTTTAAATAGCATAATTTCTGGGTGTTGTCTAGAGAATGATTATTTCCAATTACATTCATAAATTGAGTTTTAAAAAGTTCAAACTCTTGAATTTTTCCATTAAAAGTGGGCAGAGGTAAGTCAGGTAATTTTATCTTGTTTTTAATAATCTCATTAACATTTGCAGAACTTGTTTTTTTGAATTGAGATAAGATAATTTTTTAATTCTTACCTCCAGTTCTTTAGTTTCTGCTTGGAGATCGATGGTTACGTCAAGTGCATCTTTGAGGTCTGTTTCATCGGGTTGGTTGTACTAAGCACATTTTTTTAAGTTGGCTTGATTCTTCTATAATCTCTTTGACAGTACTTAATTTATTGTTCAAAATTATTAAGTCCGCGTTTTCGTCATTGGACAACTGGAACGTATTTAGGAAATTTGCACATTTCGCGATATTTTTTTTTGTGTGTGCAAGTGTCTCGTTGTCTATTAAGGGAAACTAGCGACATTTTAAAACGCTGTCTCTCCGTTTAAGACGGCCCAATGTAAATAGGGGGCGGTAGGCCTAAATTCGGCGGAATGCCGGCAATAAAATTAACGTCGATAATACTCACGAGAGAGAAATAAAACCTTAATCCATAACAAAAGAATATTTATTATGCTTAACATAAGTAAACAATAGTAAAAAATTAATAATGAATTTAAAGGTAAGTAGTATTAGAGACAAAGAGGCACTTTAAGCAATGAAACACATTCTACGACGGGACGATTGGGAGAGTACGTCCGCTCGGTATGAGAAAACTCGTATAAGTGATGAGTTGTAGGGGGCGCAACCAGCGACAATAGCGGGGGTGTACAAGGTACAAACACGTATGAAGAAGCAATCAAACCTTATTTCATGCACCATTCTAACACCGTTTTCTTTCCAAACACAGGCAACAAGGCAAAAAACCTTTCAGAATACTCATCATATTTTTGCATGCATTCATTCAAATTAATTCTAACAGCATCGCTGGACATCATGGTAATCTTTTGTAATTTATGTGGAGAAAGAAAGAAATAAAAAAATTACCTATAAAAAGTAATTACCAAAACGAAGAAAACGAAGCCGAACAGCTGACCCAACCGGAGCAAAAGAAAAAAGTTTCCTATGTAACGGATTTTTTAAAGAAAAAAAAGCTTTCTGCTCATGCGCGAGAAAGAACGTTGAAAAATGAAACTGTTAAAATAAAAAAAAATTACGACTGCGCTAACTAGCCTCGATATCGTTAAATCTGTTAAGGTATCCGAACACGTTCAGAATACTTTTTGACAAAATAACATATTTAAACATATAAAGGCTTTTTTAGGATTCAATACCAATAAATACTAATATTTAATCAACAATATTTCAAACAAATTGCCGGAAGTTCATAAAAATCACAATAATATGTGAAATTTTAGCAATATTTTTGTAAAACTTCAAAGCAATTAGAGAAAAAAGTAATAAACTTATATTAGTAAAAAAATTACCAAAACAATCTAGAGGCATCTATCTAGTGAATGTACTAAAATTTTTTAATGTTTTATTAAAATTTGAAACTTTTAGAGATGATTGAGTAAACGTTATAAGAAAAATAACGCATTTATGAGACCATTATTTAAATGACATGCCCTCACTCAAATAATATATATATATATATATATATATATATATATATATATATATATATATATATATATATATATATATATATATATATATATATATATATATATATATATATATTTTATATATATATATATTCATACTATACAAAATATTTTAGTACATTCTCTAGAAAATAGCATAAATATCAGGTGCAAAAAGTTTTATAGAAATACATTTGTAATATTTTGTGTGATCAGACTCTCCATGATAGATTTCGAAAATTTAAATGCCCACTTCTGGTAGATCAAAGACCCACTTCCGGTTTTTCTAACTTAATAAAATTGATTGTAACTTGGCCTCTAAGAAGCATCGAATTAAAACAAAGTATGTTTTGTAAAGCCAAAATATAGATGTATGAAATAAAATAGAAAACAAAAATATCGGTTTTGTCCGAATTTGGTCATTTTCAACGTGTTCGGATACCTTAAAAGTAAAGAAATCTACTGCGCATGCGCTCAATTTCGCCAAAAAAGCAGGAGTGGATCAAGACAGCGCTATGCACCCAAATAAATTTTTATAGTGCAGTGCTATCGCCATCTGTTGTCCAAAATATTATTTATTTTTGTGAATATATCTCATGATTATTTATCAAACCTCAGTTTAATTTGTAATTTATTTAGTAAATGAAAATAATGTATTGTATTATAAAATAAATATGATTGAAAAAGCCAAGTTTTTTTAAATTATGTAAATTTCATTAAAATATCTACACTTTTGCTTTGCATAAAGAATCTGTTTCAATTTTTCACATATTTAGTGTTTTGTTTGTTCAGAACTGTTTATGGTAATTTTATCAAAATTAGGGCTTAAATTTCTGTTTTATAGATAACCTTTTAATTCTTGAGACCTTTCCCTTTTGGTTTGTATGTCCCACTTTGACAACAGTGATAATTCATCACTATTTCTCCATTTTGAAGTGTTTTACAACCTCGCTGTCTAACATATTTTGACATAGGCTTGTTTTCTTCTTCTTTCCATGTAACAAATTCTATAATGTTAATTAAAAGGTTTACAATTACTAATATAAAATTATGTAAGCTTCAGTAGAAAACATTTATACGTAAATTTCTAAAATTCAGTCTACTACAGTGAAAATTTATAAACTAAATGTGTTTTTTTAAATGCAACTATTCATACCACTGAAAGTATTGAATTCCTTCAAAATCTCTTCATTTACATCACACTGTTGGTGTGATCATGAATATTTTTTAACTGTCTTTTCAAACAGAAAGGGCGAGTGAAGACTTGATTACAGAATGAGCAGATTAAGTCTCTGCTATGCACATTCATTTCAGAAAACAATAAGTATGCAAAAATTGATTACAGAAAATGAAAAAACAGATTCACTAATTAAAATAACAAGAAATATAACAAACAATTAACAAAATGAAGCAAAAAAAAACAAGAAACCAAAAGTAAAAGTTATTAAAAATGTAAATAAAAGGCAAAAGCACTTCCGCAAAAATCGTTCGACTAATACAGGGATACAAAAATAGCAAGGCAATCAATTATTTTAGTTTCCATATTTCGTAACAGATGGCGCTAGCACTGCATTAAAAAATCTAACTGGGTGCAGAGCGCTGTCTTGATCCACTTCTAAAAAAGCGACTTCTCCTCCACTGGAAAACGAATTCAGAAGGGTTACCAGATTCGGCGCATTTATCTATTTGGCGAGAAAACACTTGGCGCGATAAGTGCCCAATTCGACAAATCAGCCGACTATTTTATTATTACAACCTTTGCTTTGTGTTAACTGTAAACTTAACGGAGAAATCCTTTGTTAGATATAGTATTGCGCGGGACTTTGTATGTATATGTAGAATACTGCTCTCGTGCAATGATATCCGTATTAAAATTGCTATAGAATAATCCCTGGTGTGATTATTACTTGAACCTGTTTGTTGATTCCCTTCGAGTTCAACATATTTTGGCGTCCGTGAATAATTTGCTCGTTAAATATGGATATCGATATTCTGAAAGCAAAACGAAAGTCGTTAAGAGCAGCATTCACTGTGTGTTGCAATGGTATTAGCAACAGAATCGAAACCGAAACTTTAGGTAATAATGAAGTCTCAACGCTTTTTTTTTATATAAGCAGTTACAAGATAAATTCTCTCGGCTGGAAACGACTCAAGAAGAAATATCTGATTTATTATTAATAAGTGATGAACTTAAAAATACATATCCAGATGATTTTTCGAAAGCCGAAGAATATCGTGACAAATTTTGTCGAATTTATTCACTTTTGAAAGCTAGCCAAGAGAAAACAATTTTGGTTCCGGAAGAAAATATTTCCGTTGAAAAGCGAAAGTTCAAGCTCCCAAATCTTTAATTAAGAAAATTTAGTGGAGAACCGAAAGACTTTCTTGCGTTTTGGTCGCAATTCGAAAAAATTCACCAGAATACAACGATTGCAGAAGAAGACAAGTTTCAATACTTGTTGCAGTGCGTAGTACCGGATTCTAAAGCAGCTAGAGTAGTGTCAAGTTTTCCGCCGACGAAGGCCAATTATTCCAAAGCAATTATGCAATTGAAGGAGCGTTTCGGAAGAGACGAACTTCTAGTTCAGATATAGTACTTACGAGACTTGCTCTCCATCGGAATGAAGAATGCAGCTGGTCGGATTAAAGTGGATTTGTCGGAGCTATACGATTTATTCGAAAGTACGCTCATGGCACTGGAGAGTCTTGGCCGCACGAAAGAAAAGTTTGCTGAATTCCTGGAGCCATTGGTTGAATCCTACTTACCAGAAACCGTGCTTCGTGCGTGGGAAAGAAGTCGCTCTGTGGAAGATTCCTCACCGCAAGATAGTGTGCGCTCGCTGGGTAAATTAGTGTTTTTTTCGGAACGAAGTGCAAAGTGAGAAGATTAAGCTCGCCCGTACTGGGTTGTGAGCTTCACGCGTGTCGTATGCTCGTTCTCAACCAGATGAACCTGATTGCTCTACAGCTGCCGCCCTTGTGAATTTTCAAGACAATTCAGGTAGGAGAAATTTTCGTTGCATTTTTTTGTGATAAACCTCATAATTCTTCAGAATGTTTTTCGGCAAGAAAAATGTCCATAGAAGATAAATGAAAACTTATGGCCCAGAAGCATGCCTGTTTTCGTTGCATTACAATTGGTCATGCTTCTCATTCATGCAAATATAAAGTGAAGTATGATGTGATAAAAGTCATTATACTATTACGTGTGCAGACAGAGATTCTGCTAAATCAAATGATGAAAGTACTGTTGTATCAAGTAGTGTACTATCAAATCAATCTGCCATTAATGAAACTGTATGTTTGCAAACTCTTGTTTTAAAAATAGAGCACAATGGTAAAGAACTCGTATGATATTGGATAGTGGTTCACAAAAGTCTTATATATCGGAGAGGGTCATTAAAGGTTTGAAGCTGTGACCCAAATCAAAACAAACCATTGTCCATGGTTTGCTGGGGGGAGAGAAACTAGTCCTCATTGCCATTTAGCTTTTGATGTTTATTTGAAAAATTTTGAAGACACATATGCTCACTCTGTTGACGTGCTATCTCAAAAGAAAATAATTAATCTTTGTACTTTACAAGAATTGAAAGAAAAGAGTATTACTTTGTCTTATTTAGAGGCTAAGGAACATGACATTGAGTTGCTTTTAGGAGCAGATGTCATTGGGAACATTTTAACTGGTAGTTCTTTGAAACTAAGCTCAGGTGTAACTGTTGTGCAAACTAAATTTGGTTACACAGTGATAGGAAAAACAAACACTACATATTTAATAACTTGTACAGTAATGTGGTTTCTTTGCATTGCGCTACTTTCACCGTAACTATTCTGTGGAATTTAGATGCCATAGGTATTACAGACCCGACTGAAGATGCTAAGCGTAAATATGCGCATTCTGATTTTCTAAATCAATTTAAAGAAAACTTATCTGTTCTTTCTGATGGACGGTATGAATTGCCCCTTCCTTTTAAATTCGAAACTCAGCTACCAAATAATAAGTCTGCTACCTTTAAAAGGCATTAAAGAATGTCAAAGAATTGATGAGAAAAATCAATTAAATGACAATGAGGTAGTTTTTAGGCAATGGGAAGATCTACAAATAATAGAAAAGGTTCCTAAGACCGAAATTGATAATTTCGGCTATTATTTACCCCATAGACCTGTTATAAAACAGGTTGGTCAGACAATGAAAATGCGGCCAGTGTTTGATGCTTCAGCCAGAGATAAAATTCATCCGTCCCTTAATAACTGCTTGAACAGAGGCCCTAACTTAATTTAGCCCATATCTGATATAATTGACAGGCTTAGACTGTATCCAATTGGTCTATCGTCAGACATCGAAAAAGCGTTCCTTCAGCTCAGTATTATCCCTGAACACCGAGATTATTTGAGGTTTTTCCTTCCTACTGTTAAAGAAACTAAAATTTACCGACACTGCCGAGTTGTGTTTGGAATCTGTTCTTCTCCATTTCTACTTTCTGCTTGCATAGACCATCTCCTGCAGAATTCCCCAGCCCGTTTTGACGATGTGACCCAAAAATTAAAACACTCGTTTTACGTTGACAATTGTGTCACCAGAGTTAGCGATATCCAACAGCAAGAAAATTTTATAGTTAAAGCAATAGAGGTAATGGCTAAGGGATGTTTAAACTAACGAGGTTGGGAAATTAACGTTCCAGGTCGCTATATTTCCCGTAGTTCAGGTGTAACTTCTTTGCTTGGACTGTTGTGGGATTTAGACAAAGATACATTAAAATGTAATCTGAATTATTCAAGGGAGTGTGAGAGAAGTAAACGTAATGTTTTAGCTATGGTACATAAAATTTTCGATCCTCTAGGTATTTTGAGTCCGACCTCTTTGTTACCTAAGATACTGTTACAAGAAGCTTGGGAACTGAACTTAAAATGGGATGACCCTTTGCCCGAAAACATACAGAAAATCTTTCGAAAGAGGCGGGATGAAACACAATATCTTTAGAAAATTGATATCCCACGTTATGTTGAGATAAATGGGAATTCGGGGTTACATCTCTTCGTGGATGCATGCAAGAGTTCCTATGGGGTCTGTGTTTACGTTCGAACTGTAACGCCCTTAGGATTTAAAATTCGATTGATCAGAGAAAGGTCCAGGGTAGCGCCATTAAAAACTTTGACTATTCCCCAACTGGAATTGATGGCTTGTTGTATTGGTGTGAGGCTGGTTCACGCAGTGTTTGCTGCTTTGGATTTACCGAATTTAAACAATGTTGCATGGAGTAACTCAATGGTGGCACTGTGTGTGGGGGGGGGGGCTAAAGATCCATGGAGATTGGTCAGTGTTCGTGTCCAATAGAGTAAATGAAATTAATAGCCTTGTTCCGTCTCAGTTTTGGCGCCATGTGATGGGTGAATTAAACCCCACAGATTTTCTTTCGAGAGGCAGTTCTCGTTTATTCTCCGACTCTCTTTGATGGGAGTGTCCTTCCTGGCTCCTTAAACCCCCTAGTAGCTGGCCCATAGACCGTCTGGCTTGCGAAACCTCAGAGGTAGAGCGAGAAAAAAGGAAAGTTAGGTTATGAAACCTGGTTGCAGGTGAAGGGGAACTCTACTTTGGTATGCCATTAAGTTTTCCAATTTTCAGTCAATCATTCGTTTTGTCTCGTGGATCTTGCAGTTTGTGAAAAACGCGAAGAAAAAGCGTGAATTTCGAGAGATTGAAGATTTGACAGTTCACGAGATAGAACACGCGGAGAAACTCTCATCAAAATTGTTCAAGCTAAGTTTTTTCCCTCTGATGACTCGTTTCCTAATATGAATGTCATTACGGACGAAGAGGTAAAGAGTTAAAACTCGAATTACTGAGCGGTCAGATAATCCGGAATTTATTTACCCTATTATTTTACCAGGTGAGAGTCTTTTTACAGAACGGTCCATTGAATACTACCACCGACAAAGTTGTCATGCTGGAACACAAATTCTACTCGGAATATTAAGGGAGAGATTTTGTATAGTAAGAAGCAGAGAAGGGTGGTCAGGAAAATTGTAAGAAATTGCATAAGATGCCAACGATATAAGTGTAAATCTCCAGGTAGCGAGCCAGTATTCCTGCCGAGCGATCGTGTCAATGACGCAGCGGTGTTCGAGGTAGTGGATGTAGATTTAGAAGGGCCCTTATATGTGAAGGGGGCCAAAAGTCTTGGATTGTCTTGTTTACTTGCGCAACATATAGGGCTATTCATTTAGATTTGACATCCTCACTGTCCACTGAAGATTTTTTGTTGTCGTTGAAATGTTTTATTGCCAGGAGGGGAAGATTACGAGTAATTTATTCCGACAACGGGACAAATTTTCGAGAAGCTCAATGGAAATTAAGTGGCATTGACTGGTAAAAAATCTTGAAACTAACTACCATGCAACGCATAATTTGAAAATTTAATCCTCCCATTGCCGCTTGGTGGAGCGGTTGGTGGGAGAGATTAGTTCGTGTGTAAAAGGAACTGTTGAGAATGACTCTCGGTAACGCCGTTCTCACGACCGATGAGTTTCAGACAGTATTGTGCGACTGTGAAAAATTAATTCTTACTAATTCTTGGACTTAATTCTAGGCCACTTACTTACCTATCCGAAAACTTATGATTTAGTCCATCTGTCCCTAGCTATGTTTCTTGTGGAAAACGCAACCTGGACGTTCCTGATATTGATTACCGCAATACTGTAAACCTACGTAAAAGGTTAGAAATCGACATAAGTTGTTAAATGATTTAAGACATTGATTCAGAAAGGAGTACTTAGGTATCCTAATTCAGAATAAAAATAAAAAGGATCTATTGTCAGAACTACGGCAAGGAGAAATTGTCCTCATTGGTGATGACATCAAAAAACGGATGCATTGGCCTTTAGCTAAGGTCATTCGGCTTATTCCTGGAAAGGATGGCAAAATCAGAACTGTGCAACAAAAGACTCGAACTGGAACAATGGTACGACCCATTCAAAGAGTCTATCCTTTGGAAGCGCAGTCGACAGAAACCCCCGATGATCCTTTAAACGCGCGATTCTACATTTACTAATCCTATTTTTTCTATTTCTAATGATATGCTTTCAGATCCTAACGACTCCAGCCCCTCAGGGGGCTTACCTTCTTTAGGTGAGTACGGGTTTCACGCTCCCGAGGTGCCCTAGTGAACTTTTCCTTCTCCCTAGGGGTTTACTGTCTTTGGTAAACACGGGCTTCACGAACCCGGGGAACCCTAGTGATCCTTCTCTATTTTCGGCCCTTTTTCTTGCCATTCCAATTTCCCTTTTTCTTCTTTTCACGTCCAGACCCCAGACCTACATTAGACAATGAACTTTATTCGAACTTTGTTCTTTTTCTTCTAGTAAAAAAATCTAAATTTTTTTTACTATAGTATTATGGTTTACATTTTATATTATGTTCTTTTAATTTGATTTTCTTATATTTCTTTCAATATTTTGATTTTGTTGCTTCTTTTATTTTCGATTATTGATTTTTTTGTGTTCAACTTATTATCTTTATTTTTCTGCCACGAAGTCCTGTGGCAGACCAGGACTGAGTGGAATGAAGTTGTGTCTGATGGTTTTTCACTTTTGGTATGATGACACAACGGACTGCTCCCTGGGAAAACTGGCACTTGGAGCGGGGTTTTGAACTTCTGAGGATCTTTGGACTGGTGAGGTGGGTCTTGGAGGAAGCGGCCATGTAGAGGGTACAGGAGAAAAGCTGAGTTTTGCGTCTCAGGCCGCCAGATAGTACAGGAGCCCGGGACAGCCTAACCAGCATGTCCTGGCTGCTCTATCAGCTGGTGTATAATCCCGCCTGTCTTGTAGCTCCAGGTGGTGCCTGGATGGGGTCCTGCATTGCAGAGCGGGGGGCTCTCCCGAGGCCACTACTGGTTGCTGAATCTAGGGCTAGCCCTGCCAAATTGATCCTCGGAAAATCACAAGGGATTCTCCTCCTCCTTTCTAAAAAAAATCAAAATAAATCCAAATAAGGAAAAAACTCAAAATGCATCTACTAAAACCCCCATTCCACCCTACCCAACTCATGATGCTCGGCCCATGGATTCTTTGAATTCATGCCCAGGATTACCCAACCTTCTTATTGACAACGTTGCTAAATGTTCAAGCTTTTTAATTTTATCATTACCAAACTGTGAAATGGCACGAAAATCTCCTTTTGTTATCCACAAAGCTATAATAGGAATAGGTGGAGAACCGAAATCTATTAAAAAACTGCGATCTGGTGACTTACTAATCGAGACTACATCTGCGTTTCAAAGTAAATATTTTTTGTTGGCTAAAACCTTTTTAGATTTTCCGTTAACCGTAAATCCTCATATATATATATATATAAATCATTAAATTCATGTCGAGGTGTCATCTCCGAACCAGATCTTTTGTCTTCCTCTGAAGCAGAAATCTTGGAAGGACTTTCTGACCAGGGTGTTACCCAGGTCAGAAGAATTTCAGTAAAAAAAGACTCATCCTTTTTTCCCACTAAAATTTTAATTCCAACCTTCAATAGCCCTAAATTACCATCAAACATTAAAGCTGGATACTTAAATTGCAAATTACGTCCATATATACCGAATCTTCTGCGCTGTTTTAAGTGCCAGAGGTTCGGACACTCACAAACTTCCTGCCGCGGTCAACTTACTTGCTCTAGATGTGCATCTGTTGGACATGCTTCCACAGATTGCAGTCTAGAGCCTAAATGTATTAATTGTTTACAGCCTCATCCATCAGACTCCAAATTATGCCCTAAATGGAAAATAGAGAAACAAATACAAGAAATAAAAACAACTCAAAATATTTCTTACCCAGAAGCACGTAAATTAATAGTCCCACAGTTACCTCAAACCTACGCTCAAGCTACCAAATCCTCTACTTTAAATAATTCTACCCAAACAGATGAAAATATAACTAAAATAAACTGTCCACCTTTAAAATTACTTGCACCACTATCATCCAAACAAAGAACAAATATTCCTACTGCTATTAACACATCATCCTCTGCCCAAACGCAACTCTTGCCTTCCATTTCTTCAAAAAAATCTACTGTATCGAATCCCCAGCCACTAACTCCCATGTCTAAGACAAAAGGGAAAATTAAAGAACAACCATCTCAATTACATCGTCCCCGAAAAGATAGCAAAACAATAGACTTATTAAGTATAAAACCTACACCAAATTTAAAGAAAAATCCTGCCAAAAACACAACCTTAAAAACTGCGAGGGAACAAGATTCCCCCAATGATTCAACTCCCGTCTCCAAAAGATCCCGGAGACGTAAAACTTCTAAAACCTCGGATGCCATGGACACAGACGCTAATCCTTCGGACTCTGATTGCGTCATAGGTCTGGCATCCGAAGAAGATGAGAGCCTTTTAGAGGCTGATTTTAAACAAGTGGCAGAAAATCCCTTAAAAGGGCCCCTTTCGCCAAGTTCGCCCAAAAAATAACTTCCCTGGTTTCTTGGAACTGTCGTGGCTACACATGACGCATACACATGACGTAAAAGACATCATACGTCAGTACCATCCAGTATGCGTAGCACTTCAAGAGACTTCCTTGAAGTCTTGTCACACTACAAAGATACGTCGGTATGGTTGTGTGCGGAAAGACACGGAGGGACCCTCTATGTCCGGAGGCGTATGTATTTTTACATCCCTCGATGTTCCATCTAGTGCTCTGCCACTCCATACCTCGTTGCAGGCTGTAGCCGTGAGAATCCACTCCACGAGCCTAATCACAGTCTGCTGTCTTTACTTACCGCGTTACCAAATACTGTTATCCACCAACATGACTTGAACAACCTGGTTGATCAGTTGCCAGCACCCTTTATCATACTTGGTGACTTCAAAGGACATAGCACTCTGTGGGGTAGTGCGAAGACGAACCCTCGTGGCAGACAGATTGAACAGGTGCTTTCTGATCACTGTCTCTGTCTGCTTAATCACGAAGAACCAACGTACTTTCATGAACCCACACGATCCTTTCACACAATAGATTTGGCCATCTGCTCACCATCTGCTCACCATCCGTTGAGAAAGACCTCTATAATAGTGACCACTTCCCTGTTATCATTTCTCACGATTCTGATCCGGGTGGAAAAACCTTCCCACCTACGTATTCTTATCGTCGTGCAGACTGGGCTCTTTTCACGCAGTTGGCTGTGATAACTGATACAATGGTCAAGACAGAAAGTGTTAATACTACTGTACAAGAAATCACCAATGTTTTGATTGCTGCTGCTGATTTATCCATACCAAAAGTTTCAAGTCATTCATTCCAACGTTACAAACCTTGGTGGAATGCTAATTGTCAGACAGCGTATAAGAACCAGCGGAAGTTATGGGGAATCTTTCGCAGATATCCCACTATGGAGAATCTCTTAGCATTCAAAAAGGCAAAAGCAAATGCTCGCAGAGTAAGGCGTCGGAGTCAGAGGCAATCCTGGATCCGATATGTGTCCTCACTCACTTCATCAACGTCCAGTAAACAATTATGGAAAAAGGTTAAGGCTGCAAACGGGATATATCGGGAATTTTCCTTCCCTATTTTACAAACCTCGAACTCTGTCTTTTCTTCCCCAGAAGAAATTGCTAACATTCTGGGTGAAACTTTTCAAAGTGTATCGAGTGCAGCCTCTTATAATTCTAGTTTTCTCGAAATTAAGAGGCGTGCAGAACGTAACTCGATAAACTTTTCTACTCGCTCCTTTTTTCCATATAATTGTAACTTTACGATGACTGAGTTAAAAAAAGCACTCATACAAGCGCACAATACAAGCCCTGGACCGGATGGAATCACATACACGATGCTTCGTCATCTACATCCAAACTCTCTGGCCAACATTCTTTTTTTATTCAACAGAGTTTGGAAGGAGCATTGCTTTCCCTCCAGCTGGAGGGAAGCCATTGTAATTCCAATCCTTAAGCCGGGCAAGGTAGCCACAGATCCTCTGAGTTATCGTCCCATTGCTCTGACGAGCTGCTTCTGTAAGACCTTTGAACGTATGGTAAATACTCGTTTAGTATATGTTTTAGAAAAAGAAGAATGTATTTCTCCTCTGCAGAGTGGATTCCGCAAGGGCCGATCCACTCTTGATAACCTCGTATTCCTAGAGTCGCAAATCAGGGATGCCTTTGTTAGGAGAAACCACTTGGTTTCCCTTTTCTTTGATATAGAAAAGGCATACGACCGAACTTGGCGCTATGGGATTCTCCGTATTATGTATGATTTTGGCCTAAGGGGAAATCTTCCCATTTTTATTTTCAACTTTTTAGCTGTTCGTTATTTTAATGTACGCATTGGTCACTCCTCTTCTCATAAATTCATTCAAGATCAAGGTGTTCCTCAGGGTAGCGTTTTAAGCGTTACCCTTTTTAATATTCATATGAGTAACATACTTCATCAACTTCTACCTTCAGTACGAGGAATGCTTTATGTTGACGATCTGCAGGTCTCTTGTCAAGGTTCAGATATGCGACTAATTGAGCGACAGCTGCAAACAACTGTCAATCGATTAGTTCAGTGGTGCGATCAGAATGGACACACAATATCTCCATCCAAGAGCAGCTGTGTCCATTTTTGCAGGAAAAGTCATCTACACCCAGATCCTTCTATTCATATAAGACATATTCAAATACCTGTCGTCAGTGCGGTGCGCTTCCTTGGAGTAATCTTTGACTGCAAATTGACTTTCCTTCCGCATGTCCTTTACTTGCGGAAGAGGTGTGAACGATCCCTCAATATCTTAAAGATACTATCAAATACCTTATGGGGAGCGGATAGTCTCGTTACTCCGAGTGTACCAAGCACTAATACTTTCACCTTTGGACTATGGTTGTGTAGTGTACGGTTCTGCTCGTGCATCTGTCTTAAAACGATTGGACACAATACATCATTCTGCTCTAAGAATCTGCTCTGGTGCCTTCAGAACTTCGCCTGTTACCAGCTTGTATGTGGTATGCCACCAACCACCTTTAGAACTAAGGCGGAGGCAATTATGTGCCAAATATTTTATTCGTGCTATGTCTGTTCCTTCTCACCCATTAAAACCCTTTGCTCTTGCCATTGGTCTCAATCGACTCTATGAGGCCCGTTCATTTAACATCAAACCTTTTTCGGAAAGAGCAAAGGCTGTTCTAAATGACGCCCACTTAAATAACATAAATATCCAGGAAAATAATATCCTTGCTTTTCCACCCTGGGACATCCAAATTTTTAACTATCACAACCTCTTTTCGGGCTATGACAAAGCAGACACTGCTGCTGTTATTTATCAGCAACCCTTTTCTTTTCATCGCAATAGGTATTCTAAGTACATACCCGTCTACACGGACGGGTCAAAGACTGCAGCACATGTTGGGTGTGGTGTTATTTTTAATAATACCATTTTAAAAGTTTTAGTTTACATAATTCCATGTCTGTCTTTAGTGCAGAATTAACAGCCATTCTTGTCGCACTTCAACATATAATAGTTTCTAACCACCGTCATTTTTGTCTGTACACTGACAGCATGAGTGCTCTAGAGTACTTGCACTTTTCAACAGAGCATAGGCACCCCACTGTGATAGAAATACTTCTTCTTTTGCGAAAACTAGAAAGGAAGGGTTTTGATGTAATTTTTTCCTGGGTACCTGGACACGTGGGTATACTTGGTAATGAACAGGCTGATACCGCTGCACGATCCATGTCTCATCACATGCAGCAGCCTGTCTGTTACCAGGATTTAAAAACTTCTGCACAGAACTATGTCCATCGTGTATGGCAAGAGACTTGGGATCAACAGGTCCTCAACAAACTGCATAGCATTCATCCTTCCACTTCTCATTGGGCAGCACTACCAGTACGAAGACATGATGTCCGTTTGACTCGGCTTCGCATTGGTCACACTCGTTTCACGCACATGCACCTTCTGTTGGATGAAAATGCCCCAGAATGTCCCTCGTGCTAGGTCCCATATTCAGTTTGTCATATTTTAATAGATTGTCCTATTTTTAACCGTCATCGCATCACCTTCTTTCATACATCTGTTTTAACCTTATCTGACTTGGTGGGGGAATCCCCCCACCAAAATCTATTTGCCTTCTTTTTAAAAATTGGATTTTTACATATGATTTGATTTGTGTGTTTCTTTATATTTTTAATATATTATATGCATGCATGCATGCATGCATGCATATACATGTGTACATATATTTTTATACATATATATTTTTAAAATATATGACATTCTTTTAACAAGTATTTGGCGCAGCTTGGCCAAAGTTGGCCCTTGCGCCATTAAAATTAACAATCATCATCATCATCACCTAACGACTCCAGTAGCGTCTTGGCTCCCCTCAGGGGGCTCACCTACTTTAGGTGAGTACGGGTTTCACGCTCCCGAGGTGCCCTAGTGATCTTTTCCTTCTCCCTAGGGGTTTACTGTCTTTGGTAAACACGGGCTTCACGAACCCGGGGAACCCTAGAGATCCTTCTCTATTTTCGGCCCTCTTTCTTGCCATTCAAATTTCCCTTTTCTTCTTTTCACGTCCAGACCACAGACCTACATTGGACAATGAACATTGTCCCCAATTAATTTTTTTCTAGTAAAAAAATTGATATTTTTTTACTGCCGTATTATGGTTTGCATTTTATATTACGTTCTTTTCATTTGATTTGCTTAAATTTCTTTCCATATTTTGATTTTGTTACTTCTTTTATCTTCGATTATTGATTTTTTTGTGTTCAACTTATTACCTTTATTTTTCTGCCACGAAGTCCTATGGCAGACCAGGACTGAGTGAATGAAGTTGTATCTGATGGGTTTTTACTATTGGTATGTTGACACAACGGACTGCTCCCTGGGAAAACTGGCACTTGGAGCGGGGTTTTAAACTTTTGAGGACCTTTGGACTAGTGAGGTGAGGTCTTGGAGGAAGCGGCCATGTAGAGGGTACAGGAGAAAAGCTGAGTTATGCGTCTCAGGCCGCCAGATAGTACAGGAGCCCGGGACAGCCTAACCAGCATGTCCTGGCTGCTCTATCAGCTGGTGTATAATCCCGCCTGTCTTGTAGTTCCAGGTGGTACCTGGATGGGGTCCTGCATTGCAGAGCGGGGGCTCTCCCGAGGCCACTACTGGTTGCTGAATCTAGGAGTAGCCCTGCCAAACTGGTCCTCTGAAAATCAAAAGGAATTCTCCTCCTCCTTTCTAAAAAAAATTCAAAATTAGTCAAAATAAAGAAAAAATTCAAAACGCATCTTTTAAAACCCCCATCCTACCCTTCCCAACACATGATGCGCATGTATTACCCACTCGCAACATTGATACTGTTTCTACACATACTCGATTTTTATTACTTTCACTTCCGAACAATGACATGTCAAAAATATCGCCTTTCGCTATTCATAAAACGCTCATCGGAATAGGTGGTGAACCGAAATCCGTAAAACGACTGCGTTCCGGGGATCTACTTATTGAAACCATGTCTGATTTGCAAACGAAGTCGTTTCTTCTCGCCAAAACCTTTTTCAATTCACCGGTAACTTTATAAGTCTTCATAAAACCCTAAACTCATGCAGAGGTGTCATTTCTGAACCTGACTTGTTGAGCACTCCTGATGCGGAAATACTTGAAGGTTTTTCTGATCAGGGTGTCATTCAGGTCAGGCGAATAACAATAAAAAGATATTCGAATATTATTCCAACAAAACATCTAACTCTTACTTTCAATAAACCGAAACTACCTACTACTGCAAAGCTGGATATCTGAATTGTAAAATCCGTCCTTATATACCGAACCCTCTGCGCTGTTTCAAATGCCAGAGGTTCGATCACTCCCAAACTTCCTGCCGTGGCCAATTAACATGCTCTAGATGTGCTTCCGTTGGGCATTCTTCCACGGATTGTACTCTAGAGCCAAAATGTGTTAATTGTACGCAGTCTCATCCTTCAGATTCAAAATTATGCCAAAAATGGAAATTAGAAAAGCAGATTCAAGAAATTAAAACCAATAAAAACATATCTTATTTTGAAGCACACCGATTCATAGTTCCTCAGTTAACCCAAACGTATGCTCAAGCTGCTAGACCTTCAACTATATCTACAGCTACCCAAACAGATCCAAATCTATCAAAAATAATCTGTCCACCTTTACAATGCCTAACACCCATATCTCCTAAAAATCCATTGCCTAGTACCTCGTCTTCAGTTTCTACCTTCTCCACGTCATCTTCATCTACTCAAGACAATCTACTTCCTTCCCCATCTGGTATACTACCAACAATACAAAGTGAGTCTTTATTACAAATACCCATCCCTACTACTACTACAACTACTTCCCCTGGCAATAACCTGAATACTTTAGTTTCACCTTTAGAAACTAAAACCCGTTCTCATACAACTCCTGCTAAACTTCATTCGATTTCAACTGAAAACTTACCTGCGTCTGTCCATAATGACTCCAATAGTGACCATTCTAATGCAGCTGAAGCCCAACAATTTGTCAAACAAAAGTCAAGAAATAGAAGAAAGCGCCCAAAAGTACAGAAACCAGATATTGAAATAAAAAGGGTTCCACATAGATCTAGAAATGCAACACCTACAGAAATAACAACTGATGACGAGGATATGATAACTTACGACGTGGAGGAGGAGGAACTTGAGCAAGATCCTCAGAATAAATTTACCATTGACGAAGATCCTTTCATTCTTCCTAAAGGATATTTACGCGCATTAACTCCATCCCGATACAGGAACTATATAGAATAATTTTTTATGCCATGTATTGTCTAACCTTGTTTTAAACTAACCTTTGTCTTTTTCAATGCTTTTATTTCAAGATATGGTCTGACTTGGTGGGGAATTCCCCACCAAATTTTGTTTCTTTAAATCATTGAAAACGGTTTTAAGTGATTTGAAATTTGAAATTTTTTTTAAAGTGTAGCGTCATGATTTTTGCATAAAATGTTTTATAGTTTAAGTTTCTTAACAAATGTTTGGCGCAGCATAGCCAAAATTGGCTCTTGCGCCATTAAACCCCAAACTCACTCACTCAATGCTTTTATTTTAAGATATGGTCTGACTTGGTGGGGAGTTCCCCACCAAATTTTGTTTCTTTACATCATTGAAGGCGGTTTTCAGTGATTTGAAATTTCCAAATTTTTAAAGTGTACTGCCCTTATTTTTACGTATTTTATCCAACATTTTAAGTCTCTTAACAAATGTTTGGCGCAGCATAACCAAAATTGGCTCTTGCGCCATTAAACCCTTACAATCACAATCACAAGCGTCTTGGTTAGAGTATCCAGGCATGGACGGGTCATCAAGGCACCAGATATACTAAACCTCTTCATCCAGGCATTATATGTTTTTGAGTCCAAGTGATGTTGACTCAAAAAGGGGGAGGATGCTGAAGGCCACCGCAACGAGCTATCTCTATGACGCAATGCTTGGTTGGAGTCAACGAAGAAGAGCCTTTTGCCGATAGGACTATTTTATTATTAGAACCTTTGCTTTATGCCTCTCAATGGTCGCAAGCTTTGTAGAAAAATTGTGCATAAATGTATTATATGTGTGTGTGTTTTAAGTGTAAACCTGTTATAACATCTCAAATAAAGGGCAATTTGCCTAAGGAAAGGGTTACCACCAGTGGTGCACACAAGGGGGACTGGGGGTCCGTACCCCCCAAAGCCCTTAATTTTTTTCCGATTGATTATAATTCTAAGTGTATAGTACGTAAAATTTAATTAATTCCTTGTTATTAATGATTAATTTTATCAATTAATGCTAATTAATTATTCAAAAATTAGTTTTTTACTGTGTTTTGTTCACGAAAATCGATAAAATCAAAAGGAGCATGATACAAGAATGGTGAACTTTCGTCCCCGGACCCCCCTTTGAAAAATTCCTGTGTGCGCTACTGGTTACCACTGACTACCCCTGTAACTGCTCGGTTGTAGACTTTTGTTGTCCTTTCTTCATAAAAAATAAAGCTAACGCAAGGGAAGTTTGCATAAAATCTATGTATGTTTATCTGTTTTGTGTTTAAAGCTGTACACGTCAAAGTAGTGTCTGATTTAACTTCCGATTCATTTATTGTGACATTGAACAGATTTATGTCTCGAAGAGGGAAATGTGCAAAATTATTTTCTGACAACGCCAAGAATTTTGTAGGAGCTAATAGGGAAATTAAAAACTTCATGAAATGGTTAGCAAACCAGATGATCAATTAGCTAAATACTTAGCGGCAGAAGGTATTAAGTGGAAATTTATATCCCCTAGATCACCCAACTTTGGTGGTCTACGGAAGGCTGCTATTAAATCCTTTAAATACCATCAATAAATGGTTATGAGGGGAATAAATTTGACTTATAAGGAATTTTTAACCGTGATAGTTCAAATAGAGTATATTAAATTCTCGACATCTTTACCCTTTGTCTGCTAATGAGAATGATTTTGAAGTTCTTACTCCAACTCACTTCTTGATTAATAGATCCTTGAATTTTATTATTGAGCCCAACCTGATAAATATAAAGGAGAGTTACCTTAAGAAATGGGAAAAAATTACTAGAACAGTGCAATTAATGTGGAAATTTTGGCATCGCAATTATCTTAACCAAATGCAACAAAGGTACAAATGGATGCTCGAAAAAAATAATATAAAAGTTTGAGATTTAGTTCTCTTAATTGAAGAGAATTTGTCACCATGCAAGTGGTTATTAGGAAGAATTATTCAGGTTTATTTAGGTGACGATAACAAAATTCGTGTAGTTAAAGTGAAAACACAATTTAGTACTTATAAAAGAGCCATATCTAAAGTTTGTCTTTTGCCAATGCCAAGTGATTAAGAACTACTGATAAAATTTATTTGGTTTGTGTTTTAATTGATTTAAGTGAATTTTTTTCTTGTATTGTGAATTGTATTTTTTATTAGTGCATTTTTAAAGTGTCTTTTGTGCAATTTGTGCGGTGAACAATTTAAATACATTTTGTGTAAGTAACTAATACAGTGATTGCATGGTGTAACCAGTGCAATGTGGGACGGTATGTCATTTCACGGCATACGAAACGGCATCTGTGTAGTTAAGAGAATTAGGTGTATATTGTTGTGTCTTCAAATAAGAATATATGAACTGTGTTTGCGCATGCCCAGTAATTCTGATGTGAATGTAAAAAGTGTTGTAAAAAATAAATATTGGAAACTGTGTCGTGATTGTGTCATGAGAATAATTAAGGAGTAACTAGGCTATCAACTAAGAGGGAACCATAAAAATGGAAAGTGTTTGCACCATAAAATTGGTTATTGTGCTAGGGACTCTAGAGTCAACTGCTTAAGTGTTGAAGTTGACCCCAAAATACCTGTAACTTTGCCGGATAATGCCGTTCGACCGTATTTTAGACACACCGTGGCAGGGGCTTACCTTAAACGCTTTGGATCATGAAAACTTGGTCTCTGGCGTATTTCAAAACGGGCAATCTGAATTTGATATTCGATCAGAGAAATTTCCGTAACTTTACCGGATAATTCTGAACAACGGTCTATTATGCGAACCGTGGCAAGAGCCTACCCTAAAAGTCTAGGAGTGGGAAAAAAGCGTTTCTGGTGTTTTTCGGTAAGGTGAACGAGAATCTGAATTTGAATTTTAGAAACTCTAGTAACTTTGTCGGACGACCTTAATACTCCTTCCAGGGACTGAACTTGTAGGCTTAGAGGCACCAAAAGTAGTATCCGGTTACATCTAGAGGTGGAAACAAGAATCTGAAATTAGATTTCAGAAACTGCAAATGTGAAAAAGCTTTGCATTCAAGTTCCGCGTCCAGATTTTCATTCTTCTAGAGACTGAACTTGCACGTGCTGGGGCAACAAAAGTCAGCCCTGTTTGCGTTTCGGGGTGTGGGAGGAGAATCTGAAATCGAATTATTGGAGTTCCGGTAACTGCCTGATAATGCTGGGTGATCGTAATATTTACGAACAGGGGCACCAGCCTAACCGGCAGACGTAGGGACGCAAAAAGTGGGTCCTGGGCGTATTTCGGGATCACTGATCTGAATATTCCCATCCAATTCAAAAAAAATCCATAACAATGTCAAACAATGCCTGATAACCGTATTTTACGCGAACAATGGCAGGGGCTTACCTTAAAACTTTTGGGGTGGGAAAAACGATTACCTGGTATTTTTCTGAGTGTGGGGTACTAAAAGCTTAAATCAGATTTTAGAAATTCCATTAACTTTTACGGATAATGTCGGATGACCATAATTCCCCCTTCAGGGACTGAACTTACCAGAGTATGTGCATGGAATGTGGAAACTGGGTGCATTTCGGGGAGGAGAACTAGAAACTAGATTTCAGAGACTCCCTTAACTTAGCTGGACATTGCCGGAATGAGGAACCTGTGTGTTCGAGTCCCGCGTCCGGATTTTCATTTCCTATAGTAACTAAACGTGCAGGCGCAGCCTTTCTAAAATACGATTGCAATAGGAAATTGCATTGGCAGTTGCATTTTCAGGCATCGTTGTCACTTTGTTAGGTGGTGGTCAAACTACACATTCCGCGTTCAAGCTGCCATTAAACATTCATAAGAAACCAGACGCAATGTGAACCTTTAAAAAAAAAGCACATTGGCTACGGTATTTCAAAGAAGTTAAATCATTATGAGATAAGCATACCATTAACCGAAAACATTAATTCGAGGCATTACATAGAACTTTGCAAGATTTAAGTGGCAATGTAAAATCATTCGGTGGTGCTGTCCTACTGTCTGGTGATTTCCGACAGACATTGCCAGTCATTCCTCGCACTACTTTTGCACACGATATTAACCCTCGTTTTAACCCTCCAAGCGGTTAGCATGGAAAATTCCGTCATTGTAAAGATGCTTCGAAAATGCACTGCACGGATTTTTCTGCCTTCAAGTAACGTTTTCAAATGCGGTTGAACCGTACTTTTCTGAAATCCTTTCCCCCTTTTAAAGGTTTAACATCTTGAAAGATAATTAGGGACGGTGGAAGCAATACAGCAGGACACTGATAGGAAGTTTTATGGCTCGCCGGGAACCCCGTGTTTTGACCCTGGAGCAATCGTAAAAAATCGGGGGGAAATTTCTTTAGACCCCAGGAAGTGTTTGTTAGCTTGTATTTCAAAAGTTTTGAAAAAGTCCCAACGCATAAGTAAAATATGTTACAATTCCCTTTTGGTTTCATATTAATTTGAAACTGTAACAAAAGTTGGGGCGTGTCAGTGCAATCTGCTTTTTTATATAGTTAGACAAATTATCTTTTTTAAGTATATTCTTTCGCTTCATTTTTCTTACTTTAATCAAAGCTTTCATTTTTTGAAACATGATTATTTTATTATAAGATACCGAAAAAATTAATAAAACACCAAACTCTTTAAAATTTGAAACCTTTTCAATTTTCCAACCACTAAAAATGAATACATTTAAACTTCATCAAATCATTTGAAACATTTTCTTACACTTTGATAAAAAATAATAACGAAAAAAAAAAACTAATTAAGCTTTATTAGTTTTTTTTTTTTTTTAGATTTCAAAGCCCAAGTGTTCAGGGAAGTTTAAGTACAGTGCCTAGTTATATATTGTTAAAATACACCGAATTATATTTGAATTTTAAGTGCTTGAACTTCAGTTTACATCAAAGACAACATGTATGAAGATTTTCCCACATTTTTTTTATAACTTGAATGTTTGAATGAATGGTAATCAAAAATATACGGAAACATTTACAGTAGACATTTATGCATATAAATAAACATAAAAATCAATTTTAAATTCGAGCTATTCAAAAACATTCGAATTATTCTTCAAAAATATCTATTTATGCAAAATACCTCAACATTTATCTTTTTTTAAAGGCTAACTGAATAAGT
Organism: Trichonephila clavipes; assembly: GCA_019973935.1. Classification (NCBI taxonomy): domain Eukaryota; kingdom Metazoa; phylum Arthropoda; class Arachnida; order Araneae; family Nephilidae; genus Trichonephila; species Trichonephila clavipes. Next base: position 248,191 of record BMAU01019516.1, on the reverse strand, counting down.
AATTAAAATCTGGATATTTTTTGAAATCTTGACCGTATAAAGCTAGAAATTTTATGTTAGAAATTCCATTTGAAATTTCGAAAAAAAAAATGCATCGCGCAGTTAAAAATTATTTAGCAATTGTTTGAGTATAATATAAATTTAAAATTTTATTATATAGCTTCTATGGTATTTTTTAATATGTTTCGAAGATTTCATACAATTCAGTTGAAAACTGCATACTAAGAGCAAAAAATATACTAAAAAAACTGATGAATATACAATTACAATAAATTTTTACATAGAAGCAAAACTGAGAAGCTAAAGCGTAGGAATGAAAATTTTTGAGTATATATGAAGTAGTTTTCTAAATATTTATTTTAAAGTTCAGAAAATTTGCGTGCGGTATGTTATACTTAATATTAATTAAATGGTTAAAATAATATGTGAATAATAGTCATGTAATCATTTGACGACGCATTCATATACTAATAAAAATTATAAGGATCATTGATGCGAATATCAAGAATTTTATGTAATTTTAAATTCAGACATTAAGATATTGATGTAGAAAACATAAAACGACCATCTAAAATACATGAAAAATGCAGTTTGCTATAAAATGATCTTGACAAACAAAATACGGCATTTCCACTTACTATGGCAGAGCCGGCTTAGGCAGAGGCGAGCTGGGAAAACAGAGAGGGACCCGCGATTTTGATGGTTGCCGCTCTAGCTTTTAATGTTCTCAGGAAAAAAATATAAAAATTACAAATGCAAAAATAAGACTTGTAATTTTCCATACATTTTTATAATAAGGAATTGTGGAATTGGCTTCCGATACATTGTTGTGTTTGAGAACCTACCCTACTTTAGATAGATTTGTACTACTTTTTCGTAACCGTATTCCTTTTAAAATTAATTCGTGCAGCCAAAATACACCTTTTTCACCCTTAAAAATTTATGTAAACTATAACGGTTAATTTTAATTTATGCAACTTGTGAAATGTTCATAATTAACCATTTCCGTCTAAACAGTTTACATGAAAAAAAAAGTTTGGACTCCCTCATTCATTGGGGAATTATATAAGTTTCGAACATTAAGTTTTATTTTTCACCGAATAGGGTCGAGTGGTAGTGTATCGTGCTTCCACACCACAGGTCTGGGGTTCTATTAACGGGCTGGGCAAGGTCGACTCTGCCTTTCATCCCCTCTACATGGGGTCGATAAATGAGTACCAAAAGCTTGCTTGGGTTCTTAAACACTGAAGGTCTCTCTTCAGACAGACCACCAAATCGGGACATTTGTTCATGCACCTCAGTGTCCAATGGTCACGTATATTAGGATGGGCACAGTAGTTCCTGGCCCTCATGGATTGTTGTGCCACTGAGTTTGAGTCTTAAGTTTGAGGATTGCCTCACTTTGGGGATACCCCTTAGATAAACATGTATTTCCACTCATTTGCAATTAAACATTTTTCTTTCAATTATGTTTATTTCAGAAGGAAGTTTGATTTTTCAAATGTATTTGCTTAATAACATGTATATTTGTGTATTATATTAAAATTTTGATCAATCCAAAATTGCATGTTTTTTGCTCCTCTAAAAGCTTTTAGGATTTTACAACTGATCTTACAATCCATATACGTTTTATAGTAGTATATTTAAAAATGATAAAGACATTTTTACGACTGTGTGAGCTTTTATGCCTCGTTTATAAATATAAAATTTGAATTCAGCTACAGTTTTTAAAATGTACTGAAATAAGTGGAGGAGTAGGATATTTTTACATATTATGAATATTTTTGACTGCAGTAAGATATATTTATATTTCAGTTTCTTTACAATTTGAATAGAAGTTGTAAGCCATTTTGCGAATAGTTTGATATTGAGTATAAACCCATAGGCTGTTTAATATTGTAAAGTGTTTTACTTTGATACCGGCACACATTAAAATAAGGCTCATTTGCAGTTATATGATCAGCTTCAGTGATATTTAAATTTTCAAAAATATTCTACACGTACGAAAACATTCTTTCACAACCGCACACCACATCTCATACTATGTCTTCCCTACAGCAGGAAATATTTGTGTATACTCAAAAAATTTAATACAGGATACATTTCAAAATGTTAAAATTGTTTTTAAAATTTGGTATGGATACATTGTGGAACTGTCGGTTAACTTCACTGAACAAAATTGTTTTAAGTGTACTGTTTTGAAAGACAAAATTAATAAGGGAGAACTTTTCTCACAATAGAATTTGTAATGACTGAATTGTGTGAAAATGTAGTTATCGATGTGTGACATTTTTCCTAATAATAAAAGAAACAGAAAGATAAGAAATTTAACTTGAGTAGAAAATGGTTAGAAGTACTGTCATGCGCATTTGAAGAAGTATATCCCCCATTAAAATTAAAAATTATTGACTGAATGTGTGTTATGTCCATCACAAATGCCGATGTAGAAAAGATATTTTTATTTAATACAAGGAGTTCGAAAAGGAGAGCACTAGGAATGAAAATTTAGATTTTTTTCTGAAAAATATTCTGTTACTATAAAAATATCATTTATATGATTTTAAATAAAATAAATTAAAAGTATTGAAATCCTTTTTTATGCTATTTTAAATTAAAAATATAATTGAACAGAGAAAGATCGGTTTTATTTCATAAATATAATCATCGTATGTATATAACCGTATGCACCATTTATTGTCTTCATGTTTAAAAAATGAGATAGGGCGTTTGCTCTTTTTACCTCATTACTTTTTTAAAAAACACAGGAAAGTGAGCGTGTTTTTTCTTACTCTCACATATTCAAAAATGAATACAGGATGCTTTTTTCTGGTTCAAATCGCAATACCAAAAAATATATATATTTTTAATTTTTAAAAAATGACAGAAAAATAAATTTTATTTGAAGAAAATATAATTTTTTTTCAACTTCTAACATACTATTTATTTCATTTTTTCCTTTTTTTTACCCTTCAGTTTGTTTTAATTTTACTGTGACTGAACATATAGGAGAAAGAAACACCGAGTTCCACTGCAGCTTTCATATAAGATTGCCCAAGGCAAGTTAACAGCTAGCTGTAAGCGATTGATCTCTTGGTTCTTACTTGACAAAGGAACCGAACTAGGTCATAAAATTGTCCCCGTTCGACCTCCCAAGTTTTAAAAGGGGGAAAGAAAAGAAGTCTGTTGCATTTTTAAAGCGAACGGCAAAATAAGAGTAAACGCTTTCGGAATAACTTTTCAGGAGGAAGCTAACCACTCAGAGGGTTAAACAATTGATTTTATGGCAAGTAGTTGAAACACTTCGATTGACCAATTGCCTTCTATCAATTTCAAGTTGATCAGTCGAAGATAATATTTTCTAACCAACTGCTGAATACTGCAAACGGTGAAGTAGAACTGCATCCCAATGCATAATGCATCAAATAGCCAGACAATTTTTGTACTATTGTTAAGACAAAAAAGGAACTGATTGAAAGTGTCTTCCTGGATATACTGTATAATTATCCAGATAATGATTGGCTTTGTAGTCATGTTACTTAATCAGAAAAAAATGTTGATATTGAAGAAATAAACTTCCAGATATAGAGTGGTTACCTAGTGATCCAAGGTCTTTTAAATCTATCCACACTATTGTTGATGAAAATAAAACCGTAAATTTTCCAACTGAATTTTTCAATTCTCTGGATATATCAGGAATGCCACCACACAATCTTTAGTTGAAGATTGGTTCGCTGGTTATTCTACTGCATAACTTAAATCACCCTAGATTTGAAATTTTGACTGCTTTTGACTGTAAAGTTTAAAGGAGAAATCGTCCTGTTGCCACGTATTCTCCTGATATCGTCAGAATCTCCAATACCGTGTGTCTGTTGCATCATATATTCTTCTTAACCCTTTATCTACTGCATTAGGATTTACTGCAGTTTTTTACATATAATATTTTTTTTGAATCACTACAATAAAAATTAAAGGATATACATAAACAAAATACTCAACTTTGTGAAATTAAATTAGTTAGAGATCATTAATTATTTAAAGATATTAAACTGTAAAAAATTAATTATACACACTGTTAACTTAAAATAAACAATCAAATTGTTTTCTAATGTCTTCATTAACATGCAAAAAAAAAATAAGACACTTACCTTTTGACATTAACTATTTTTTCGGAACGAAAATGGCAATCTTCGCAATCCACTGAAAACGCCGTCAGCTGAAATTGCAATTTCTGCTATAAAACTATTCGCCTTCCTCGCTAAAGTACTCCTCATAGAACCCATGCCGCCATATATCTTGGAAGAGGGGATTTAAAAGAATATTCCTGCTAAGTATCGTCAGAGTATTCGTTAAAAAACGATTATTCAATATTATTTTAAATGAGTGGTACTTATAAGTACCTTCGGTAGATAAAGGGTTAAACCTGTTACAGTGTGTGTTAAACATGATTTAACTTAATCAATTAATAAAAGTTTATGCATATATGATGAAATATTTATATCTGTGCTTGACCTGACCTTTCTTTTAATTATTTTAACTAAACACTATAATTTTGATCTACCTAATCAAATGTAATTTGTTTTTATTACCGACCAATTATATATTTATGTGTACTCGCATAATATTCAGAAAACTCATTGCTTTATATTTTTATCTTATTGAGTATCGCCCATCCGGTATAGTGGTTAGCGACGCTGACCGCTGTGCCTTAGGGCCTGGGTTATAATACCGGAGAAGGCATGGATGTTTATAAATATGAAATGCGTTGCGGCATGGGGCAGCCTAAATAGCCGTCGAGCCGCAAGTCCTTTCCTGAGGTTGGTGGAAGACCCCTGACCCCCACCCCAGGGTTTCTCCTCAAAATTGGGGTGGAATCAAGCTTAATCGTAATGTCGCTTGTATGAAGTTACGGCCAACGACGTCTAGCCTTTGAATTTCGTGGACCTGGATCTGACGCAGTCGAGATCTGGTGGCATAAGAAACAACAACACTTATTGAGTGCGTAATACTATTGATTTTCTTAAACTATACCTGTTTTTACTGAAATAGGAAAAAAATCCATTTGGATTGCTTCGTGTGTGTGTGTGTGTGTGAAAATAAATTAAAATCTACTTTTCTAACAGAGATAAAGTAGAAACGCGGTCATAGTAATGCTTATTTTTCTCTTGTAGGAAGCAGACATGGCAGCATCTCCTTTGAGTATTACGCAAGAAAGAAAAAACGCTGTCACGTTCAGTTCCAGTTTGTACAAAGATTCTTTAGGACTCATTTTCGCTCGACCCGAAGGTCGGCAGAATAACGAAGTTCTTTTTGCCCCTTTTACAAACACTGTAAGTACATTAATCACCTTCCTTTGATCAGATAACATACTCATGTCCAAAATTAAGGTCAAACTTGTTTTTTGCCATAATTTTAAAATGCATCCAGTAAAACTGATGGAATTTGTATTTTACGTATTTTGAAGGTCGGTAGTACAATATCAACCTTCAGTTTAGGAGAAGATGTTGTTTAGCGTTAGAGAGAGAGAGAGAGAGTTTTTGCAGAACTGCCGGACTGAGACCGTTCAAGCATATGGGAATTTTGCCTCCAGTTTTGTGAATATTGCATTAAAACAAACAAGTTAGTCTGTTTGCAGTCAGAATGACTTCTCATAATCGTTTAGATGATTCCTTAAGATAGAGAACAGCTGGTAGGCTTGAAGCTTGCCAGTCTCAAGCAGAGATGGCTCGATGGTAACAAGTGGCCCGTAAGTACTCTTCGGGTTATGGAATCAATTGCAAACAAGTGGCATTGTTACCAGGAAGGTCGGCAAGGTTTGACACTGAGCATAGACATCTGCACAGGATCGCTACTTGGTATGAAGTGCACAACAGTATAGGCGGGAACCTGCTCCACAGCTTGCTCGTGACCTTACTATTGCGTCTGGAAGAAAAATTTACAAGCAAACAGGCTACAACCATCTTGCAAAAATATGCCTTTACGCCCGGCGTCCAGTCTAGTGCGTCCCTGTGACTGCATCTAATAGGAAAGATCAGTTATTGTGGGGACGAAAACATCAATCGTGGACATCACAATAATGAGACGTGCTCTTCTCAGTGATGAGTCTAAATTCAACTCTCAAAGTGATTCTTGTCGAGTCTTCACCTGGTGAGAGAAAATGGAGCTCTCTTTCATCTCTTCTACGTAACAGAAATCAATAGATTTTGTGGTATCGGAATCCTGTTGCTGTATGGACATAATTTTGGCAGTCGTAGATCACTATACGTCTTCGATGTGGGTACTGTCAACTCAAAACGCTGTTGGAATAAGATCCTAGAAGTCTATGTAAGGTTTTTCTGGGAGCTATGGGCCCAGACTACATTTTTATGGACGATAACGTGCGGCAACACAAAAACACAGGTAAAAGCATTTCTTTCAGGGCATCTTCCTTCCCAGGACCCCCTCCCCCAGGAGTTATAAGTCCCACTTTTCGAAAAATGGGCTTCATTGCCACAAATACTTACTGAAATCCTCATAAACAGATCGTAGCACGTTGTGCGGCTTTATGGTAGTTCATGCGGTAGTCATACTCCATATATATATATTAGACAGATTTTTTTTCGAAATAAAGGCTTTATCTCTGATTCATGATTTCCCACTTTTTAATTACTTGTATCTTAATTCCCATTTAAAATTTTTTCCATATTGTTATGATTCTTTCTCACATTGTAATATGTCTCCATTCCAAATTTCGTGGCAACACAGAAAATAGTTCAACAGTTTTCATTTATGTTCGGAACCTTAATTTTGGGCATGAGGGTATTCTATACAGTAATAGTTTTCCTAATTAAGTAATTGGTAAAAATTATTAATATTAATTAAGTAGTTAATTGGTGTTCAGTAGTATTAATTAAGTAGTTAATTAATATTAACTAAGCAGTTGATTAGTATTCACTAAGTAGTTAATTAGTATTAAATAAGCAGTTGATTAGTATTCACTAAGTAGTTAGGAAGAATTTTACAGTGCCTTACATTTTAAAAAATCATTACAAGTATTAATACATATACCACCTATTGGATTACTATTGAGCAATTGATTGATATGATTGCAATTGGATTGTATTAATGAGTATCAACGCATTAATAAAATTGGATTTAAAATTTAGTAAGTACCAGAAGCTTTATCATAGAGAATATGTTATACGAATAAAAGAAGGTTAGAGCGGTATTGTTAGATCCGTGCGTTTCTGTCGAATCGTGGATTGGAATGATCAAATAATTTGGCATTGTGTAGGAGCTTGAATATGTTCTACACAAGCATTGAGCCTTCGAGTTACTTGGAAGCGTAATAAAACACAATGAGTCGATCGAATTTCATTCAATTGATTCAGAATCTTTTTAAGAATATATTTAAACATACACACTGACGCGTAACAGTAATTCCTTGTCTTAAAATTTAACTTGTTTTAATGTGACGTAATGTAGCTTAAATATTTTGGAACTTTTAAACAAAATTTGGGTAATACTATTTTGGAAGCATAATATTTTTAAAAAAGTAAATGATAATATAACACTTTTTTTCTCTTCTATAAATCCCATTTAAAAGTGATATTTAAAAAAAACCTGTGAATCATACGTAAGTAACGTCCTTTAAGATCACATCTCCATATTTCATCTTTATTCCAAATAATCTTTTACTACATTACATTATCGAAAATTTGAAACGCGCAGATAGATATAGAGTTTAAACAAGATAATTCATCTATGTAGTATGATCCAAAAGTTTGGGGACAAGGTGTAGAAAACCTTACCCTGAATAGTTCATAGCACCGAAACACATCCACTTTCTAAGTAGTCCCCTTTGGCGATGATGCACTTCTGCCAGCGTTCGTATAACTTCTGGAAGCCATTTATCGCAAACTCCCGTAAGACCTCCTGCGATGCTTTTTTCACCTCATCTAATAACTCAAAAGGGCGTCCCAGTAAAGGTTTTTTCACTTAAGGAAACAGGTAAAAGTCACGCGGGTTTATGTCTGGTGAATAGGAGGAATATGGAAGCATGTTACTGCGAGTTTTGGCGAGAAACTTTTTTACCAATTGGGATCGATGTGCTGGTGCGTTGTCATACGGAAGATACCAGTCCTTACTCTGCCAGAACTGAGCCCTTTTAAGACGAAAGGATTTCCTCAAACAACGTCTTTGAGAAGTGTGTATATTCAGCGATTTGTGGAATTGTTTGACGACGATCTTTTCGAACACATTCAAATACCAACGCAACATTTTCTGCGTTCCGTGTAGTCGGTTGTCCAACGTGTTCATCGTCTTCGATGGATTATCGGGCCTCTTTAAAACGCCGATGCCATTCGTTAACATTGGATTTCTCTATGGTGAATACACCATACACCTTACTTAACATTTCCAAAGTCTCCATTCGTGTTTTACCTATGCGTTGACAGAATTTAATGTTCAAGAAAAGCCATCTTTCTTACATCACAGAACAAAGCTAACTAGCTTCATAAGATAACAGCTGCGCGTGCGGTTCGGTCACATGACATGAACCAAACCAACTTGGCCAGGTAGGGGAGGGTTTGGAGAATATATTTTTCAAGTGGTTAAATTTAGGAACTTATTTTCGTCGTCAACAACGGTCGCAGTCTCCGAAGTTTTGGATCCTACTATGTAAATGTCTATTTTTGCTTCTATCATTTTAAGCTGTTTCGTTTCGCAAATAGGATCTTATTTAGCTTAAACATTTCTATTTCTTGTAAAGAGGTGGATCATTGTGCAAAAATACCCCCAAAAAAAACCCCTCTTGATCCATCAATAAATACTCACTTCGATTATCCCATACATTATTTTCGATCGATTTCAAATCGATGACAATTAATCAATTGTTTGCAAATGCGTTCAAATCTTTTCACTCTGTTATTGTTGCCGAAATATTACTTCTTATGTATTTTCAAAACAAGTTTGGGATATTGAAAACTATGGAAATATACCTTGAGGTAAACTTTTAATTCACCAATTTTTTGGCTTTAATTTTAAAAATATGACATTTACCTCAGATTTAAATAAGAGGTGTAAAATAAAGATATGTCAAATTTAATTTATCACAAAATTTATCTGATCTTTGATAACAGAATAGAATGAAAGTAATGAATTTTTTTTCCTTTAAAACCCTTAAACCAGAACTTCTAAAACAAATTAACTAAAAATTCAAAAACAGAAATCTCTTAGGCAACACTAGTGGCATGTGACTTTTTCAGTTTCACACGCAAATGTTAAGAGAATAAAATTAATTGAATCTGTTTGGGATATCTGAAAGATCTTGGATCTTCTGATTTTTTGAAAATTCCTAAATTTGAAAAATATTAGAAACAACTATTAATGCCAGAAAAAAAATTTAAAAATTAATACGCATCAAATGAACTTGATGAAACTACATTGCTTGTTATTTTTTGATTAAAAAAATAAGAAAGTAAAGAAAAAACTCAAAATAATCTATTTAAAGTAAAATACATAAATTATAAATACTGCTATAAATTAATAAAAGTAAATTAAAAAAAAAACATTACTTTCATCAAAGTGAAACTTAAAATGAAATTAAAATGATCTGAGACGAGATTAATCCGGGAAAAATGAGTTTTCAGAAATCCAAAATTTTATATTTAATACAATGTGTAAAAATAAATTCGAGGAAACTTTTTCATTTGAATAAGCAGGCTTTTATAATTAAGATTAATATTTTTTGGTTAATAAATATTTTGGTAATTGAGAAAGAAATGTATAAACAACCATTCAAAAACGTATCGACATCACAGTATACGTATATTGATTCTGAATTGATGTCATTTTCCGCCGATAAATTCATTTTAATGACTGACGTTCACTTTATTTTTCAAAATATGGAATGTAATCCAACAAAGAACATACAATGGCTTAAACAATTGAGAGTACGCCTTACTTTTACTTGATAAATTCAACTTTCAATGGAAATAACACATTATCCATAAGAGCAAACATGTTTATATATTGACACAAAACAAGTAGTTTAATTTAAAGCAAAAATAAAAATCAATCATGACGAAAACCTTCGAAATTTAAAAGTTTCAGAAATATTTTAAATAAACATATGTAGATTTTTGCTTCAAAAAATTGCAAATAAACTTCGAAAGTTAGATGAACTTAAACCTAAACTTTTAATTGGAGAAGAGTTTCTCAAAGAGAATAGTATAAAGAAATTCGTATTATTCGTAATCTTATCGTTAAGTAACTGAAATTGTTGGCAGAAGCTACACTTATGTCAAGAGAATCATTATAAAATTTTAAAATTATGGATTGATAGAAAATAAATATGAAAGAGGAAGGAAAGATATATATTTTATACTCTTAAGTGACGCCACAAAACGGAAAATTTTAAAAGAGATCAATATTGATGCTAAATTACGTGCAGTCAAACATGCTGCAAAAACTTCTAAAATCACGTGCAGAAGTGTAAGTGCTGAAACTGTGGGAAATATACTTAGATAAATTGGGTACAAAGTTGAGTTGTTAGAAAGAAACCTTTCATCAGGTTGCAAAATCAGAAAAAGAAAGCTTGCAAAAATTCATTAATTGAAGACCAATAACTTTTGGAAGAATGTTATATAAAGTGAAAGTAAATTTAACAGTTTTGGCAATGACGGCCGTTCCATTGTATAGATAAAGCCTCTAATAGCGCTTTAAATCCAAAAGATTTACGTCTTACAGTTAATTTACAGTGGTGTTCGTCATGGTTTGGGATTGTATGACTTCATCCGGGGTAGGAAATTTAGTTTTTATAAGCGGCATTATGAACAACATAGTTTACTTGGATATACTTAGGGACAATCTAAAGGGGAAAGTGCAAAAATTTTCAGTTTAGATGGAAATTTCATTCTTCAGCAGGGCAACAGTCCCCCAAACACTGCAGCTAACGTCAAAATGTCTGATATCTTTTTCATTGCGTAAACACACACAGAAGTTACACTTGCCTCCAAAAGTCTGCGTACAAGCAATCATCTTACGTCTTTATGCTATAACTACTATTAAAATCTCGCTTTAGAAAATCAAAATACTTGTCAGGGATTCTTCAAAATTTCCTTTTTCAAACAACAACAAAATTCACTTTAACCACAAAAAACAAGAATGACCATCAAATAATCACCAACCATCCGTTCCAAAAGTCTGCGTACACTTACAAAATAGTACTTTTAAAGAGCTTTTATTGTAAAATAATTGCACTAAATCATGTTTTTAAGTAATCATAAGCTTCTCTTATATGATTTATTTAGGATTTGAGAATTGAAAGCTTTTGACGTTCCATGGCAGGCAGCAGAATAGTGATCGATATATTATTGAAACAAAAATCATCATAGATTTTCAGAAAAGGGGGAAATTTTTAAAGCAATTGTTAAAACTGTTAATAGGAAACATTCTCTCATCGATTCAAAAAGTGTTCATAAACTACAAATCAACTAAACCTTGAACGTCCAAGCGAAGATCCGGCCATCCGTTTGCAGTGTCACCTCGAGAATCTTACGCTTTATAAAAATAAATCCAAGACTATAAGTGTAGCTAAAATCTTGCAAAAATTGCGACTGTAACCACAATTTGAAGAGAACTGAAAAAGGATGACTATCATGGCCGAGTTGCACTGAAGAAACCATTAATCTCTCGAGTGAACAGAGCTAAGAGAATGTTCTTTGCCAAAAAACATCTAAATAGGACACATAATTATTGGAAAAATGTAATATAATTAATTGAAAGTAATATTTGTAATTTGGCATCAAAAAGAACAAAAATATGCCTGCAAAAATTCCTGGACAGATCTTAAGAAAGAGAATCCTTTTTCGACTATCAAACATGGAGGAGGAGGCATAATATTTAGAGGTGTATAATATTGGAAGTCTTCGGCTGAGACAATCAGGAATTTATTGAATCAAAAATGTACAAAATTGGTTGTTTGAAATTTTTGAAATTAAATATCAGGGCTTGTACCAAGAAACTTGCGCTGAGTGATGATTTTTACTTTCAGCGGCTCAAAGGTACCGAGCAAATGGCTCACATTGTGAAGTCATTGTGAAGCCATGGCTGTTCTGGCATGTCGCAAATCAATTCTTTAAGCCATCCTTGTCCCCAGACCTAAGCACAATACAACATTTGTGGGATTTACTCGAGTGAATAATCAGAAAAAACGTAATAACATCCAAGGAAATGCTCAAGTCTGACAAAGTAGAAGAATGGAACAAAATATACACAGATAAAACAACTAAGCCAGTTAAATCCCTGCCAAATATGTTGAGAGATTTATAGAAAGAACGGAATAGCTTAAAAAGTATTAACTTGTAGTTACAATCCATTATTGTAAAGGGTTTTTTCAGTATACGCAGACTTTCAACGCACACAATTTGTATCGTTCTCAAGCTATAAATATTTGTATTATTTTATGTAATATTCAGGTAATAGTTGCTTATTCTATTTGAATTTACGAAGTTAGAGGAATCAATAAAAAATAGTATTAATTCAGAAAGACTTCAAATTTAATTAGCAATCTTTGCATGAATATGAAAGTTTATCGCCAGTACGCAGACTTTCGGAGGAAAGTGTATAACACACCCTCACCACAGTTCCCGACATCAACGCCATTGAAAGTCTTTGGGCCACACTCAATACAGAAGTTCAAAAATACGAATTCAGAATAAAAAAACCATTTAAAATGGGTTTTGTAGGAATAAAGGGGGAAAATAGCTTCAAATATTACATAATGGTTGGTCGAATCAGTACCACGACGTTTAGACTCCATCATAAAAGACAATGGACATGCAGCTAATATTGACATTTCTTTTGTACACGAAATATTACAAAACTTTCATTGGCGTGTTTTCAATTTTTTAAGTTAAAAATATACATGTGTTCGTTTAAGATACATCTGAAACTTTGCATTTTGAAAGTTTTCCGGTGAATGTCCTATATTTTTACTTTAAATTAAGCATTTGTGTGTGCTACACGTAAAAATATAAACATGTTTTCATTTATTAGTGTGTTATTTACATTGAAAGGTGAATTTATCAATTGAAGTTAAGGTGTAATTTCAATTAGTTGAGCCATTGTACGTGTAATTGTGTTTTCACAAAGGAATTTGTAGAACAAACACTTCTGCAAAAGTACACGCCAAGGTAATTCCTAAATCCAGATATTGTCGACTTTTTTCTTGATTGTGATATGTATTATGAATTTCTACCAGATAGTCTGACGACCGATAAAGATTCGAGTGTTGCATGATTAATTGATTGAATATTAACGTCGCACTGTTCAGCTACACGAGGGCTTTTGGCGACGGATCACTTAATTTTAAACCATGGTCAAGTGACGTGGATGACACCTGAGCTGGCACCCCCTCTCCTAACTACCACACCACACCAACGGGAGGACGTTTCAGCTCTCGACAGATTTAACGTGTATCGCTGCCCTACACGGTGGATCTTTAGTGGTACTGGGCTCGAACCCGCGACAAGGCAAGCCACGATCCGACACCTATACCACACGGCTACCGCGGCCACACGAGTGTTGCATGAAATGACCTAAATCTTGGCGAGAATCCATCCGAAAAATGGAGTTCGAAAAGTGATTTAATAGTAAGAATATTATGGAAGTAGTGAATAAGAAGGCTTATATATTCACACATCATTCTTCTCAAACAATTAGAATCAAGATTTTTGCTCTGTGGGGAGGTATACCAAAAACGAATGTCTGAAAATTGTAATTGAAGTTTTGGAGGGAAGAAAAGAATACTATTAATTGGAGCCCTATTCAATGGATCCCATTGTTACAAATCTCCTCCTTGCCATCGTAATAATTAGAGTACCTACACTGATTGACAATTGCTTGGGGACAAATGGTTTATGTAAAATTGCGATTTCGGACAGCTGATCAATAAAAGTAAATTTAAGCTTTGAGGGCGTGGTAGACCAAAACGTTATCTGTATAGAAGACGGTGCATGCAAGCTCATGTTTCATATTAAAATTCATACTGTTTGATGTTTGACGAAAATAGTGCTGGATGTTATAAAAGTTTTTTCTCTGAAATTCTATTTGGTTCTTACAAAAATCAAGAGCAAAATACTTGATCTTGATCAAAATCTTTTAAGTGACTACGATCGTGAACGAGCAGTTGGACGACTGGAAGCAGGTCAAAGTGTTTCCACTGTAGTGGCTACAAAGGGTGCATCAAAGAGTGTCATCTCACGATTTAAAAAGGCCACTGAAACCGAAGATGCTTTGTGAAAGCATGCTAGGGGTTGGGGTAGGAACACCGCACCTTTAGTAGACCGCTATACAGCCCTCGTGGGGGAAAAGGAACAGAAATTTCTCTCCTGGCCAGATAGCCGCAAACCTTGCAACCATTACCGGTACGCACGGTTCATTAAGAACGATATCACGGCGATTAAATCTAGTTGGTATGTATTCAAGGAAGCTTGTTCGTTGCATCACACTTCAACCACACTATCGTTGAGAGAGATTACGCTGGTGTATGGAACATGTTGTTTGAGATCACCGAAATTGGTCTACAGTGATGTTCTCCGACGAATCTCGTTTGAGTGTGACTAGTGATTTTAGCCACCAATTAATGCGGAGAGAGTGTGGAACACGTTAAGCACAAAGCTTTGCTCGTAAATGTAATTGGAATGGTCCATGCGTGATGGTGTGGGCAGGCATTATGCACAATGGCAGAACACCGCTTCACATCATGTTCGTATTGTAACGAATTTTGTGTAAATAGTGTAAATAATTTGTATTTGAGTGTTTAATGCATTTATATTACTCTATGTTATATTTATTTCATGTTAAAATTGTACTATTCACAAGCAGTGCTGCCCTTTACGTTATAATGGCGATTCAATGAGAACTTGGCGAAATCTTGGCGGTTGGACCAAGTTGGCATCATTTTTAGTGACCAAGTTGGCGACTTTGGCGACCATTTTGGCGTCATTGGCGACCATGTTGGCGAGTTCGGAACACTCTGGAATCTTCTAGAAAGTAGTAGATTTCTCCAATAGTGTCACGGTCAATGACACAAGCGGTTATATTCCTAGAAGTTTCTGTCGTGCATATAAAAAGGATGATCGCCGGTACGGCGAGAGTCTTGATTGAATCAGCGCGAGTAGGGAGGATTGTTTTGACTAGCGATTAGCTCGGCTGTGCTTGTGAATAATCTTTACGTACGTATATTTTTAAACACTGTTCTTGTGTTTGATTGCTGTCGAAAGTGTAAAGACCTTCGGATATTTACCCTGTGAATATTGCTGCTGAATCCTGTATTTAAAGGATTGGATCTTCGCTAAAAACTTCGCATCGCTCTTAAGGAACTGATTATTTTTTTTTTCTTTGTGATTGTTTTTGCATAAAATCCTCGAACCCTCGGATCTACGTAACAGTTTGGTGTCAGAAGTGGGATTTATACCAATAACAAGAGCGATGGGTGAGCAACTGAAGGCTCTGCTGGAAGGCATCAATGCCTTGAAAAGTAGCCAGGAAGAGACTAAGGAGAGAATGCAGAAAGGCCAACAAGAAATGCAGAAAAGTCTGGAAGATATGCAGAAAAGCCAAGAAGAGACAAAGAATGAGTTAAAGCAAGAAATGCAGAAATGTCTGGATGATACTAAGAATGAGTTAAAGGAGAGAATGGAGAAAGGCCAAGAAGAGACCAAGAAAGGTCAAAAAGATTTGAAGAATTCTTTAGAAAAGAAAATCGACACTGTTGAAGAAAAAATCAACAGTGTAGAAGAGAAAATAACATTGAAAGTTGAAGAAAAGATTGCTGTAGTTGAAGAAAGAATTAAAGAGCAAGTTGAGGAAAAAATTGAAGAAGTGGCTGAAAATTTTAGCCTTATATCACAGCGAGTAGAAGATCTCGAAAAGAAGCTTCTAGTTTGTGCGAATAAGAACGAAAGCAACTTTTAGCCTTCCTCTTCAGTACCTGTGTCAACCTCTCTGGTGCCTGTGACTGCCTCAACAGTGTCAGTGCAACTGTCGACCTATGACGGAAAAACGAACTGGGAAGTATAAAAAACACAATTTTCAATAATTTCGGAAGCCAATGGATGGACTGAAGGAGTCAAAGCTTGTCAGCTAGCAGCATCTCTTAGAGGAGAAGCCGCCGAAATACTGCAGACTCTTCCCGACACAGAGCGACTGAATTTAAACTCCCTGTATAATGCTCTGGATCTTCGGTTTGGCCAGAAATACTCTAAGGAATACGCACGTCTGCAGATGAAAACAAGACTCCAGAAAACCGGAGAAAGCTTGCAGGAATATGCCTTCGAAGTAGAAAGGCTCGCCAACTTGGCTTTCTCCCACCACCTAGCAACTGTGCGAGAAACAATCTCTTTACAGTATTTCGTGGACGTCCTGAGGGAGAGGGAAGTCCAGAAGGCTGTAAAGGCTGTAATAATGGCAGATGTCCAAGATCTTAAATCTGCCCTGTTATATGCCCTGAAATTGGAGGCCGCCACTCAAGCTAGTCGCCGAGACCGCCAATCCATCCGAGGAGCTAGAGTGACTACAGATGCGCCCTGTGAATCACTATGGAGGAAGAAGATTGAGAAACTGAGAGAGGAAATTCAAGATTTAAGGGCTCAACGTCAGAACCTGAGGAGACGTAGAATCACGTTTTGGGGGTGCGGTGGAGCAGGGCATCCGAGAAGTAGCTGCCCTAGAATAAATAAAGAAGATCACAACATCAAGTGCTGGGGGTGCAGTAGATCCAGGCATGTAAGAAGTAACTGCCCTCGAGTAAATCAAAAGGATCCTTGTCGTACAAGTGTAACAAAATCAAAGAAAGTGTGCAGCAACCGAAAAGGATCAGCAGATGAAAATGGAGACGTCCGTTCGAAAAGACCCTGTCCGGAGAGCAGCAAGAATCTCTCAAACAGTTTGAGAGTTGAAAAGAAATTTAGCGTGATAGATCCAGTAGTCCGCCAAATCACGACGCCATCAACATAGGTATTGGACCCGTGGAGTGATGAGAGCGTCCGAAAAGATCAACTGGCTGATCCTGAAATAAAACCAATCTTAGAATTCAAAGAGTCGTCTGATGAAAAGCCCAGCTGGCAAGACATCGCTCCTTTCCATCCTACAACGAAGCGTTATTGGGCTCTTTGGGACTCTATCCATCTTAGAAATACTGTTTTATATCGAAAATGGGAGTCTGAAGACGGAAAAACATTCAGGTGGCAATTAATACTCCCAAAGACAAGAATTTCAACAATCCTTAACCCTCCAACCGGACAGCACGGATTTTTCTGCCCTACTAGAGAGGCTTCGAAAACGGACCACATGGAATTTTTCGTAAGGCCGGGGACTCACCAAAAATGAACCAAACTGATTTTTTCCTCCTCAAGTAATGTGTTCAAAAACGGTAAAGCCGTGTTTTTCCGAATTCTTTTCCCCCCTTTAAAAGTTTAGTATCTTGAAAGATAATTAGAGACGGTCGGGGAGACACAGTGGGCATTGAGGGGAAGTTTTATGGCTCACGGGGAGACCGGTACTTCCCCTGCAGCAATCGTAAAAAACTGGGAAGAATTTCTTTAAGGGCGTCACTTCACGAAAATCCATGAAAAAATCGATTTTCAATTTTAATTGGAACGTAAAATACCATTCATTTTCTTTCTAATGCAGTTTAAATTTTTGCTCTCTAGCTTAATTAGAAGTATTTTTAATATATTTTTAAAAAAGTTGTTTACATCTGTCAAAGCCCCAAAACCGCTGATTGCCACGCCCTCTTAAATCAAAACAAAAGACGCATGCTACTTTTCAACCTTATCAAATGGTTTAAATTGATTAAAAGAATTTATTTTGATCAGCAACTTATCCAGGAAAGAAGTGAAGTGAATAATTGTAGATGTTTGTTTACTTACAGCCTATTTTTTTACCTCCTTAAATGCAACGGACTTCTGCTATCATGCGCAATAGTGTTTTCCATCAAAAACATTAATAAAACGTTTACAAAACGTTTTTTAAACTCTGTTAAGTAATAAATTGTTTAAAAAACGAAAAAGTTTGGAAAGAAATGTACAAAAATCCAAACTTTTATGGATTTAAATGTTGATAAGTCAGACAATTTCAACATAAATAAATCAGCTTTAAAATCTAAATTAGGTAAGTTTAATAAAGAGTTTGTTTCTTTTTTAGATTCATTTGAATGTTTCTGTGAAATTCCTGACATTGTACTGTTCTTTTGTGCTTTGAAACAAAATTAATTACATAAATTAATGTAAAAACCAAGGTATATTCACATAAATTTTGGTCGCCAAATCTAGGGTTTGGCTACAAAATTATTATGTTGTGACTTCTGTGGTCTTATTCAAACATTTCTTAATACCAGGTTTACTAAAACAGTAGTTAATCAAAAAAGATACAAAATTATATGAAGTGGACACAATAAAATTTCATATGCTATGAGGTCTATTTAAAAAAAGCAGTTGCAAAAATATTTTGCGGAGTTATGCATTTGTCACTTACACCATAGTGGTTTTACGATTCCATGCATACATTAATTAATGCGACAGAGAAAGTAACCAAAGTGTCTATGGCTTTAGCTGCTGCTGAAACAATATTTAATAATGGATAACCAAATGTACCAGTGGCTATCAATTGTACCTGGTTAAAAAGAAGCTATATATTTCTAAATGGTGTTGTTACAGCAGTTAGTTTGGACACTGGGAAAGTTGTTGATGCTAAAATATTATCGCAGAATTGTTCATGTAATTTTAACAGCGATGTACATAGCAATGAGTGTTCGGCAAGTTACATTGAAAATAGTAGGGGAATGGAAATTGAAGAGGTGCACTTTTTTTTTTTTTTTTTTTTTTGTATCTCTCATCACTCGCAGACATTACACAATTTACGATATACACAATATTTGGACTATATGGGAACTCTAAAGCATAGAAAGCAGTTTTAGAATCTAAAGATATGTCAATATTGATCAATTAGAATGTGTTGATCATGTTGAGAAAATGATGGGGACATGATTTAGGGCCTTAAAATCAAAATTAAAAGACAAAAAGCTTAAAGACAAAAAATCTCTAGGATGCCGTAATGGCTTGACAGATGCCGAAATAAACAAATTGCAAAGTTACTATGTTTTGGCTGTTTAAAACAACTCGGGAACATTTGTCAGCCATAAGGCAAGCTATATGGGCTATAATTTTTGATAAAATGTTCACAGGTTTGAATCTACGACACGGTTTATGCCCCATGGAATGTGACTTGTGGTGTAGATATATGTCCATACTGAAAGGTTACACATACAAGCATAAACACGACTTACCTACTGCAATTAGGAGAGAGAATTGCATAAACAAAGTATTTAGAGGTCACTAATTTTGAACATTTATCTGGATGCTTGCTTGATAAAACTCAAAATATTAGTGAAAGCGGAAACAGTTTTTGGTGTATAATTCCAAAAACTGTATTTGTGCAATTGGGAACTTCAAAAACTATAGTACATGAAGCTACATACTTATATAATCAAGGCTTCATTACCAAATTAAAAGTTTTAGATGTATTAAACATTCAACCCCTGAATTTTACAAATGTCGAGCATTGCAAAAAGTAGGCCATCCGTGTATTAGGAAAGCAGAATAGTCAGTTTTATAATGAACCAAAGAAGCTAGAATTAAAAACAATTAAACTGTAGGCAAGAAGATGATCTTTCAGATGACATTAGTAATCCAAGTTATAGTTCTGGTATGCATTAGTTAATAGTAAGTTTTTACTTTAACTCACTATTTCTCAGAAGTGTAAATTTCAACACAAAAGGAACATTTTTGAAAAAACTGCTTATTTTACAGCCTTGAAACTTTGAACATATGTTAACACTATACAAATAAATATTTTAATGAGAGATTTTGTCAAAAAAATTATTCAAAAAATATTTATGGATTAAAATGTACAAGAATTTTCATCGTTTTAAAAATTTTGACGTGTTACTCTACATATGATTTTTTTTTAAAAAAAACTAATCAAAATTTTGAAAAATGCTCCCATTAAAATAATAAAAACAATACAATGAATACACAAAAAAAAATTCATGACTGTACAACCAGCCAATTTTTAAAAAATCTTCCTTAAACTTGGTCATTTTTAACATTACGGAGATAGGGAAAATGCTGCGTGAAGTGACCCCCTTAAACCCTAAAGTGTACGGAAATAATTGCAAGTCAACGAGTTGAGAATTCTCATTTTTTTTCTTTACTTTAAAATTCTCAAATGGAATTAAGTTTTTATAATGTATGTCTAAATTTTTAAAAAATATCTGTAGTATTTAAATTCAAATTATATATTAAAACATTGAGGATAATTTACTGTTTCATTTTTCTTATTTTAATCAATACTTTCAGGGATTTTTTTTAAAAATGATTATTTTGTTATGTGTCAAAAAAATAAAAAAAAGGTTCAAAATTTAAAATCTTTTAAAATTTCGGACACTTCTAAACATGAATAATTTTTAAGCTTCTGTATTACATTATTTGCAAAAAATTTTTATGCATTGTTAAAAAACCCTATTTAAATCTTTTAGTTTTTCATAATTTTAAAGCCAGATATTCAGGGCATCTTACATAGAATCCCTTGGTTTGTATTGTTCAGATAACAAATTATATTTGAATTTTGAATGTCTGAACATTAATTTCATTCGAAGAGAACTTTAACTACAAGCTTATATTTTTGAACTTGAATCTTCAAATAAAGAGTATTTAAAAGTATCTGGACAAATTTACAGTTAACATTTGCGCATATAAATATATATAAAGATCCTTTTTAAATTCAAGTTAAAAAAATATATATTTATGCATAATCCCTCATCATTCATGTTCCATTAGTGGTTGACTGAAGAAAAGGTTATTAAAATTTGGACATTTTTATAATCTTAACCATGCAAAACTAGGAAATTTGTATTAGCTCCACTGAAATTCTGCATTGGAATTTCGAAAAAGATATTTATGCGTGTCTCACATACTCAGTTGAAAAACATATATTTACCATAAATACTAATAATTCTTTGGATAGTTAAAATTATCATTAGATTAATTTTTTAATATATATATATATATATATATATATATATATATATATATATATATATATATATATTCGACTCTTCTAATATTTTTCAAGTATTCCTTAAATTTCATATAATTTAATTAAGTGAGGTGTGACATCGTCGATTGTTGCGAATCCCCATCTTTCGATTCACGCTAAGTTTTATGGTTTCACCAGCTGTTAAGGGACAAGTATGACGTCTTCGATTGTTGTGATCTCACACCCATTGATTGTCCCTGAATTTTTACGATCCACCAGCTGTAAAATGACCAGTGCACGTAGCCATGGGGCCATTATTTATTGTCTGAACTCGGGGAGTGAAGACAGCCAGACGGGTCGCCATAATGGTAAAGGAGAGCCGGTGCCCCATTGAAAATAGGCGAAGCCGATCTTAAAATAATCATGTCGTCTTTTCTAGTGTTGAGTGAAGGGGATACTAGGAACAGGTGGCGTGATGGACAAGTGTGTCCAGATGTTGGACAAGGAACTATGGCGCCTTGGAACAGACGGCTCGGGTGTGTTTTGGCGTGTTATAAGCAAATAGGACGAGTGAGGTGAAGAGAGACTTTTGTGACCTGCCAATAAGAAGGAACGAGGGGCGTGTTGTGAACACACCCCTGGTGTTTAAAAGGGTTCTTTTTCGGGAGAAAAGGAAGGAGATGGAAAAAGAGAAGAAAAAGAGTCGGGAGAGAGAGAGGTGCCGGCCTTGGATGGAGAAAAGGGTTAGTCCGAGATTGGAGTGGAAAGACGATGAACGCCGGAGGCGTTGAGAATAGCATATGGACTGACTGCACCGGCTTGGCATATGAACCGAATTCTATTACTTCATTAGCAAATTGTTTAGCAAATAATCAATGCTTTTATATCATATTAGGCTGTAACATTTTTTATACTAGCTATACACGACGTTACAGCTAAATATATATATATATGAAATTGGTGGCAGCGGTGTTGATCCGGCATTTAAGTAAATAGATGCCCGAATCCTTAGTTTTAAGTGAAGAGAAAAAAATGCCAGCCGTGTGCGATTGTGATGAGACGAGTTGAATGACGGCTAATTCCTGGAGTTCCCAGCTGTGAGAAGTGCTGGATACAAATGTCTCCCGCTCCTACTAGTGATGAAGTGTGCTCGCCTGTGTTTTGGAATTGCCTGTTATGAGATGTTTTCCTGGTGTCCCCAGCTGTGAAAAGTATATGATTCAAGCGTCTCCCTTTCCTGCCTGCGTTAGGAGTGCCGTTTTCCCAGATTTCCAAGTGTCAAGTGCCAGAATTCCTGAGTGTTCCTGTGTGTCTTCTATAAATTTGAAGGTGAGTCTTTTCATTGAGATTATTTGCGGGACAGCAACTGAGTATTGATTTTGTATGTAAAATGTTTTAAATAAGGAATATAAAGACTAGGTAAAGTTTTAGTAAACAATAAGAGACTAGAAGGATTTTAAGTTTTGTATGAAGTGTATAAATGTGCAATATTATTGTTGTGGTTTTAGATTTGTGAAATTTAGTATACAGTAGTTATACTTGTTTTGTTAGCACAGTATTGTGTAGAGTATTGTTGTGGTTTTAGATTTGTAAAATTTAGAATACAGTAGTTATACTTGTTTTGTTGGCACAGTATTGTGAAGGGTATTGTTGTGGTTATAGATTTGTGAAATTTTTAGTATGCGGTAGTTATACTTGTTGAATTGGAGAACACTGATGTGTAGCTTATTGTGTTGTTTAGATTTGCGCATATGGGTAAAATATAGTTAAGTCTAGGTCTAGTGTATTGTTAGGTTACCTTGAGTCTTTGTATAATTTTTGTAACGATTAAGTTTAGATTTGGGTTTGTGTGCATTATAGTGCATCATGGCTTTTCTGTTAAGAGAAAGAAAAGACGTATTGTTAGAAGTTGCAAAAGAATTAGAGGTAGAAGTTGATATTACTCTACCCAAGATGGAATTCAAGAAGAGAATCTGTCAAAGTAAATACTATACTGAAGAAGTAGCTAAATGTTTGTTGGAGGGTATTTTGGAGGAAAGACGGGAAGAACGTGAAGAACGTGAAAAACGGGAAATTAAGAAATTCGAGGAACGTAGACTAGCTAGGGAATTTGAGTTAAAAAGTCTGAGAGCTCAACTCAGTAATAAGTTAAATGAAAATGAATTGAAGGCATGGAACAGGATTAACAATCTCGCAAATGTTTGTATTTTGTCAGAAAATCGTACCGGAGAACTTAGTGAACCGGTTAATAAGTGTAGGCCTTTAATTAACCCGGTAGTTAATAAAAGCGTGGAGAACGCTACGTCTTGTGATTTTGAAAATGAGAATTGTGACCCCCCAGCGAGAGGAACGAACGTTTTCCCTCCGTCTGAAGTAAGAGGGAGAGGAACAGAAAAGAATAATCTATTTAAGATTGTGGAAGGGAAAGAATTCAACGTGTATAGAAATAGTGATTGTAAAGTGAAAATGAAAGTAGGGGTATGTGAAGGAAGTGTTAAAGCTGTGGCGATGGGTGCACAGCGGGTAATAAATCCGGATAATATTGCAAAGGCTCTTTTGAATTGAAAGGAGATAAGGGAGTGGCGAACCCTGAAGGATTGATTTGTAAAAATATCTGTGAGGAAAAATATACCATTGGGACGTTAATGGGTTGTGAAAAGCAGTTAACAATGAATCGGGAAGTTTTCGAAATCATACAATAGCTAAGATAGCAAGGCAGTTAAAAGGGGAAAAGAAAACATGTGTAAAGCAGATGTGCGGAAAGGCTTGGAAGACTGGTTAGCAATGCGATTGCCTCTCTCAGAACTAAGAAAGATTTATAAGGATAGTTTAGAGACAGATAATATGTCTAACATTGGTTCAGAATTTAATTTCGAGATAGATTTACCCGGAAAAAGAGATCGCAGTACCATTTATCGTCTTAATTTAATAAAATTGTACCGTAGAAAGACGGAATTGGCAAATTTGGTTATGGAGAATAGCTCAGAAGGAATAGATTCCGAAACTCTCTATTCGGTAAAGCTATTTATGGATTTTGATTTTCAGGGTAATTTAAGGAAAGGTCAATTGTATTTTAAATTACCGCCTGATCGAAGTAGCTACTTAAGAATGATTAACGCTAAAAAGAAAGAAAGGTTTCTACCAGATCCTGGGACGATTGTTTTAAGGCAGAAGGATATTAATTTAATTACGGGAAAGCCATTTAGAATCAAAACTTGTTGTTCATCCCAGATGTTAATTAATTCACTACGAGAGGATACAGAGTATCTTTTAGATTTAGGTGTAAACGGGATGGGGCAGTCAAACCGTACTCTGCCCGTTGTTTGGTTAGGAAGAGTGAACCGATGCCCGTACCCACGTATTAAATGTATTAAGTATAGGAATTTGAACCAGGTGACGCGAGCCGAGATTTATCTTTCGTTAAAAAGGGAAAGTTTTGTAGGAAAGAACAACGCAGCATCGTGGGTCAACAAATTGACTTTGTATTAAAATGGTTGAGTAGGGTTGGGTCGGAAGTCGGACCGATCAAAGGTAAATTAGAGCCATGGGCAAGTTTGTTCCGTGTACATAATGTAGATTTAGGAATTTCATTGCATGAGCTACTGAGGTTTGTTAATTATATTCCCAATTAAAGTGTCTAATTTTCCTCAATAACTAACGTAATGGAAGACAATACCATGAATTGTGAATAACCTGTTATAATGGTTGTGAGACTGCTTGCTGATAGCCATAATTTAATTAAAATTAAAAAGTCTTAGTTTAAACTTCTTAATTTAAAAATTTGGTTTTTAATATTTTTTGCAAAGCTTGGAATTCATAAATGTTTATTTTGTTTATTTAATATAGTTGGAAACACAATTGGAATAAGTAGATGGGAATGAGTAATTCTTAGGATTGGTGCTAGGTGTGAATTAATATTTGTATAAGTATGAGTGTTGGTGTGTGTGTAACGTGGAAGGAAATTATGTGTTATGGTAAATATTTTGTGTCTCTTAGGACTGTGTACGCTCTCAGATGTTTAACACAATTGAATGAGCGATTTGATGTATTAGAATTATAGAAATATTATAATTTGATTTAATTTCTTTAAAACCTTAAATTTTAAAGTGTGAATTAACTTTAAGAAATGGAAAAAAAAATAATCCAAGATTCGGAATTCAAGTTTTTATTGTAAAGTTTACGTCTTATAGAATTTTGGATTTATTTGTTTATTTTACTTGTGATTGTATATGTTTCTTGGATTGCTGTCTTGATCGGTCTCATTGATAAGACAACCTTTCGGTGTGAAATGTTACGAACTGAACCAAACTGAGGCCAGAGCCGTCCAGTGAAATGGACCTTTTCAGGAGGAAGGAGTTCTGACATCGTCGATTGTTGTGAATCCCCATCTTTCGATTCACGATAAGTTTTATGGTTTCACCAGCTGTTAAGGGACAAGTAAGACGTCTTCGATTGTTGTGATCTCACACCCATCGATTGTCCCTGAATTTCTACGATCCACCAGCTGTAAAATGACCAGTGCATGTGGCCATGGGGCCATTGTTTATTGTCTGAACTCGGGGAGTGAAGACAGCCAGACGGGTCGCCATAATGGTAAAGGAGAGCCGGTGCCCCATTGACAATAGGTGAAGCCTATCTTAAAATAATCATGTCGTCTTTTCTAGTTTTGAGAGTGAAGGGGATACTAGGAACAGGTGACGTGATGGACAAGTGTGTCCAGATGTAGGACAAGGAACTATGGTGCCTTGGAACAGACGGCTCGGGTGTGTTTTGGCGTGTTATGCGCAAATAGGACGAGGGAGGTTAAGAGAGAATTTTGTGACCTGCCAATAAGAAGGAACGAGGAGCGTGTTGTGAACACACCCCTGGTGTTTAAAAGGGTTCTTTTTCGGGAGAAAAGGAAGGATATGGAAAAAGAGAAGAAAAAGAGTCGGGAGAGAGAGAGGAGCCGGCCTTGGATGGAGAAAAGGGTTAGTCCGAGATTGGAGTGGAAAGACGATGAACGCCGGTGGCGTTGAGAATAGCATATGGACTGACTGCACCGGCTTGGGATATGAACCGAATTCTATTACTTTATTAACAAATTGTTTAGCAAATAACCAATGCTTTTATATCATATTAGGCTGTAACATTTTTTTACACGACGTTACAGAGGGGATATTAAAGTCGCACTCTCTCTCTTTTCTACTCAACTACTAGAGGGTTTTTGGCGACGGACCTGTGGCCGGGGTACCAGGTGGTCAAGGTATCGAATCATGGTTGGCATGTTTCAAATTCGAGCCCAGTGCCACAAAAGACCCACCGTGTAGGGCAGCGATGCACGTTAAATCTATCAAAAGCTGAAATGTCCTCTCGTTGGTGTGGTGTGGTAGTTAGGAGAGAGGGGGTGTAAAAATATGCTGAAACATTTGATGAACTTATAATAGATTTTTGCATAGAAGATAGATGTGTGATATGCTAAAATGACAGTATGTAAAAGTTATGAGAATATCGATGACAATTTTTGAAAAATTCAAGTTAAGTTTCAGTTTGAAACTTATTCGGGTTTTTTTTTCGCATTTAATATTAAATAGTCGCGATAACAAATTAATAGTTTAACGCATTCATAGATTATAAAAAATAAAGGTATAAATGACATTGTTGGGAATAATAAGGTTTTATAGTTTTGAATTCAGACTTCTTTGCAGGAGTGTAGACTATTAAAAGGCTGATGTAGAAGTTAGAAAACTAATATTTAAAATATATGGAAAACAATATCTGCAATTCCATGATCTTGACGAGCAGAAGACGGCATTTTTACTTAGTAGGGCAGAGTAAGCATAAGGTAGGAGCTTGTGGAGTAAACAACCAGGCCTCTGCAGTTTTGGCAGGTAATGAACTCCCATTTGTTGCTTTCAGTAAGGAATATAAAAAAACAACAAATACAAAAGTAAGTTATGTAAAATTTTATATATTTTAATAACAATGAATTGTGAACTTAATTTCCAATTCATTGTCACGAGTTGACAGTAACTACAGTACTCTATCGACCGTACTTCTTATATATATATATATATATATATATATATATATATATATATATATATATATATATATATATATATATAGAATACGGTTGATAGAGTACCAATAATTTTAACGCAATTTCATATTTCGTTCTCGTAAACTTTACTCCTTTTAAAACATGTATTGCCAAAATACTCTCCTTTTGTATATTTATAAAATTTTAAAAATATAATGATTATCTTACCCAACATTTTAAATCAGGGGCGGCAACTGTGTAGCTAAGACGTGCCAAACCAATCTGTCAGTATCATTCAGCGTGCCACATAATAGGAAATTTTTGAAATGCTTCGATTCTTACGGTAATATTTGCAGATTTAAAGAATATAGAGAGGTAAATAATTTAGATTGACAGTTTTATTTTATATTAATTATGGATCAATAAAATACATTTATTAACATAAAAATAAACAATATAAAATGTTACTATTTCTTCAACAAAGATAAAAAAAATTAAAAATGTATGTTTCCAACATATTTATTTAAATAAGAAATAGTCAAAGTGAAATATATATAAATCATTACCTTCATTACAGTTAAATAAAAATTGTAATGCGAATTAACTCTTTCACCACTCTTCTTTCATATCACAAATCCAGGGGTATAATGCGTGACACGATTCTGAGCATTCAGTTGTTAAGCAAATTCTTTGCGGAGTCGAAATATTTTTCATATTAGGAAAGATTTTTTACTTTGTAATGCCAAATCATAAGTGGAAAGCAGAGTACATGCAATTTTCTTTTTTCAACAATTAAATCCCCTAGCAATAACATTCAATTATTTACAAAATAGCTGTAAATTTATCCTTAGAATTATCTTTCAGATTATTTTGTAGTTCCATAAATGTCGATAACTCTCGGAAGATGTTTGTCAAATAAGGTCTATTATCAACTTTCATCCACTCAAGAATTGACAAATTTGTAGAGTAGTGCTGAGTGTCACTAAGAATTGTACCACGTGCCCACAGGTCCATAGATTGCCGACACGTTTTAAATGTTCTTATTAACTAACCATCTCCTATTCAAACACAATTTATATGATAAAAAAGGGTTTTCATTCATTTTGTAGGGAATTGTATTAGATTCAACCATAAGTAATTTTGTGTATAAAAAATTACATTGTTTCGGGGATCCCCTTAGAGCACAAAATGAAAGGAATTTGACATAATTATAGTAAGTTTCTCTAAAAGAGGAAACGTTCACTTTCAAAATACACTGCATAAGGTGGTTTTAGGTGAGCGAAGTTATATTCACTATTATTCCTAAAATAAATTTTGATATTTTGGTTTTTCGTTAAGTTTTGAAGTTATTTCTTCAAAAATACTTCTCCATTACATTTCTTTCAAACTTGCTATTTTCTTTTGCGGCCACGGTAGTCTGATGGTCATGGTTATGAACTCGTGTCCTATGTTCGAGCCCTGGTACCACAAAAGTTTATCGTTGAAGAGGAGCTGATGCATGTTAAACACGTCGAGGTCAAAAGTCCTCACGTTGGTGTGATGTGAAAGTTTGGAAGGGGAGTTATCAGCTCAGGTATCGTCCTCGTCACTTAACCGCGGTTCAAAATTACGTAGTCGCTCGTCAGTAGCCACCGTGTTGACTTAGAATGCAATATAAACCCTTGATTTGTGCACTTGAGTTAATTCGAGTACGCTAAACAGATCCAAATATGCTCATTAGATATAATTCAAACGAGGTCGCATTTTATGCTGCTGTAATTTTCTCACTCAAATATCAGCGAGCGCCGTCTTTACTCGTGATATTTGACTGTTGTTTCTTATATTTACGATTTAGTCGTGAAACATCAAAAACTTGGATAAAATATTTGTATAAAAAATTAAGGGAAAAGAAATACTTAGATTTTCCCCATCGTGGCAGGTAAGCAAGTTTAAGTTTTTGTTGCATGACTTTAAAATACTGAAATGTAGTACTACAATATATTTATTATAATGTAGTTTGTAGTACGTCAGGGAAATATTTAGTTCATTCTGCAACGTTTGCATTCTGTAGTCTAATTGTAATATCACCTGAAAGCTGGATTTTAGATTTACCATTTTCAGTCATATTCCATCCCTTTCAAGTATTATTTATCACAGTAGCCTGCGTACATTTTGGTCATGGCATTTTTCAAAAGGAAAAAAAATAATGAAAACAAAGTAAAGAGCTTTTAAAGTATATAAACTATGTGTCAAAAAATAAATTGGTCTTTAAATCCATCTTAATTAAGTAAATGTGAGAAAACTCAAAAACTTAAAAACATAAGCAAACAGAAATTAAAATTGCAGTTAATAGACATTTCACACGAAATAATGGATTGTGTTAAAAAATATTTTTAATTAATTCAATCTAGGAATTCAAAAATGCTTTAAAAGGAAACCGAATTTAAAATCAAAACTCAGAAAATTAAAATTTCTTAAAACCTAATTGGTTTTTAGATCAGAAATTGAGCAAGTTTTCCAAATATATGAAATATATATATATATATATATATATATATATATATATATATATATATATATATAATACTTATTAAATATATATGGGAATATAATCAATCGAAAAAAATCCAGTGCTTTGGGGGGTCTGGACCCAAGAATCCCTTCCCTTGTGAGCGCCACTGATTGAATGTGTATTATGTGTGCAAATGCTGACGTAGAGAAGGTGATTTTCTCTCAGTACAAGTTTGTGACAAATCTATACGGAACTTTATCACTAACATTCTGAGTCGACCTTTTTAGGGAAATTTAATTCCCTACCTATTTCCAATCAACTCCAAAAAGCGGACAGGATTCCTTGTTATATGCAGATTAGATAAAGTATTTAAGTCAAACGGAATAGTAAAGTTAGAGCAGTAGGAGATAGAGATTGAAGCAGAAAGTTATAGTGAAGTTAAATTGAAGATTTCTTGTTGGAAGATTTAATCTCAGATAAAAGCTGAGCTGAGCTGAATTGCAGTGTGGTAAATATTAGTCTTATTATTGCGAACGAAGTTAAAATTAAATGTTCAATAAGAACATAGAATATAATTCTGGGATCTCTTATCGTGGTAATCTCTGCGTGATCGTTATTTAATTGTTAATTAATTGGATCATTAAGTTAATTTAAAGGATATTACCTTTAAAACCTCATAATACTAGTTAGATATATTTGTTAAAAAGTCTTTGATTCTATTTGGATAAGATAACCAAATAAAAAAAGTTGTTTATAAAAATGGCTTCTGGTTCTTACATGACTCCTATTTATTCTCGTTCTCAAAGTGAGGTCCAAGGAGACCTTCACAAGTTGTTAGGTTGATTTACAGCAAATAAAATTATTCAACAGAAAAATATAAAGATAAAGATATAAATTTGCATAAATTAAAAGTATTGAAATGACTTTTTATGTGTTATTGTTAATTAAAAATATAAAAAATTGCAGAAATCCAAGTTTTATTTTACAAATTTATTCAGCATATATAATGCTACTACATTTATTATAATTTTGTTAAATAAAAAAATAATCACTTTTACTTTTTACCTCATAATTAAAAAAAAAAAAAAAAATAACAGGAAAATATTCTTGAGTTTTCTTCGTCTGATATTCAACAATGATTACAGAGCTTCTGTATGGTTAAAATTGTAACACCGAAATAAAAATGTTGCTTTTAAAAAATTTTTAAGCTCTTAAAAATAACAGGAGAAAAAAATAAATTTTCTTTTGCTTATACATATATTAAAAATATTTTTCAACTTTGAATGAGTCATTTCTTTAAAACTTTATTTTTTACCTTTTATTTGCTTGTTTGCAATAAATTGGGAGAAGTTTCTGTTGGCCGTGAAGTGGAGAAAATGTCCACAATCCTCGCCCTAGGCCACAGCTGTAAATGAGAAACCTCCCCTTTCGAACAACACAGAAACCGAAAAGGAATAAAATCATCCCCTGCAAAACCATTTGAGGACCTCCCGCAGTTTTAAAGGGGCAAAGCATAAAACTGTGGTGCGCTTTCGAAGCAGTTCGCGAAATTCAACAGAAACATTTTCGCTACCACTAGCTTTGAAAAAGTAGACCGCTTTCGAAGTGAAATTCAATTAGCGGGTCATCCACTCAGAGGGTTAAGGAACTCCATGGCAGTCCAACTGGAGGTGATTTTGGTGTTATGAAGACCTTACAAAAAATTTGCGAGCTCTTCTACTGGAACAATGTGCGGAGTGACGTCGAAAAGTGTTGTCGCATATGTGATCCCTGTGCTGCACGCAAAGGTCCCAGAAAACGCACTAGAGGAAGACTGCAGCTGGATAATGTGGGAGCGCCTTTCGAACGAATAGCTTTTGACATCCTAGGTCCACTTCCGAGATCGTCATATGGCAACAACAACATCCTGGTTGTCATGGACTACTTCACTAAGTGGCCGGAAGCCTATATAACCTATTCCCGACCAAGAGGTCTCAACTGTTGCAGAAGCTCTAGTTCAACACTGGATCTCACGATTCAAGGTCCCTCTACAACTGCACTCCGATCAAGGGAGAAACTTCGATTCTGCAGTTTGCAAGAGACTGTGTGAAATACTCGCCATCGACAAAACCAGGACAACAGCCTTGCATCCCCAATCTGACGTCATGGTAGAGAAGTTCCATCGAACCATCCTAAACAGCCTCTCTCTCCTGGTATCCAGTAATCAACAGGACTGGGACAAGAAATTTGCTTTTTTTCCTGCTTGCCTACAGGAGTGCCATTCATGAGACCACCGGCTATTCCCCATCCCAGATGCTCTTTGGACGTGATCTTCGTCTGCCTGCAGATCTTCTGTTTAGCCGGCCACCAGATGCACCCTTGGCGCCTGAGGAGTATATCGAGAAACTCCAGGCACGGATGGAGGAAAAGCATCATCTGGCTAGGGAAAGAATCGGCCTGGCTTCCGAGAAGATGAAGACCTGATACGACGCAAGAGCAACCGGACACGACTTCTACGAAGGCGACAAAGTGTGGTTATGGAATCCGAAACGTCTCAAAGGACTCTCTCCGAAGCTGCAGACGAACTGGGAAGGTTCTTGCACAGTCCTAAAAAGACTGAATGACGTTGAGGTTCGGATACAGAAATCACCACACTCAAAACCGAAGGTAATACATTACAATAGGCTAGCCCCTTATCTTGGCCAAGATGAATAAGATCCTGAAGTTCAGACCATGGTCATTAATTATTTTGTAAATAATGTAAATTATTTCTTTCTTTTCTAATTCCTTAGTTTTATTTTAATATTGGAATTTATGTTTACATCTCTTCATGTGCTTTTAATTTATTTGTATTGTATATGCTGTGGAATACATTTGTTACTTTATATGTGATTATTACGTGAGTAGTTGCCGGTAAATAGATGCCTCTTACTCAAGGATTGTACTGGCCGGGACGTGCAGTCTTTGAGGAGAGGGCAGTGTTATGAATTTTGTGTAAATAATTTGTATTTGAGTGTTTAATGCATTTATATTACTCTATGTCATATTTATTTCATGTTAAAATTGTACTATTCACAAGCAGTGCCACCCCTTACGTTATAATGGCGATTCAATGAGAACTTGGCGAAATCTTGGCGGTAGAGCCAAGTTGGCATCATTTTTGGTGACCAAGTTGGCGGCCAATTTGGCGACCATTTTGGCGTCATTGGCGAGTTCGGAACACTCTGGAATCTTCTAGAAAGTAGTAGATCTCTCCACTAGTGTCACTTTCAATGACACGAGCGGTTATATTTCTAGAAGTTTCTGTCGCGCATATAAAAAGGATGCTCGCCGGTACGGCGAGGAGAGTCTTGATTAAGCCAGCGAGTAGTGAGGATTATTTTGACTAGCTCGGCTGTGCTAGTGAATAATCTTTACGTACGTGTATTTTTAAACATTGTTCTTGTGTTTGATCGCTGTCGAAAGTGTGAAGACCTTCGGATATTTACCCTGTGAATATTGCTGCTGAATCCTGTGTTTAAAGGATTGAATTTTCGCTGATAAATTCGCATCGCTCTTAAAGAACTGATTATTTTTTTTTGTGATTGTTTTGCATAAAATCTTTGAACCCTGGGAGCTACGTAGCAGTATTATTCGTGGTGCTGTAGATCTAGACTTGCTGTTTATGGACGGTAATACTCAGCCCCACAGAAGCATTTAGGTTTCGGACATACTGCAAAGTGAAAATATTCACTGTATGCAACCCTTTAAGGGGCTCATCTTCTTTAGATGAAGTCGGTTGTCACGATCTCGAGATGCCCTAGTGATATTTTCCTTTTCCCAAGAGGCTTACTGTTTTTGGTAAACAGGGGTCTCACACACCCGGGTTACCCTAGTGATTCTTTATTTTTAATTTGGAAATTTTATCGTTTACTTTCATAACACACATTGATTTTAGGATTTTGTCTCGTTTGTAACAATTATTACATCTTTGACGAATTACATTAAATGTCGTCGTATTTCGTTTCAATTTTACATTTTTCTTTAATGTGTTTTAAGCCAATCCGTTATTTTAAGATCTTGTTTAACTTGGTGGGGGAAATTCCATACCAAAATTTGCTTGCTTTTATCATTCGAAAACGATTTATATATGTGATTTGAAATTTTAACTTTTATTATACCTGTATTGTCAATATTTTTAGATATTTTATCAAATGTTTTAATATTTAAAAAATTCTTGGAGCAGTTTATTCGAAATCGGCTCTTTCGCCAATAAACCCCCAAATCACTCACTTACTTAAGCAATGAACTGATCACTCCCCCGTCCTAAATCCTATTGAATATGCCTGGGATGCTCTTGACAGACGTGTTGCACAACGAACCATCCCTCCCCGTACAGTGCAAGAGCTCAAAACCGCCTTGAGAGAGGGGTGGGATAATATCCCTCAAGAACTCCTTGATAGTTTAGTGAAGAGCATGGAGAACAGAGATGCAAAATGGGTATTAGTGTCCGTGGTCAACACACATCCTACTAAGGTACTCCTGCCTGCCTCATTCTGATTTGAAGATCAATTTTTTCTGGCTGTTTGGAAATCAGCCAAGAAGCATCTCTTTTTTTTAAGGTTATACTACTTTTTGCGCGTTAGGGAAAAAGAATGAGGGTAAATTTTTATGATGCGTACGCACACCGTCACGATACCGATGCGCGCGCACACCGTTGTCTAATATTTTAGCATGCTACTTTTTTGGTGCTAGGGGACTGATATTTGGGGAATCGTACTAACTATTGTTATAAACCATATCTGTTGGGACGCCTCCTCCAGGTGCATCCCCTCCTCTACAGCTTTTTGGCCAATATCTCGGCACCCGAGCCTCACAGTCCATTCGGACCTGGCTAATTCGATCCCTTTCTATCTGCTCTTTCAGTTATTATAATTTCATGCTCATTTTCCCATAGTTTTTAATTGTTTTGAACTTTTTAAATTCATAATATCTTGGCTCCTGTTCAAGTCTCGGAATTGAGATTTAAACGAACTGTTCCACTCGTCGAGACCCATCCACTTCATTACCATTGTGTAGGCATGGGGAAGGCTTAAGCATTAAAATATCATGTTAATCCTATGGGGAATGGAATAAATTTCACCCCTCTAAGGAATTGAACTTGGGACTTGAATTTTGGAAGTCCGCCATATTTTCATATAAGCGTTACATTTGTTTAAATCGTGATTATCTTGGGTTTGACTGATCCAATTGACTTAAGGTTAGTATCGTTCAAGATTTTTAGAAAGATTTTAATCTTGTTACACCAAAGAAGTATAACTTCTTACGTGCGTTCATAAGTACACACACACTTTTTCTTAAAGTTTTTAATTCTTTGATGTGGTGATATTTGTACACTATCTGCACATCGTTCCTACTAAATATGTACTTAGTTTCCTTTCTTCAATCATTGTCTATTTTTACTTATTCTGAAAAACGTAACTGTTTCTTATCAATTATCAAGCAGTATAGAAACTCATAGGCTCTATTTTGTTATTTATTAAGTGAATAAAAGTGTAACACATTCTTTGTGGTTAATTTTCAATGCCCTTTTTTAACAATCATTAGTTGTATAAAATTCAAAGTAGTAATTCCCCAACTTCCCCTTCAAAAAATTACTTTGAACCAGAAAAAAAATATTTTAAGAAAAATTTCAAACTGCAATCAAAAGTTGTCAACTACTCAATAGATATGTCTGTTGTGAACCATATGTACCAGGTGGTCTGAGTGGATGGCGCGTAACTGTCACTCATGAAGATACCAGGTGGTCTATCTTGACGAAAACTACATGTAAGAGATCCATTCTTTATCTTGATCTTGGCTTCGGCGAAACAAGATGCGCTATTTTGTTTACATAGATTTTCCTCTAAACAATTTTTTTTAGTACTATATTCGTTATTTCTAAATCTAGAGTAGCCCCTATTAAAAAGATAACTCTTCCCAGGCTAAAATTAATGGGTGCTGTAATCACTGTTAGATTAGTAAAACATCTTAAGAGACTTTCTAGGGATATTAAAAAATAGTACTGAGGAGTGACTCGACGATTGTGTTATACTGAATTAAGGAATTAAGCATTTAAATTTAGACCTTTCTTTTCCAATAGAATCTCGTAAATTCAAGTAAACACACGCCCTGTAACTTGGAGGCATTGCAGTAGTAAACAAAACCCAGCTGACTTATTGACTAGAAGTATAACTAGCAGAGAGAGGGCTTATATGTTCTGAAAAATGGTGGCACGGTCCTGAATGGTTAAAAGATTCCGAAAGCCTTTAGCCCAAATTAGAAGGATTTGAATCAATAGATTCTGAAACTGTTAAGTTGAAATCCAGTTTTACTGTCAACTTAACAATTTCTCACGAGGCAATTATCGATCCAGACAAATCTAGTAGTTTGATTCAACTACTAAGAGTTACGGCTTGGATCTTTCGTTTTGTAAAAGCACTTAAAAGGAAAGACTTCGAAAAGGGTCGTCTTGCAGCGGTCCAATGCAGATATATTTATGGGAGAGTAACTCAAAATAATTTTTTCTCCAGCGAAATGACTTGCTTGAAGAGTTATAAACCTTTATATACAAAGATATTCCAAAGTATTGTGTTTGAATCCCTTTCTTGATGACAACGGTGTGCTGCGAGTCACAGAAAGACTAGGAAAAACACACAACTCATTTATCAGAGAATGAGAAACATGCTATTATTCTTCTCTCTCTCTCTCTCCTTCCAAGTCTAGGTTAACTGAATTGTTAATTTGGGAGTCACATAAAAGAATATTTCATTCTGGTGTATCTCGCACATTGGTGCAGGTGAGAGAGAAATACTGGATTTTGAAAGCTCGTCAGACTATAAGGTCTCTCCTGAAAAAGTGCAGTACTTATAAGAGATTCAACTCTAATCCAGGAAGTCAAGTTATCGCTCCTCTACCAGATACCCGTGTGACACGAGTCACCTGCCTTTGCGGTTGTAGGGATTGATTTTGCAGGACCTTTATTCGTCAAAGACAGTGATGCCAAACAGTATATATTGTTAATTACTTGTGCAGTAACAAGAAGTGTTCATTTAGAGCTGGCCGGTAGTATGACTGCTGACACATTTCTTCATGCTTTTCGACGTCTATTGCTCGACGAGGTTTATGTTCCATGGGGATATCGGATAATGCCAGTACTTTTAAACGTGCTGAATTGGAGCTTCAGCAAATCACTCTTATTGAGGGGAGCTACATTGTCGAAAGAGCTGCCTGGTGGAGTGGTTTACAGGAGCGTTCTGTGAAAGTCACGCTTCAGAAAATACTAGGAAGATCACCACTGAACAGTTATTAACTGTTCGAACAGTGATTGAAGGAACGATTAACTCTGGAAATTGGGAAAAATTCTTGAATTATTTCCCTGTAGAGATGGCAAGGGCTTGCAAAATCAAGACAGATTCATACATAATTAAACGTCCTGTACAATTGTATAATTTAGAAATCCAGGACTGATAATTAAAATTTGTTGTCATTGTAAATGTTAAAGTTCTTATATACTTTTATTTTTATGAGTAACCTAATTTTAATAATGTTATTTTGAATGCTGATTAATGTAAATATACAGTCAAACATCCATATTACGAACCTCCATATTGCGAAATTTTCTATACAGCGGACTTTGTTTGGAACCAAGAACATTTCACGATTTTCGTAAAATAAACTCCCAACAGCGAAGTGCATTTTCTATATAACGAACGTTTTCTCTGGTAATTCAATTTTTCCCCCTGTTTTGTAAGTATTTCTGAAAATTTCAAGTTGTTCTTACATATTGTTGTTTTTACATATTTTATGGTAGTCATAAATCTTGAACTGGTTTTATCAGGTGCCTAACTCGCCGAGAGCAGCATAATTCAGGGTGTTTCATCTAAGAAGAGGAACCTTCAACCCCCATTGTCCAATTCACTGGAAACATCTTCGATATCCCTTTTATCCCTTTGTGAAGTTGTCTCGTGTGCCCGTGTCTTTGAACTAGCCTAGAAATACTGGATTTTGAAGGCTCGTCCGACGAAAAAAGTGCAGTACTTGTAAGAGATTCAACTCTAATCCAGGAAGTCAAGTGATCGCTCCTCTACCAGACACCCGTTAGTACTCCCCTCCCTTTGCGGTTGTAGGGATTGATTTGGCGGCACCTTTATTCGTCAAAGACAGTGGTGCCAAACAGTATATACTGTTAATTACTTGTGCAGTAACAAGATCCGTCGTAGTAGTGTTGATTCGTTGTACTGGTAACTTCGTTTCTTGTAGCTCGAAAATGCCAAAACGTAAGAGCTTGAGAATCAAAGAAAAAATTTAATTCTTCAGGAAGTAGATAAAGACGTCACGAAACTTTCCTTCCAGTTTTTCTTTCTTTCTTATCCTTTTTTTTTTACATATAAAGTAAATATATATCAATTTACAAAAGGCGTGAAGAATTACTTACTTTATTATATAGTGTTTATAAATTTAAAATATATGTTTATATGGTTTATAAAAAAATTGAAAGATGAGCCTCTATAATACGAATTTTCTGTATAACGAACTTTTTTCGCGATTTAGCGGCTTCATTATATAGAGGTCCAACAGTAATTTTATTTGAAATATTTGTTTTATAATGTGAAGTTGTTTAGATGCAAATGCATTTTAGTATTTATTCTCAAATGCTGCTGTAGCTAGAATGATTCTTGGAAATTGTGTATTGAACTATTTTACATTTTCCCAATGGGTATATTGTTATATGAAAATTTCTAAAATTTTTGACTTAGTTTATTATTGATGATGTGTTACTCATTTAATTCTTGCTTACTTCAAACATAATAAGTAGCTTGATTGGTAATAAATTAGAAAACTTATACTTTTCTTACCGATGTTTAAATTTTATATACAATGAAACTTCTCTCTATTTTTTTTCTTATTTTGTTGTTTAAGTGTTACTTCTTATTAGGGCATTGAAATTTGTTAAAATATTTAATTATTTAATTTGTATGGTATTTTTTTAAAATTTAACTGTGCCGGAAGCCAAGAAATTTTTGATTTTAAAATTTAATTGCTTGAATACCTGAAAAATTTTTATGAACCCTCTGGTTCATCCGGGGCCAGGATGTTGTGAACCATATGAACCGGGTGGTTTGAGTGAGTGGAGCATAGCTGTCACTCATGAAGATACCACGGGGTCTACATGACGAAAACGGTATATAACGGATTCAGTCTTAATCTTGATCTTGGCTATGGCTTAACAAGATGTACCGTTGTGTTTACTTGGAATTTTCTCTCAAATATATATTTCAGTCTAACATTTTGACTTGGCGATTTAATTTGTTAAAGATTATTAAGTTTATTGTTGAATTTTATTGTTACGAATAAATCCAGAAAAAGACATTTTGGGATCCTAGATTATTTAAATAGCACAACACACACGCATCATATTTTTTAATCTCTATCTCTATTTTATTTAATAATTTTAAAAACTTGTTGCTGCTTTTTTTAACTGGTCTGTTACCTGGTTACCTGGTCTATGGGCTTACAATGAATGTGAGTGAGTGAGTGAATGTGGGGTTTTATGGCGCAAGAGCCAAACCTGGCTATACTGCGCCAAACATTTGTTAAAAGAGTATAAAACCATGTAAAAATACATATTAAAAATACAATTACATAAAAAGAAATTTGATATATGTGCATGCAGGCATGCACATATATAAAATAAAGGTAAAGTTAAAACATTTTAAAAAAGTCAAATTAAATATAAAAATCCAATTTTCTTTATAAAAGC
Organism: Trichonephila clavipes; assembly: GCA_019973935.1. NCBI lineage: Eukaryota > Metazoa > Arthropoda > Arachnida > Araneae > Nephilidae > Trichonephila > Trichonephila clavipes. Next base: position 208,840 of record BMAU01019516.1, on the reverse strand, counting down.
AAAGAGGTTTTGGTGGGGTTGTTCTCCCACCAAGTCAGGTAAAGTTAAATGTGATGAATTAAAAAAGGTGATGCGATGATGGTTAAAAACTGGACAATCGATTAAAATGTGATGAACAGTGTAAGAGACATGGCATGAAGGACATTCAGGAGCACGTTCTCCAAACAACAAATGCCGGTGTGTGAAGCGAGTATGGCCAATGCGAAGACGAGTCAATTTGACATCAGTTCTTCGCATTGGCATCACAGACCATGCTCCTATGACAGGTTTCACAGAGTGCAGTTTGTTATCCAACTGCTGACTCCATGATTCCTGCCAGATCTTAAAAATATGATGCAAGATGACGCGCTTCATATCCGATAGCGGAACTGCGAGCGGCAGATGGGTCGTCGCCGACTTTGCCGCGCTGTCCGCTTGCTCGTTGCCTATGATTCCTACGTGACTGGGTAGCCAGCAAAACACGATATCGAAACCCTTGCTGTAGAGTCGACTCGTAATGTCGAGTATTGTACATACCACTGGATGGCAGCGATCGTGGTAGTTTTCAAGCGCTTCTAGTACACTCATGCTGTCAGTATAGATGCAGTATTTACGGGGGCATAGTGGAGTCGATTAATTGAAGTGCACGGTAAATGGCGACAGCTTCGGCAGTGAAAATGCTGCAAGAAGTGTCGAGCCTATAACCGTGCATAATATCTTCAATCACGACTCCACAGCCAACGTAATCTGCACGTTTCGAACCATCAGTGTAGATGGCCGAATAACGACTATACTGACTGCGGTGGTAGGCGAAGACGCGTTGAAAGACGACAGGCGCTACAGTGGATTTACTGTAAGTGGCAAAAGGGTTGATATAAGGGAACCGTGGCGTATTCCAAGGTTGGAATAGGAAAAGGTTCCTTTGCTGGATATGCACGTTAGGTAGGTCGAGTTCAGAAATATGAAGCTTCATCCTATCCATAAACGGCCGGATGTTAGACGGCCGTGCATCATAAAGTCTCTTCATGCTGGTACTCATATACACATTCTGCAGAGGATGTGAAGGCACGGACAAGATCTTAAAATAATACGCAAGAGACAGCTTCCTCCGTCGAAGATCTAGAGGAAGCTGATGACAGTTAACATAGAGACTCTGCACCGGTGATGTGCGAAACGCACCCGAGCAGATTCTCAGTGCCATATGGTGGACGGGGTCAAGTTTTTGCAGAGTAGAGTTGCACGCTGATCCGTATGCAACACATCCGTAGTCGATGCGAGAGAGTACGATTGCCTGATACACTCGGAGTAATGATGTTCGATCCGCCCCCCAAGAGGTGTTTGACAACACCTTCAAGAGGTTTAAAGACTTTTCACACTTCTTCCGCAAATGTAAAATATGCGGAAGGAAAGTGAGCCGGCGGTCGAAAATTACTCCGAGGAATCGTACGTCGGGAACTACGGGAATTTGTATATCACGGATGCGTATTTCGGGGTCGGGATGAATACCCCGTTTGCGGCAAAAGTGCACGCAGCAACTCTTGCTCGCCGAAATACTATGACCGTTGGTGTCGCACCACTTTAAAATGTTGTTGACGGCAGTTTGCAACTGTCGTTCAATCATGCGCATGTCCGAACCTTCACAACTGATCTGTAGATCGTCCACGTATAGTGAAGCCTGTATAGAAGGCGATAAAATATTTAAGATGGATGAAATATGACAAATAAAAAGGGTGACACTCAAAATACTCCCCTGAGGAACTCCCTCAGCTTGCGTAAAAGGAGCAGAGAGAGTGCCACCCAGTCTCACTCTAAAAGTACGAAGATTTAAAAACATTTTAATAAAAGTAGGCAAATTGCCTCTGAATCCAAAATTAAATAACGTGCGAAGTATCCCATAGCGCCAAGTACGGTCATATGCCTTCTCAATATCAAAGAAAATAGAAACAAGATGATTCCTCCGGACAAAAGCGTTTCTAATTTTGCTTTCCAGCTGAATGATGTTATCGAGAGTGGACCTTCCTTTACGGAAGCCACTCTGAAACAGAGGAATGCATTTGTTCTTTTCTAACTCGTAAACGAAACGAGCGTTGACCATACGTTCCAGTGTCTTACAAAGGCAGCTCGTGAGTGCTATCGGTCGATAGCTGAGAGGGTTCTTAGGATCTTTTCCAGGTCTTAAAATGGGGATCACTATGGCTTCTTGCCATTGAGTAGGATACACCTGCTCCCTCCATATTCGGTTGAATAGGTAAAGGAGACTTACTAGTGAATCCTCGTTCAAATGGCGAAGCAATTCATAGGAAATTCCATCAGGACCTGGACTAGTATTGTGGGCCGATGATAAGGCTCTCTTCAATTCCAACATGTCAAAGTCACAGTTATATGGTAAAGGTTGTCGGCACCTGAAGTTGATAGGTGTCCGCTCTAAACGATTCTTAGTCGCCTGGAATGCAGGGCTATATGAATCGGAGCTGGACACACTAGCAAATGTTTTGCCAATCAAGTTGGCCACATCTAAAGGTGACGAATACAAAGCAGTAGAAGTTTCCAATATCGGAATGTTAAAATCCCGATAAAGGCCATTCGCTGCTTTGACCTTTCTCCACAACTGTTGACTGGTAGTTGACGATGTGATTGAAGACACATACTGGATCCAAGATTCCCTCTGGCATTGACGACGTATTCTACGAGCTAACGCTTTCGCACGTTTGAACGCTATGAGATTATCAGTGGTGGGGTACCTCCTGAAAATACCCCACGCCCTCCTTTGTTCCTTTTTGGCTTGTTGGCAGGAAGCGTTCCACCATGGTTTGCACAGCTTTCGAGGGGAATTGGATGTTTTGGGAATGGCTGCATCAGCAGCATTCCGAATAGCTTCAGTGACATTGAAAACAGCTTCATCAACTGCCCAGTTCTGAACCATTGTGCCTGAGATAATCGCTAACCGTGTGAATTGATCCCAGTCTGCGCGATGAAAATGATAAGTGGGGGGACGAAAACGTGTCCCCGCACCATTAACATGCGAGACTAGGAGAGGGAAATGATCGCTGTTGTGCAGATCGTTTGCAACCTCGAAATTCAACATCGGTAGCAGAGTTGGCGAACACATGGCTAGATCGAGGGAGTGAAATGTCCTCGTGGGTGCATGGAAATAAGTTTTCTCGTCGTTGTTCAGCAGACAGAGACAGTGATCCGAGATCAACTGTTCGATCTGTCGCCCACGAGAGTTTGTATCATCATGCCCCCACAGAGGGCTGTGTCCATTAAAGTCACCGAGCAAAATAAAAGGAGCTGGCAATTGGCTGACTAATTGATTCAAATCCACTTGGGGCACAACATCGTTAGGTGGTAGATAAACGCAGCAGACTGTGACTAAAGAATGGATGTGAATCCGTACAGCCACAGCCTGTAACGATGTGTGCAGTGTGACGACAGTACTGGGATACAGAATAGAGGTGAAGAGGCATACACCTCCGGTTGGAGATGTAGCGCCATCTACATCCCGTCGTACACAATTATAACCACGCACTTGCATTGTCATGGTACTCTTCAGAAATGTCTCCTGAAGAGCAACACATGCGGGCTGGTACGTGGATATGATGGATTTGAGATCATCGAGTCGAGTTCTGAGACCACGGCAGTTCCAGGAGACAAAGGAGGTCATTATTGGGTCGCACGTGCTCCTCTTTCGGAGCTTGGTTTTGAAGAACCTGGCATCATGTCCATAAGATCCTCATCGTCATCTGGATGCAATTCTAGCATATCTTCATCCATCAGATGGGATTTTTTTGAAAAATTAGACATTTTTCTGGGGTGTTGACTCAGGCTCATTTCCCTTTGGCGAGCCTTTCGACTTTTAGGTCTTTTAGGTGAAGCGCTAGGGGGTCTAGAAATTATTTTTTTCTTTGCAGGTGGAGGGGAAGAAGTCGTTGATGGAGAGGACTTCTTTGTAGATGGTGGAGAGTTCTTTGTAGGTGGAGGTGCGTTCTTGTCCTCCAATTCTTTGAAATGCTCGGCACAAGTTTGGGTAAAGTTTGCTTGGGTTGTTTTTTTTGCAACATTTGCATAGCTTACACCAGGGACTGGTGTGCGTGATGAGACAACACGCCGAGCCTCTGGGTAAGAAATTTTGTTTTTAATTTTAACTGTGGTTATTTCTTTTTCTTGTTTCCAGGTAGGACATGCACGGGAATAGGCGGGATGCTCACCTTTGCAGTTTACGCAACGTTCTTTTTTGCCGCAGTCATTACTGTCGTGACCCACTTCTCCGCAACGAGGGCAGGTTGGCTGGCCCCGACAAACGTTCTTTGAATGACCGTATCGTTGGCAATTGAAGCAACGTAGCGGATTCGGAATGTATTCTCTAACTGGACAACGGAGATACGCCATTTTTACAAACTGTGGTAGGTCAGGCGTTGAAAACGTCAGGATGAGGTGCTTTGTATTCAGCACCTGTCCATCCTTACGTATAGTAATACGCCGGACTGCACATACCTTTTGGTCTCGCATATTCTCCAATATCTCCTCGGTGGATACATTCAAAAAATCCGCTGGAGATATCACCCCCCGCGAAGAATTAAGGCTGCCATGCGCAACAACGTGTACGTCAAGGTGAGCAAGTTTTTTCAAATTAGCAAGGGATTTTGCCTGAGTCGAGGATGAAACTTCGAGAAACAAGTCCCCGGAGCGCATCTTTCGAATCAGTTTAACGTTACCTACAGTGCCACTTATCGCTTTTTCAATTAAAAAGGGAGATATGTTAGTGAAGGTTTCTTGAGTTTTAATGACGAAAAATCGTGCCGATTCAAATGTATCAAAAAGGTGCTCCCCAGAGGAGAAATGGATGGAGTCCGGCCTTCGACCGGGCACGAAGAATCCTCTGGATTCAATAACAGGGTTGATTGCTCAACCCGGTCAGCAGAGGGAATAGTAGTGGATGGCACTAGAGAGGGCTTCGTCACCATAAGAGGCGCCAAAACGGTATTCTCACTAGTGGTATCCACTTGTTTCCTTTGGCAACACAGATTCCTACCATCGTGAAATTCAAATTTGTGCTCCACTGAAGGAGATTTACTGTGGGGTTCCATGAGTATTTTTTGTGTTCATCCCAGTACGCCTCCACCCACCATGGAGCCCAACAAGGGGAGGCAGCCCGCCGGTCATCTGACATGCGTCAGGCACGGCACTTACCTCAGAGGTGGTACTGGGGTATAGTAGTACAGGTTCGGGATGTGATCCGCCAGTTCACCTAGGGCACCCCTAACTGCAATACTAACCCTAAAGCAACCGTCTTTGGTATTCCAAAAGAACCCGTATTGGAAACCGCAGAACTAATCACCAGCCGATTGACAGGAGCGGGCTCACTCCCTGCCTCCCGTCTACGGAGAAGCATGGGCCAAAGGGCACGCAACAGGAACCCCAGACTCCACTTTCCCCGGTACGGGTCGCCGCACACGGCAAACATGCGGGTCAGACTCAAAAACCAGTCTTAACATTACGGAAATCAAAAATGAAAAATCATTTGTTTTAAATACCCCAAAGAAATAAACCAAAACAAAATAGTAGAAATAATGAAACTGAAAATATGCAAAATAAAAGTAACCACAAAACAACCCCTAACTGAAATAAATAAAACGTGAAATATCGACCCCTGTAACTGAAACACTAACCAAGCAAATATTTTTTTGGGTTTTTTTTTTCTTTTCAAAATTCACTCGGGTACCTCGGGGACGTGGCCTCCCGTACTCACCCGAAAGTGAGCCCCTGAGGTGGAAAAGAAGAAAAGGGAAATTATAATGGCAAGAAAGAGGGCCGAAAATAGAGAAGGTTCACTAGGGTTCCCCGGGTTCGTGAAGCCCGTGTTTACCAAAGACAGTAAACCCCTAGGGAGAAGGAAAAGATCACTAGGGCACCTCGGGAGCGTGAAACCCGTACTCACCTAAAGAAGGTGAGCCCCTGAGGGGGGCTTACAATGAAAGCCATATCCATAGTATTATAAAAAGTATACTTACTAATTCTGAATCAGTAACTAATACAAAAAGTTATTTAAGAGACCATTTGCTTACCGTAGTTGGAATAACTATAGCAGGTCCAGAATTTTTCTGAAGGTAAATGAAGCAAAAACAAGAAGTATTATTTTGTTGATCTCAATGAAGCCTGGGTTGTTTAAAGAATAAAATAAAATTTAGTCTCCCTTTGAAGTAAATGAAACTGAATTAAAAAAGATAAGTTGTATCTGACGACGTGTGGCGTCAAAAACTAATTATTCAATCGAATACGCCGATTTAATATCTAGATCTGAAATGCGCGAGATAAGTTTTTCGTTTCTTAAAAATAAAACTACATTAATAGCTATTTCTTTTTAAAAATTATTATCATCTCCGTTGAAAAACATCTATGAACACCGCTATATATTTACAAGAAATTGCAATTCACTGCTTATTCATAGAAAGGAAAAATTCAACTAGAACCAATACAGAAAACACTGAATAAAATCATATAAAATGTTTTACTTTGAATAAATACTTTCGTGTGAATTTTTTGATAACTTTTTTAAATATTAAGAGGGAAACATTTATTTTGGTGAATTAAAAACCTTTTCATTTATTTTCCTAGGTATGGATAAGTGTCATCCTTGTTGTTCTAGCAATGTGTCCCATTCTGTACATACTTGCTTACTTATCAAGACATTTGTTGGATACAGTTCAATCAACTCAAAATAATTTAACTCTAAATGATTGCATCTGGTTTGTATATTCTTGTTTAATGAAACAAGGTAAGCTCTGTCGATGTCATTTTTAACATACAGATTATTATTTCCTTTTCAAACTATTCGAAATAAATTATAAATCGATTTGTCATACATTTTATTTTTTACTTATTTTTTGCAATATATATATAAAATATATTAAAATTTCTGTATAGATTCCAAAGCAATTTTAAAACAAAATGTTCCAATACTTGAAAAATTACAGTTTCTCGCAATCACATTTCTATCAGTTATACAAAATTAGTGAGTCTGCAGAGTAACAGAGCAGTCATGACTAGGATTCTTTTCCCTGGTTCCAAGGAACTTGTATTTCGGAGAAGGAAAAAAAGCGGGAATTCGAATCACCTATTATGGATGATATCTATGAATAGAATTTCGTTATTTATGAAGTTTAAGCGTTGCACCAGGAAGCTTAAGGATTGCACACTGCTTCAAAGCAGGTGATATTTGAATATAAATATTCATTTCAATCAAGATAAATTCTTTAATTTAGGAAAGTTAAGAATTCAGAAGAATATTGTGTTAAATCAGTATATAGTGGCTAAACTAAAAAAAATCCCAACTGGAAAGCACATACAGTGACTCAAACAATTCAGAGAACACCTTACTTTTGCTTAAATAACTTTACTTTCAATGGAGGGTTTGCAGCCCGGGATCCCGGGATTTCATTTTTGTCCAAATATGTTTAAAAAAAAATTTTTCTCATCCAAATTTTCGAAGAATTGAATTCTCAGAACATTTATATAGAGAGCTTCAACTTCCGAAACGAGAATTGCACAATATTCATTGCTGTTCCCCAGTAATAAAAAAAATTGTGACTCATTTGTCTGATGTTTATAATAATTTTGGATTTTTCTTTTCTGAATCATCAATCCGGCATCTAGAAACATCTCGCTTAGCCAAAGCGGTAAATGCCCCGGTCATATCTATACGTATTTCCGATCTTTTGTATGCACTCCTACCATAAAATTATCCCGAAGGCTTTGGAACATAATAAGAAGACCTTAACAGGGATTTACTTATTACAGAGGGTTTGTTTATTGAATCCTTTTCCTCCAATCCATCCCGTGCTCGTATCTACGGGTCAAACAGAGGCATTGAGGAGTGAATCGCGTAACTTTGAATCGGAAGTGAAATTATAAAATACACTGTGCAGTACCGATAGATTTATAAGTGTATTATATCAGTGCACATGTTTATTTTATTATGTAAACATGTATTTTGTTTGTATACTTTCAGTAAATTAATTTTTTTAATAATCAATATGCTCGCGCCTACCTCGTAGGGTTATCACGTCCCCTAGTTTGAGAAACGTTGTTTTAAAGTCTTTCATTGCAGTATTTTTATTATAAAATGATAACAATTCAGATCAATAATATTTTTTAAAAAAAATTTCATTCATGTATATACAATGTGTGTCACATTATTGTGTATTATATATGTGTGTATTATTTGCATTATGTTTCTTAAGTTATAAAATACTAAGGGGATATTTTTCTATATACACACATATGTTTGTTTTTCTACGTAAAATTTATTATTTTTGATGCAATGTTTTTCTAGGACGCTTTTTTTTAGTGTTATAATGCTCTTTGTATAAATGACTCTTTCTCATATCTTGTTTTTCTTAAAACTCTCTCTATAAGTTTGCCAACCACTGGTCAGCTCAAGTGGTTCTATCACGGTTGAAAATGTCTCGCCCTCGTTTTTCCTTAAAGAGATGTCAAAGATCAATCGATGAGAGAAGCTAAGGAAAGCAAGGGTTTTAAATCAAAGAATCGTTTGGTAGTTAAATTGGAACAATGCTGTAATTCAATGATGATAGCAGGAATCATTGAATATGAAATTAGAAGGCAATGATTTATCTAAACAAATGACAGAACAGAGCGATTGTCATATTTCTTGATCAGTCATTATCAATGATGTACTCAATCAGTGGTCGCCAAAGTGGTGGTCCGCGAGAAAATTTCGCTGGTTCCCAGAATATACCAGCTGTGGAATATACTTACTCATCGCGTAAGTTATGTTTTAAGATACATTGAAACATAATTCAATTCATAATAATACGTGAAAAGTTATAAAAACGCTGTTTCATAGAATAACACCATTGTAAATAAGTCCGTACTGCTGTAGCTGCATTGTTATATGTAGATAATAGATCCGTGTGCAGCGAATATTCAGGAAAACAATTTAAGTATGCATCTAAAAGAAAGCCTCATCGAGACAGAGTCTAACAAAACTCTCACATTTAAATTTCATTCATCCTTATCAGGATCTCAGTTTCGGGTTCCCATAAAAAGTGTATACCCTTTTAGTGAACAGGCGATGAAAATTGTGATTCAATTCTCCACAACTTATTTATATGAAAAGACCTTTTCATCTGTCACAACCATCAAATACCCGGTACCGATCTCAGCTTGCAATAAATGTAATTCTCCGTCTTGTGCAGTAACAACATTGGATCCAAATATCCATAATCTTATTTCAAGTAAGCAGGAACATCCATCACAGTGAGTGAGTGAGTGAATATTAACGTCGCATTGCTTCAGCTACACGAGGGCTTTTGGCGACGGACTACATAATTTTGAACCATGGTCGAGCGACGTGGACGACACCTGAGCTGGCACCTCCCTCTCCTAACTATCACATCACACCAACGGGATGGCGTTTCAGCTCTCGACAGATTTAACGTGCATCGCTACCCTACACGGCGTGTCTTTAGTGGTACTGGGCTCGAACTCGTGACATGCTTGCCATGATCTGATACCTTGACCACTGGGCTACCGCAGCCCTCAGGAACATCCATCACACTAGGAATGTATAATGCTAAAAGCTTGATGTACTTAAACCATTTTTTAATTTTGTTTTTACAGTTTTTGTATATTTTGTTTAATTTATTGTGGTTCATTAATAAAACTTTCATTATTTGATTAAAATTAATAGTTTTATTTTATTAACTAGGTACATTTCATGCGTTCTTATATCACAATTTTTTTTATAAATATATTTGACACTTAAAAAATCCTATTAGTGGTCCGTGAGACATAAATTAGGAATTTACTGGTCCGTGAGGTGAAAAAGTTTGGCGACCGCTGCACTAAATCGTTCTTCTAGTCATCAAACAGCGATTTTGATTCATTTCGCTATAAACTGAATTACTGTTATCAACAAACTTTCACTTAGTATATGAGAATCTCCGTATAATATTACATAAATCATTTTTTTGCACAGTCTTTTGGAGAACGAACCTTAATAAAAAAAGAATTGAGTATGGAAATAGAAAACAGAATAAAATGATTTAATAAATCTGAGAGCTGGTTTTTTCAATAGCCATTAACTCTTATCTTTAATGTTTTTATACAACTGCACAATAAATTAATTTCTGAATCAAGTAAGAAAATAGGTCTGAAATCGTTTTTCGTTTAAAATGTGTCTGTGATAAAGGGTAACATTCAACTTCTTCAAAGTTTTATAATTATGGAACACACACACTTTCCTTAGTGTAATTAATAGGTAGAATAATAAAAAAAGACTTTTCTTGCCTTTAACTCCGACTTATTGTCAATCGAATTCATGTTCCAAAGCATAACTTTGAAACGCTGTGAGCGACTTACACCTGAAGTTTCTCCCTCACCGTCTTGCCTACCTAAGAGTGTGTGAGGAATGAAAGCAGAACCAGAGACTTCCATGTTCACAATTATTTATTTAGTCAAACAACTGAACTAACAACAATCTATTCTCTAAGTGAATGTCTAATAAGTAGCACGGAGAAAGCAATGATTATTTAAGCAAATATGCGGGACCAACTTATTTAGCTGAACATAATCTATCGTTGACTCCTAACCTCAAATCTACTAATTCAACACAGTGACAAACACCACTCTTAATCTTCACATGCGAAAGTAAACATTTTTCAATCTCACCTGCGTAGCGAATGTAACTGCTTCCTACCTCCTTCTTCATAATTACCAAAACTCTGACTTTATATAGTTGAACTAATCTGAATATCGCGGTTTCTTCTTGAGAGGGATGGCTGTGAATATACGCGAATGCTAGCCCAAAGATTCCACAAGAGGATTAGTGAGAGAACGCGTATAGATTCGTCACAATGCAATGAGGTTTTTTTAAAGTTTTTGGTAATTACAACAGATTTACTTACAGAAAACAGGTAAAATGCACATTACAAATTCCATGTTTACACAGAAATATATTTTTTTTTTATAATATCTATAATTCCAAAAAAAAAAGCACAGCCAAGCTTTTACTCAATATTTCTTTTCTGCATTGTTCTCGAAAAGAAACTTGTAAGAGCTCTTCTAAAGCTTTCGAGCAAAATAATCACCTTAAAACCTTCTAAGCTTTGGAAAAAGATATATTTTTCACCAAATTTGGAAACTTGGTGACATCTGGTGAACAAATTTGTCACCAAGTTCACTACTATTTATTCACTTTCTATTATTGAAAAAGTGATCTCCCTTCACCTGCAAATGATCTTTCCGGCCCCAATACCACTTCAGCAAAGAAGCCAAAATCTCTAACAGAATTTAAAACCTTTTTTAATATTTTTGGTTAATTAACATTTGTTTCTCTTCTAACAGGATTTAACCGGACCACTCCTTTCAATCCAGTGCGAATGACAATGGCTGCATGGTGGCTGACTTGTATGCTTTTAACAGGTTTTTACACAGCTAACCTGACAGCGTTCATGACTACAGTATCCCCCATTATGCATCCTACCATTGAGCAATTCATTCTTTCGAATAAGAAATGGATGTTTAGAAAAGGCACAGCCTTCTCAGAGGACCTCTTAAAGGTACGTATATTATGGAAGTGGTATCACAATTGCGAACAACACGGAATCTCGAATTGTTACCTTGAAAACAGCTCATTTAGTTGGCTTGGCAATGTGTTTATGTTAATATTTTGAAATATTTCTTTATTCATTTTAAAGTACCATCGGAACCAAGTGCATATTAGTTCAAACTACCCATTGGACTATATTTGTGATTGACCCCAATCACGAGTAAAAATTTCTATGACTAGAAAAGAAAAGCCATTTGCGAGGAATCAAGTTGATCATCTTTAACTTTGGCTTCAACGAAACAACATACAGGGCCATAAAGAAAAGTGAGACACCATCTACGGATAAAAACTCAGTTCCATTATATAAAATGTGGAAAAACATTTTAGCACTTGGGTGTTTTGCTAAAGTAATTATGGAAGTAATGAAAAAAATGAAAAAATACACTGCTGGCCACCGTAAATGTAACACCCTGAAGGAAGCATGCAAATAACATTAAAATTTATAGCATGCATTAGCGGAGGTGAGATATGCAACTGATTAAAATTTCAGCGCAGACACACATCACGCGTGCCTGTGGTGCCACCTCAAAGCGCTATTTAAGGCTTGGAGATTTCGACGATTTCAAGTTCGGCAATTGTGTTTTCTTGTGGTTTTTTCAAAAAACGATCAGTTATGTCTCGTAGAAAACAGCGATCAGCTTTTGATCAAGTATCCGAGTTCGACAGAGGAAGGATAGTGGCCTACCGAGATTGTGGATTACTTTCAGGAAAATCGGTAGTCGTGTTGGACGAAACCAAACAACTGTAATGCGGTATGTGACCGTTGGATGCAGAAGGGTACGACGGACCGACGATGTCAAACGCATCCATCTCAGTGCAGCACTTCACGTGAGGACAGGCAAATTGTGCGCATGGCACAATGTGATCAGTCACATCACGAACCGTAGCATAGCCCATTACGTCTGTAACGCATCATTCAGTGTCTACGCGTACCATTCGACGCCGTTTACAGCAGAGTGGTCTGTCCGCAAGACGTCCATTGCTTGTTCTACCCTTGACGCAGAACCACAGACGTCTCTGCCGCCAATGGTGCGATGAAAGAAGGATGTGGATGGCAGAATGGAATGAAGTTGTCTTTACTGATGTGAGTCACGCATCTGTCTACAACACCACGATGGTCGGATTTGAGTCTGGATACACCGTGGAGAGAGGATGCTGAACAGCTGCGTTATGCACCACTAAACTGGTCCTGTACCGGGTATTATGGTATGGGGCGGTATTGGATATCATTCTCGCACTCCTCTAGTACGCATTGCCGGTACTTTAAACAGCCACCACTACATCTCGTAGGTGTTGGAGTCAGTTTCCCTTCCTTACCTTCAGGACTTAGCCACAGCCATATTTCAACAGGATAATGCGCAACCACACGTGGCACGCATTGTCCAAAGGTTCTTCGTTCATCACCAGATTGAATTGCTTCCTTGGCCGGCTCGCTCTCCGGATCTTTCGCCTATAGAAAACATGTGGTCCATGGTTGCTCACCGATTGACCCAGATTACATCACCAGCTGCCACACCAGATCAACTTTAGCAACATGTGGAAGCTGCTTGGTCTGCTGTACCCCAAGAACACATCCAAAGTGTCTTTGAATCAATTCCGATGCGTGTGGCAGAGCGGTGATCTCCAAAAAATGGGGGCTACTCTGGCTACTGATTCTGGCAGGAACCACACTTTACAGAAGTCTATAAATTTAATCATTTGATACCTGGTCAACATGTTATCTACAAAATAAATTTTGTTGTGTTATCTCTTGTCTTTCTTGGTGTTGCATTTACGGTGGCCAGCAGTGTACTTTAAGAATTTAAACTTGAACAATCGGAGCTAAATATGAGTTTAGGTAACTCGTCGTAAAACTAGCGAATTGATTAGTCACTAACATCATACTGGTAACTGTTAGCTAAGGATCTTTTAAATTTTGAGTCTCGATCAAGAGACGCCTGAGCTGATACCACACTTTCCAAATTTTAACAGGAAGCTACATCAGCCCCTCTTATCTTTCTTATGTAGAACGGCTAACAAGTGTTTCTGAAAAAAAAATTGTTTTAGCAGAGTGAGGAATTACATCTGTAGATGAAAATGCACAATTTAAAGCTTTCTAGCAAAACTAACCAAAGCAATGGCTTTGGAACTGATCAAAAATTTACGACACTCTTCTATACTGTAAAAACATTTATAGCAAAATCCAATAGTTTTAAATATCTAAGGATCACACGTAAATATCCTCGGTAATGAGAAAGACGATGAACTTGCCAAAGAATCCAGAGCTTGCCTCCAATCATCTAACCTCACGACCTCATAGACGCCAATGCAGTTGCCAGCCTAAGGGTAATCAACAATAATTTTGAATACTCCATCCCAGCTCTAAATAGTAACCGTACAATAGCATCGATAATAACTAAACTCAGAACAAAGCACGTAAAAGGGATGAATATCTCAACTGACGGACAAAGAAGTTACATAAATCATTGCCCAAACTGCACGTTTCCACAATATATCCTCAACTGCCCAGCAATTCAAGACAGGCTTTTCAAGGTCACCCCAAAAGTCCCAGAAGATTTTATCTTCTCTGATAAAGCTGTTAAGAGGTTGCCGAAGCTAAGGATTCTTTTTTTAAACTATGCAGATCATAGACACGCGAACAACAGCAACATCTAAGGATCAGATACCTTGTCAAAAAAGCTTCCTGTGATCCAATTTTTTCAACCCTATGATAACAAACCGTGCAATAATACCACGTGCTATAAAGGGCGAGAACAATAAACAATTGCCAATTCATTCGATGTCGAGAAACTAGGATGGAGAATAAGTTTGTACGGAATGATTTTATAAATGCTTTGTTTCATTTAGAAGAAAACGGAGTCGATTTTTTACAGTACTTAAAACTGCGTCAAGATAACGTGTCTTCAGCCATTCAGTATTAGCAAATACGTTCAAATATTTTTTGTCGTCACTTTATACTAATTCTTTCTTTCAACCACGGATCAAGGTATAATTACTATATTAGTTTATTGATTATGAATGCAACTGAAAAGGACAGTGTCAAGATCATGGATGGAATGCAAAAATATTCGAGTTATATTACAAATGCTTCCTTAGCCATGCATTTGTTAAGAGTATTCACATCAAAAACTTTCAAGAAAGCAATTTTCCCAGAATGGATTCTAATAGAAAAGCTTGATAAACCAAGCATTTTTTCAAAGAATCTGTAATGATCCCTATGGACCTCACTTTGAGAACTATAATAATTAGGAGACGTAAATGAACCAGTAGCCATTTTTATAAATAACTTTCTTTATTTAGATATCTTTCCCAAATAGAATCAAAGACTTATTAGCAACAACAAGACAGATATTATGAGGTTTTAAACATAATATCCTTAAATTTAACTCAATTAATTAATAATCTAATTAATCAATTCATTAAATAACGATCACGCAGAAATTACCACGATAAGAGATCCCAGAATTATATTTAATAATGTTCTTAATGAACATTTAACTTTAATCCGATTCTTAAAGTTTTAATGAGACTTTAAATACAATTTTATATTTACCACTCGTAGTCTCAATTCTTCTTGAGATTAAATTATCAACAATATTCCAATTCAAAATTACTATAACTCTATGTCACAATGTCTATCTCCTACTGTTCTAACTTTACTATTTCGTTTGACTTAAATACTGAATCTAATCTGCATAATAAGGAATCCTGTCCGCTTTTTGGAGTTGATTGGAAATAGGTAGGGAATTAAATTTCCCTAAAAAGGTCGGTTCAGAAGGTTAGTGATAAAGTTCCGTATAGATTCGTCACAACCCCCTCCAAAAAGAAAACGGGATTTATTCGAAGGACTCAAATGTCCTAAAAATAAATTACGTAAATCCTATCTTTGTCTTACAGTATCGACGATATTAATTTCTAACTGTATATTATTGAAACATCTTCCGTAATGAAAAAGGATAAAATTACGATTTAGAATTAATTGACAAACCTCATAATATTTTACAAGTTTAAATTAATCCCTGCACTCTATCCATTCGGCAAGGGGGCGTGGGAAAAACCACCCTAGTGGTGGCAAAAAACCAGCCCCATAGAGTATGATTTATATACTATACAAAAAAATACAATACAATCTTCTTTGGCACTGGAACATCGAAGACTTCAGGGTCAGCTACCCTGAAAGATTGATATCCATTTGAGAAGTAGGTAAAAGTATACATGAAGTTATACATTTGTTACATGAATGTCATACAATAAATATCTGGTTCCTTTGCCTTCTCATTCGAAAAACTTGATGCGCTAGTTAGTGTTAATGGTTAATCCTATCTAACTTCGCCGCGCAATAAGGCACCAGATGTGAAACAAAACATACATAGAAACATACATAGCATATAATAATAATCATTTTTTGTAATAAATAAATAACACAAACAACCAAATGAATTGTCGCATCTTAGCGAAGTCATACATCGAAGTAAACAAATGCAAAATTTACAGATGTTTTCTCCAAAATACAAAAAGTAACACAAAAGTCGTTTTTTCTGTTATAGAAAAAAAAACACACAATGTAGTGTCCACTTTTGTCAGTCTTCTTAATTTTAGAGTCCGCCCGTGACTTGCTTTAATTGCAAAAATTCTTCATTTGTTCGTACCGCGAAGATAATGAAACAATACAACCTGGATTTTGTCTGTTAAATCCTATGGACTGGATCTCCATTCATCGCTTCCATACTGAGGCTTCTTCTGCGGAATATGCTGCCAGGTATGCCGTTGATTTCGATGTTGTTGAGGTTCTCATGGATTCTGTCTTTTCTTGTATACGGCTCCGTAGATAGTATGGGCAAGGTCTTCTTGTATTGGTTTGATTTGACGGGACTGTTTTCTCCGCTTGTTCGTTGTGTCTTCTCGTTGTCGCTCTGGTTTGACGGGTCTGGTTATCACGTCCACTAACTTCCATTCGGGATCCACTTGTAGTCGTAGCATTCCTGCGATCAGGCAACTTTGATGGACCTGCAATGGACTGTATTCCTGGTGAAGAGGTATTAGGTCTCTTAAATTTGAAATTTCTGGACGAGATCGAGGAAGGGATCGATCTCTTGACTCCTTGCCTTTGTTCAGGAGCGTGTCTTTTCCGGTCCTGATGATCAGATCCTTGTCGTGATCTTTTCCTACATATCTTTGATCTTTTTATAGTTGGGTCCTTCGACGTAGTACTATAAATTTTACGTTTATTTCTGGGGATCTCCCGTGTGGTGTTACTCTGCCGTGATCTACACCTCTCACTTTCCTGACTAGAGGTTTTCCTATGCTCTGTAAACTGTCCTTGATTTGATCTATTTGACCCATGACTAACTTCTTGTTCGTCATATAGAGTTTCTATCGGACTATCTGAACTAATCGTGTCTGACTGACGAGGTCGGTACACTCGAACCTGATCAATATTAACAGTTATATTTCTTCCGTTTTTCCAAATAACTAAATTATTTCCTTTTATTTCTAAAACCTTATAGGGACCTTCAAACTTAGGCATAAATTTTCCCACTTGTTTCTTACCCGCAGCACTTAAGAAATGTGTTTGAAGTAAAACCAAATCGTTCACTTTGATGTGAACATCCCTCCTTCTGAGATTGTAATGTTTTTCCCAATATTTATGCTGTTTTTGCATATTTCGTCTTGCCTCATCGAATAATCTTTCGATGTTATTACCAACATATTTCGCATCCTCCTTAACATTTATGAGCTTGCTAAACGGAGTTATAATTTTCCTTCCTAAAAACAACTCAGCCGGAGTTTTATTTGTCGTCTCATTTACCGCCGTGCGTAATGCGAAAGCGAACTCGTGTAGAAATTGGTCCCAGTTTTCATGATTTTCTTCAACAAAAGAAGCTATCATTTGAACTAAATTTCTATTCACTCTCTCCGTGAGATTAGACTGTGGTCGGTACGTTACCGTTTTCATATGTTTGATGTCCAACCTGTGACTGAGATGTTCAAACACGTCAGAAATAAATTGGGGGCCGTTATCACTTATCAAAGAAATCGGAGCTCCGTAACGCGCTATATAGTTATTAAAAAGGCATTAGCTATTGTCTGGGCTGAAGCTTTACGAAGAGGAATCAGCTCACACCACTTAGTGAAGTGGTCAGTTATAACTAATATGAATTTATATCTCTCGGGTCGGGATGCGGGGTAGGGGCCTACTAAGTCTAGCGTTACAATTTCATTTGGATATTTCGAAACTATAGGCATTAAACGACCAGCTGGTAGCGCGTTTTTATAATTAAACTTTTGACACCGGTCACAGGTTGAAACATATTCAAATATATATTTTCTCATAAATGGAAAATAGCACGTGTCACGAAGTTTAAGATATGTCTTCCTCTTTCCGAGATGTCCTGCTAATGGCAGATCATGGAATTCTTTCATTATATCTTTTCGAAGAGAACCAGGAATGTAAACTCTTAGTTCTCCTAGAGTAGAAAAATACTTCGCGTAAAAGAGGAGACCATTTATTAACTTGAAGTCCTGGGACCAACTCTCGCATATCGTCGCATTAACAGAACCGTCATCAGGGTTTTCTAAGTATCGATAAATATGTCCTAATTCAGGATCTTCCCTCTGTTCCTTAATGAATTGTTCACGGGAATTTATTGCGAGGGCTCTAAGAGCTGCGCACGAAATTTGCGATCCCTCGACACTGTCTACTGGATTTCTTGATAAAAGGTCTGCGACCACGTTTTGAACACCAGGTCTGTGCTCCCATTCTATGTTAAACTCTGACAATTTCAATGCCCATCGGATCATCCTACTTGATAAATTCTTACCATTGGTTAACTTCGTTAACGCTGCGTGATCTGTAATCACTTTCACAGGTAGGGGTCCAAAATAAGTTTTAAACTTATTTAGAGCCCAAATTACCGCCAAACATTCTCTTTCGGTAACCGTATAATTACGTTCTGCTTTATTAAGGGTTCGAGACGCGAAAGCAATAGGTTTTTGATTTTGTTGAAGTACAGCACCAATTCCGACCCCACTTGCATCAGTGAATAAATTGAACTGTTCAGAAAAATTTGGTAATTGCAAAATCGGTGCCTCCGTTAGTGTGCGTTTGATCTGATCAAAAGAATCCTGTGCTTCTCCCGACCAGTTAAACTTCGCCCCTTTTTTTCTTTAATTGGTACAATGGTTCGCATATATCTGCGTATCGCGGAATAAATTTTTGGTACCAACCCGTCATCCCTAAAAATTTTGACACTTCTCGATTATTTTTGGGAGGTTTCATTTCCGTAATTGCCTGAATTTTCTTATTGTCAGTTTCGATTCCTTCTTTACTAATAATCAGGCCTAAATATTTGAGTTTGTCACGAGCGAAGTGACATTTTTCTTTATTTAATGTTAGCCCTGCGTCTCGTAATAAGGTAAAAACCTGAGTTAAATGATCTAGATGGTCTTTAAACGATGGAGATGTAATAACAACATCATCCATATAAACGGACACGAAACGCCCAATAACAGGTTGGAGGATTATATCGATAGCTCTTTGGGCGCCGCCCCAGAAAGACCAAAAGGCATGCGTAGGAATGCAAAAGTGCCATTGCGAGTGATAAACGCGGTTTTTTCTATGTCCTTTGGACTAATCGCCAACTGAAAATAGCCACTTCTGAGATCTAGAGTGGACATAACGTTGGTGTGAGGTATATTGGTGAGTAAGTCATCAATAACCGGTAATGGATATCGAGGATATTTGGTAATTGCATTTAGTTTCCGATAATCGATCGCGAAACGATACGCCTCGGGAGAATCTGGAGGAAGGTCATTGTTCTTTCGAGTTAATACGACTGGAGATGCATAGGGCGAATTAATAGGACAAATTGTACCATCCCGTAACATTTTATCTATGTGATAATCGATGATGCCTTGTTTGACCCGGTCGTACTTGTATGGTCTCGACACTACCGGTCCTTTATCTCCAGTATCTATCTCATGATATACAACATGCGTTAATCCCGGTTGATCGGAAAATAACCCTTTAAAATTATTAAATAAGGCTTTTAATTGCCTCTGTTGCTCGTCATCAAGTTTCGATTCTGTGAGATCAATATCAACGAGTTTCGGCTCTTTAGGCGTTTGTTTGATCAGATGATCGGGAATGATTAAGGATTTCTGATCAAAATCTAATGTTAATCGCGACGCCTTCATAAAATCAATCCCTAGAATGCACTGATACTGCATGTTATCAAGTATATGGAATTCCCAGGGTTTCTGAAATTCCCTGATTCTAATTTGTAATTCGACTCTACCCAAATGATTGCACGGGGCTCCTTGTGCTGTCACGACTCTGTCTTTCGTCTTTTGACGAGGTCGGTATGAAAAATAATTGCGGTATACCTCCTCCGAAATAAAAGATTTCTCTGCTCCCGTGTCCCATAGTGCTGTAATAAAGGTTTCATTTAATAGAATAGGGACATACGGTAATTCGACTGGGGTCATTCTTATAGAGGATACTCTGATAGGCCGATGATCCCAAACTGGAGGATTTTCCGTACCCCGCGATCGATTACCTCCATATTCACATCGATCGCTTAAAAGTTTAAATTTCTACTTCGTTCATTTTGACCTCGAAATGAACTATTTCTCGATCCACTTTGTCGACCGCCTTGACTGTGGAATGGTTGATCCGATTGTCCACCTTGGCGTCTACCTTCGAATCTGTGATTATTTGTGAAACCTTGGTTTTCGAACCGATTAAATTCCCTTTGTGGTCGGCTATTATTGGCGTATCTCTCATTATTTCTGTTTTTCCCTCAATTTTCCTGTCTATGCCTGGTATTAAAACGATTGTTTTCATGAGGGCCTGAACTTCTAAATCCCTCACTCGAACATCTGATTTGCCTATGCATAAAACGTTCTTCGTATTTATCAACGATTTGTAGGAGATTGGCAGTATTTCGTGGATGTCTAACTTCGACATAATCCAAAATTTGGGGTTCTAATCGACTGATGACGTGATCTATTAATTTTTCCTCCGACATTTCTAGTTTAAGTATTTTATGAATTTTCAACAATTCATAAATAAAGTCCGAAGGCTGTTGATCTCGTCTTTGTGATGAGGAATAAAATCGCGTTTCTAGTTCTGACCTGTTTCTGACCACGGGAAATTGTTCTGACAATGCCTGTTTTAAGTGCGCGTAGTCTGTTGTCTTATCTTCAATGACTCTATAACCTAGAACTTCGAACCAGTCGAGTGCTCGACCTTTGAGATGACCTTTCAAGTAAGCACATGCCAGTTGTGCAGGTATCTCATAATACGCAAGATTATGATCAATATTCTCCAAAAAATCATCTATGTTCTCAATTCCCGAAAAATATTGTTCCGGAATGATTCTAAAACTGGATCCGACTCTATTCTCGGGATTTATACGTTGGGCGCCATTGTAATGATCCCTATGGACCTCACTTTGAGAACTATAATAATTAGGAGACGTAAATGAACCAGTAGCCATTTTTATAAATAACTTTCTTTATTTAGATATCTTTCCCAAATAGAATCAAAGACTTATTAGCAACAACAAGACAGATATTATGAGGTTTTAAACATAATATCCTTAAATTTAACTCAATTAATTAATAATCTAATTAATCAATTCATTAAATAACGATCACGCAGAAATTACCACGATAAGAGATCCCAGAATTATATTTAATAATGTTCTTAATGAACATTTAACTTTAATCCGATTCTTAAAGTTTTAATGAGACTTTAAATACAATTTTATATTTACCACTCGTAGTCTCAATTCTTCTTGAGATTAAATTATCAACAATATTCCAATTCAAAATTACTATAACTCTATGTCACAATGTCTATCTCCTACTGTTCTAACTTTACTATTTCGTTTGACTTAAATACTGAATCTAATCTGCATAATAAGGAATCCTGTCCGCTTTTTGGAGTTGATTGGAAATAGGTAGGGAATTAAATTTCCCTAAAAAGGTCGGTTCAGAAGGTTAGTGATAAAGTTCCGTATAGATTCGTCACAAATCTTATGAAATTCTAGAGTTAAAAATTGGTGGAGAATATACTTTGAGAAGCATCGATGATCGATTAACTCCTACATGAAGATGATTTTACTGACAGATGAAATGATTATTACAGCGAGGAAGAAGAGAGAGATATTCATTAACCCCTGTTCAGAACCATGGTCACATATATAGAAACACGGTATCATATGCGAGGTGGCATTTTGCCCGTTCTGAGGCCCGTGATCATAACGGTGTGATCTCAATTTAGAACTTATAGAATGTGGAAGGATTGTGAACTAGAAGTTTTGGTGTATTTTATTACAGTAATGATTTTTTTTATGAATTTTTAAATGAAAGGCGAATCAGGAGAAATCGCCTGGTCCTGAAAGGAGTTAAGGCTTAATTTAATTTCTGAGGGAGCAAAAAATTGTGAAAAACCATTTTTAAACATTAATCGCCCTAAAATTCTAACGAAATTTGAAGACTTACTTTGTTATGTATCAAGAGTTCGAACTTGTAAAATTAAAACAACAAAATTAATAAATCTTCTAATATATAAATCCTTGCCACCAAAATATTTCAAAAAAAAAATCATCTCTTCCGTACAAAAATCTTCATTAGATTCGAACATAGCAGATCTTTTTCGAATGAGAACAGTGCTTTGAATTCATCTCTCCGGAAACAAATCATTTCATGACAAATAATTAATACTAGCCCAAGTACCCGTTTTTCACAAGGTATAAATTTTAAAATTCAGCCAGCCAGCATAAAATGTTTGGCTTGCTGAATTTGTCAATCACTCCTGGAATAAATTTGGAGCAAGACCACATATACCAAAACTGAATTTTTTTAAATGATGCCACCCCCCCCCTCCCGTTTTAATAATATTTTAAAATTTTTCAGTGAATTTATAAAAAAAATACTTTTTTGCAATGATTTATTTGTGGAAAAAATAATCGTAATTCTGGTAAAAAAAACACACATACAACTTAGTACTAAATTCTAAAATAGACTATTACGTTATGCAGTGGCGTAGCATACACTCCCGCAACCCCCGTATCGTGGGAGGTGGGGGAAAAACTTATGCTAAGGTTTTTGCAATCCCTTGTGAGATCCGGCTTGAAGCCCAAAACCTGTCTTTGCAGGGGAGAGGAGAGATTAAAATATTCTTACATTATGTGATGAAATATAAATTAAAACTATCCGAATATTTGTTCACCTTCCTTTTAGAAAGACATGAAAGACAAAGGGAAACGTGCTTACTGATTGTGTAGTTAAAAACTGGTATAAAATCCAGCAATTTAAATTTCTCTGCCCTTCCCCCTCCCCATTCATTTTCTAAAACAAAGAGAAATATTCATTCTACATAAATTTCCTGTTATTTAGATGAATGAGTTTCCAGATTGATTGATTGATTGAATTTTAACGTCGCACTGTTCAGCTACACGAGGGCTTTTGGCGACGGACCACGTAATTTTGAACCATGGTCAAGTGACGTGGACGACACCTGAGCTGGCACCCCCTCTCCTAACTACCACACCACA
Source organism: Trichonephila clavipes (assembly GCA_019973935.1). NCBI lineage: Eukaryota > Metazoa > Arthropoda > Arachnida > Araneae > Nephilidae > Trichonephila > Trichonephila clavipes. The sequence goes on along the minus strand of BMAU01019516.1, from coordinate 185,665 downwards.
CCAACGGGAGGACGTTTCAGCTCTCGACAGATTTAACGTGCATCGCTGCCCTACACGGCGGGTTTTTAGTGGTACTGGGCTCGAACCCGTGACAAAGCAAGCCACGGTCCGATACCTATACCACTCGGCTACCGCGGCTACATGAGTTTCCAGAAGGAACGATTTAAAAATTTAAAAAATCGGAAATTGATATGTTTCAATGCTATTTCACCAAAAACTGACTAATCGGTAAACACGCTTCAAACAAAGTCCCCTATATTTAAAAAATTGCATCTTCAGCCAGATTATGTTAAAACCGTAAGTACGACATTTCGTTTTTTTTCGCTAGGCAGAAATTTTACCATAATCGTTTCAACATAGAATTTTTAAAAAATTTAAAGCAGTTTTTTAAAGGTTTACTTCGAAATGCTCGCCATCATTATCCACAGCTTTAAGGCCTTAGGCCACTCATTCTAGAGGCCGAAAAAATAGGCTTTTTGGGGATTTATTTTCAGAAATACTACGAAATAAATTGAGATTACAAAACCGCGAGGTGTTATTATACATATCAGTGACTGTTTGCAATGATTTTTTGAAGCGATTAATTTCAAAATGGCGGCTGTGCAGCGTTTCCGCGATGACGTCACCGTTTTTTCAGGGTTCACAGCCGGACTAACAGCATAATAAGCCAATTAATTTTTTTCGATTATATATAATAAATACTATAGAAGAACGTAAAATTTTTGCGATATATTGATTTTTTCCAAATGGCGCACTTCTATAAAGGAAAGTGAAAAATTTGCCTAAAATATCGTCAGATAATTGTTAATAACATGCAATGTAAAAAATTCCTACGCATACTTCCATAGACAAAAAATGCAGTTTTGAGATAAACGCGTTTGAAGTTTTGAGTAGTAGAAAATCATAAATAATTTTGCAATACCTTTAATCTGCGATGTGTGTGTGTGTGTAATCCATAAAATTGGCCTTCCAGATTATCGTCCTGCACACACAAACCGAGACACGGAAGTATCGAGAAAAGTGAGTATTTCTCGATTAGTGTCCTTCTCAAATGCTAGGCTCTGCCTAACTGACTGAAACAGACGTTCGACAAGTCTAAACTCGTCTAGACTAGTCAGGGAATCAATTTTTTCAATAACATCTGCCGTATACCTTCCCTAACGTACCTTTTCGCTCACATCCCTCAGGGGCTCACCCTCTTAAGGTGAGTACAAAACCTACCCTCGACTGTCGAAATTTCTGTGAACATAGCGAACTTCGGTGACGCCATTCATTTGATTGACGCTTGAATTCAGGCTCTTGACTACGTCTTATCAATGACGACAATACGCTGCAGGAATGCGTCACCTTTATTGCGGTATATATCCAGCTAGATACCAGCCATTGCAGCCATTTCTGCATTTAGGTCAGTTGATGTGGAACACAGCGAACAAAAATTTGACTCATGTTCAGGCATTTCTTTATAATGTGCACCACTTCATTAGGTTATGTTTGATGACTGAGACCAGCCTCTAGGGTGAGTGAGTGAGTGTAAAATTTAATGGCGCAAGGGCCAACTATGGCCAAGCTGCGCCAAACATTTGTTAAAAGAAAAGGTTATACATTTTCTTAAATATATATATATATATATATATATAAGTAAATGTACACATGTATATGCACGCATGCATGCATGCATACATACATAAAATATATTAAAAATACAAAGAAAAACACAAATCAAATTAAATGTAAAAATCCAATTTTTAAAAGGAAAGCAAAAAGGTTTTGGTGGGGACCAGCCTCTAGGGATTGTTCCCGGACAGTCCATCGATGGTCTATTGAAATGAGACTGCTCAGTATGTCAATATGATCTTGAAGAAGGGAGAGAGACCTGTGAGTTGCAATTCCGACACGAACGAAACGCTTTAACCCAGTGATTCCCAACGTAGTCCATATAGACCCCCAGGGATCTATGACAATTAGCAAGGGGTTCACATCAGTGAAAAAATAATTTGAGGGTCCATGAAATGTAAATGGGGTCTATAGTAGTGGCTTTCATTAAACCAGATTGTGACTTTAACCTTTAAAAAATGTGATCTAGTGGAAACCAGATTTTACCAATTTAACTCGTTTATTTACTAAATTTAGTGAGGTTAATTTGCGGTTACTAGGTGACAGCATAGATTTTATTAAGACAAGTACCATTTTTACATTTCTTTCCAGAATTAAGCTAAAGAAGTGTAATATTGGCCTTTTCGCAAATTTTCTCGATTTATCACAGACAATCCGCTAAAAGATGGGTTTCGTGAAAATCGCTTACTAAGTGGCGTTTCGGGGGATTAAGGGGCGTTATAGATAATTACTTCCATTTTTAAACTATTAGACGAGCAGTCTTGAAGTGTGATAAGCGGATTCCTTTCGTAGAGTAGAGATCCGCTACAAAAATGGTTTTGTGAAAATCGCTTCCTAAGTGGCGTTGCGGTAGCTTAAGGGGCGTTTTAGATAATTATTTCCATTTTTAAACTATTAGACTACAGTCTTGAAATTTGATAAGCGGATTCTTTTCATAGACTACAGATGCGCTACAAAATTAGTTTTGTGAAAATCGACCCCAAGTGCGGTGTGGAGAATTAAGGGGCGTTTTTTAGGTATATAATTATCTCCTTTTTTAAACTATTAGACGTTAAATCTTGAAATTGAGTAAGCAGATTCCATTCACTAAGTAGAGATCTGCCGTAAAAAAAGGTTTTGTGAAAATCGCTTCCTAAGTGGCATTGCGGGGGCTTAAGTGGCGTTATATATAATTATTTCCATTTTTAAACTATTAGACGTACAGTCTTAAAATTTGGTAAGCGGATTCCTTTCATGGTGTAAAGATCTGCTACAAAATACTTTGGAAAAAATTGATCCCCAAGGGTCACTGAGGGGGATTAAGGGGCGCAATAGATAAATATTTCCGCTTTTCAACTAATAGACCCACCTGCTTGAAAATTAGAAGATATGTTCCGTTCGTGAAATAAAGATCTTTTTACAAAGAGTTTTGCGAAAACGGACCCCCAAAAGAGTGGGGTTGCGAGAGATTAAGGCATGTTATAGAAAAATCCCTGTTTTTGAATTTAACTCGTGTACTTGAAATTCGTTGAGCACGTTTCTTTAGTTGAATAGAGTTCCACTAAGAATGAATTTTACGGAAATCAACTTCAGGGGGAAGCGGGGAGAGTTATTGGGGCGTATTGATAGACAAAATTCCCGTTTTTGAACTGCTAAGACTATAATAATAAAATTTGGTTTGCATGCTTCTTTTGTTGAATTGGAATCCGCTAAGAATGCTGTCAACGAGATATTGATGATAAAAATTCCGTTTTTGCTCTGACTTGAAATTTAGCACGCATGTTTATTTTATGGAGTAGAGATCCACTGAAAGTTGCTTTGGTGGAAATACACTTGATTATTAGGTTAAGTGAGCGAAAAATATCTTTCTACTTCTATTTTAGATATAAATAGAAATTAGATATTATAATTTATGTTCTTTTTATATCAAGGGGTGAGAGTGTAACAGCTATAAATATATTTTTCAATGCAATCGAATTCTTAATGCTAGCTATCAATAATTAATATATATGTAAACTTTATACATATATACAACATCGTGAAAAACCCAGTGAAGCGGGTGGGTAACGGCTAGTATATTATATTTACGTTTATTATTATTTGCTACACTATTTACTGCGTGGTGTTAAAATTTGGAATAAGAAATAAAAATATAAAATTACTTTGCGTTTTATTATTAGTAGATTATTCAAATTCACATTCAAAGAATTTGAGTTTCAAAGGAAAGAAAGAAATAATATAAGCGAATTATGCTGTGAAATAAACGAAAAAAATTTTAAGAGGATACTATGTAGGATCGAACTGATGAAAAAGAATGATCTAGTTACGATAAGGAATGGGAAGAGAAAAAGAACTATTGGAATATTGAAACTTCAATTTAGGGAACTGTTTGGTTAAATTTTGAAGCGAGCGCTTCATACTATTTTCAGAGAAATATCAGGTCAGGGGGAAATGCAACATTACGAAGGACAATGTAAAGAGTGCATTTTCGATAAAATATAAAAACTGGGAGGACGAATGAATTTCATTTCAGTTTGAATATCGATATGTATGTAAATTACTGAAATAAAAGATAATTTTTTCATCTCTTCTATTATTCTTTCTAAAAATACATGTACCTAAAATCCAAAAAATAATACATTTTTATTACGAAACAATTATTTTATGTTTTACTGTCTATGATATATTCTAAATTATTTATAATCAACTAAAAAAGAATTTAACGTTCATTTAAAAAGTGGTCATTTTTGACCGCCATCGGTGTAAAAATAGGTATTTATAAATGTCGGTAAATTTAGTGTTAAATTTGTTTTTATCATGATACTTTACTGCGTATTATCATTCGCTAATTTTCTGGCTTCTTCAACTGTAGAGTAAAACTGATTCTCTCTGGGTTAATGGAAGGATATTGGTAAACTAGAGAATAACAAATATGCAGGAGGAAATTTCGTGACTGCATGAGGTGAGATTCATTAATTACTTATACTAGAAGTCTAGTCCAAGGAATTTTTGTAGGAAAAGAATTTACTTTGTATTTATTTGGTTGCAATGGACTGATTAACCCGTTCACACATTCCTCATTTGTCTGCGGATGATAAGTTGTTAATAAATGTATGATAGAGTAATTTCTAAGGAAGTGTGAGTTTAGGGTAATTTATGATCATATATAATTGTGTGTAATACAGGTTTAGTAATTAATTTTTTTTAACAATTCAAATGCTGTTTGACATTTTGCAGTCCAATTCCATTGTTTATTTTTATTTAATAGCTGATTTAGAGGTTCTCTATTATTAGCAGGAATCGATTAATCTGTTAAAAACACTTACTGAACTAAAGAAACTTTGAAGTTGTTAGTTTCTTAGGAACTTTGAAGTTAATATTTTTAATATTAGGACTATCAAGTGTGATATATATGCAACCTTCTTTGATATCATAACCCAAAATGTTCATTTTATTTTTAGCAGAAACGTTTTTTGAAAATTGTAACGATATTTTGTCCTCAAAAATCTTGAACATTTGTTTTAAATTAGCATAAGGTTACACAAAAGAGTTTCAAAAATAATAGCATGCAAAATTTGAGCCTTAATGTTTATTTAAAAAAATTTTAATTGAATGATATAATGTATAGGAGGAGCCTTCCGAAAATCAAAAGCAATTCTATAGGGTTTACATAAGTTAATTGGCTCTATGAGTACCTTATTAGTAGAACTATTATTCATTTTCAGAACCTCAGTTAACTCAGCATAATTATTATTCTTTTCAACAAATTTCTCAGGGGCATTTTTTTTAAAGACAGATCGAAGGGTCATTCGAGTAATCTGAACTTGAAAATAATTTTAAAACTTTTAAGACCATGAATTATTTTAAAATTTAGATACTAATATCAATCCAAACATTTGAAAATACTTTAAAATTATTGAAATTCTAATAATAAACATGAAAAACAAAAATAATAATGATGTGAAAATATGCGTTTCTAAAACAAAATAGATCCTTATGAAATATATACATGTCTTAAAACAAAAGATACGATAGATTAAATAAATTCGAAATTTTGAAAACTATTAACAACAAACAGTTAACACCTCAAATAAAAGGTATAAAATATTGTCAGTGTTGTACTACAAAAGACACTTGAAATTTAAGAAGTTGTTTTTTAATCGTCACTTAATGACTTCCTCGCATCAGCAACAAGACTGCACAAGGATACTGCACCGTGGACACATACTTTCAACAACAATTTTATTAGCCTTTTGGAGATTTTGATGTTCTGGTTAAAAAGGCTAGAGGAATTGGATATGGAGCTAGAATATTTATCTTTTCACTCATCCTGATACGATCATTACTTTGAGGTCTGATCTCCGTCATTTTCTATAGAGAAAGTAAGAATCAGCAAGTAGAAAATATAAAAGCATATACATATAGAATTGAAATGCATTATTTTTAAGAGGAGAAAAAAATAAAATCGAAATTTTGGGGGGATGAAAATAAATTATATAATTACTAGCAACAACTATTATTAAGTATCGTATGTAAGAATTATAAAATAAAAAAGTCAAGTGGGCATTTAACTTATTTCAAATGTATAATTTAGAAAAACTTAATAAATCTATATTTGATTTATTTTTTATTTCTTTAAAATATATTAACAAAACAATACACATGTAATTAAATAAATTTTGAACTAAAGAGACACAGTTTATAAGTAATAATAATGAGGAGGGATCAATTGAATATATCCCGGAGGAGAAACTCAATAGAAACAACAGGAGCTCGATTCTTTACTAATACTGCACTTTGAGAGTTATTTTTAATTGCGGTCAAGCAACGATTAAAACCCCACTCTCCAAATTTGCAAACGCGACGACTTTGAATCTCAACAACTTAAACATGCGTCATCGCCTCTGCACGGTGAGTCTTCGAACCCACGACTTGACAGAAACAACACGTGATCCTGTTTACACGACCAACGCATGCTGCAGTGGAATTGTACGCAAAAAGTAGAATTTTTTGGGTGAATAATAAAATGCTGTTATTTGAAAAGTTGAATTTATTTTTACAATAATTGTTTTTAAGAAATGATTCATTTTTTATGTCTATTATTTTAACCTTCAGAATCATGGAAAATGTATGTGCTCCTTTTACTCGATTGTCGGAATCAAGACATAAAATAATTTTCAAAGGTTTTCAACTCAAATAATGGATTCCGTTTCGAGTGTAAAGATGTACTATGAATGAAGTACTATGTCAACTGCTTTCACAAAAGTGACTGAGAGATGTCACTTCCTTTCTACATTCTATAACAAAAAAAGACGCATCGAGAAGGATTACTATGAAAATTGATGGATGTGAGGATAATACATAGGAAAACGAACGATTGAAATATCGGAACAATTCAGAGTATAAAGTGAGGAAGAGTGAATTAAGCCTTGTTTCCGTTCTGGCTGGGATGCAAGCTATCACCCGACTTGGCACAGACTCATAAAGTTCCTGGATGGTGTCCTGTGAAATTTCGTGCCAAATTGTCTCCAATTGTTGGGCTAAATTGTTAACATTCCAAGATGTTAGTTGTCGCCTTCCCTTAACGTCCCAAATGTACTGTATGGGAAAGAGATCACGAAATCTAAATGGCCAAGGAAGTATTTAGCAAGCTTGAAGACAATTCAAAGCAAAACATGCTTAGTGTGGTCTGGTATTATCGCATTGAAAATAAGTCTTGAGTGCCAAAAAAGTAATACAACTGGTCATAGGATGTCTTCGATGTAATGTTGTACTGCCAGTGTGCCAAAAATGACTACCAAAAGGTTCCGTCTATCAGAGGAGAGGACACCCCAGACCACAACGCTCTGTTGTAGGCCTGTGTGGCGTGCGATATTCTGACCAGGATTAAAATACAATAAATCTATATTCTTGACCTCTGTTCTCCAAATATATGCATTATTTTCGAAATCGAATGGTTTCAAATATTTCATACTATATCGCACCGTAAATCACATTGGTAGATTGGTTTGGCACACCACAGCTATAAGGCTGTCGACCCCTGTTGTAGACAGTGCCGCCTGGTAGAGGACAGCAGAACACTGATGAGAATTATAAAAGCTAATCACATGGATTGGGTTGAAGAAATTCACCAGGCATAATGCGAATTTCAAAATCTTGGTTTTCATGGAAGAACTGCTGCTTATATGAACGAAACATTACTACAGCGAATGCCAAGCTTCACTTATAGTGGTGCAAAAGCCAACACACTGCATCCCTTGGCAATGGCGTCACGAGTTATGGAGCGACTAATCTATACTATTTAGCAATTTGGTGGCAATGTCCGGGTGTGGAGATTGTGCCTGATGAGAATGCTTTGAAACTGTTTTGTGTCTCAAGTGAAATTTGAAGGTGGAGTCATAATAGTTTGGAAGGGTAGTTATAATTGCTTGGTTTGGGTCAGTGCAAGGAATTCAGAAGTCCATCTCGATGTTTTTTAAAGTTCTGCGCTTACTACAATATAGTAAAGGTTCGAAGAGGGCCCATTCTTGTTTCAACAGGATCGTGCTTTGTCCATACTTCACGGTCTGCACAGACATAATTTGGTGACATGGACCTTCAGGAATCAGACTGGCCTGTTTTAGGTGCAGGCTTGAATAATAAGTTATACCTATGGGATGAATTAGAATGCAGACTTCGAGTTTGAATACGTTGCCCCAAATCTGTGTTTTCTGCAAAAATGGCGTGCAATTTCTACTGCACATAGAGTGACAGTTGCTATTGAAACAAGAAGTGACCAAACCTCATACTTATATTTGACTTATGAGACCTTTATGGGGAAAAAACATACAGGTGTCCGAATACTTTTGATTAAACAGTGTATATTTTAATGACTTAAGAAAACCGTATTGAGTTTTAAAAAAATTTATAAAACTACTGATTTTTTATTTCTTTTCTTTAAATATATCTTTTTAAAAAATTTCTCTTATTTTCAGGAGGGTATAACAACAGATGCAAAAGAATTTTTACTATTAAAAAAATCTTTTGCTAGCGGGATTGGAAAGATGATCGAAAAAGAGGAAGAAGTGATTGACTTAGTCCGAAAAGGTGTGAATAGAAGTTTTATTTAATTCAATTTATGCATTTTCTAATTTTCTAAAGAATTTTAACATAAAATAAGAAAAAAAGACATTTTTAAAATAAAAGACAGTAATCACCTTTATGAAAATCCCTTTATTGTTGAACCATTATATATATATATATATATATATATATATATATATATATATATATATATATATATATATATAAATTTCAACAACAGTTTAAAAGGAACTCTCTTTTTGTGTGTGATTGTTTATTAACCTTACATTTTAAAAGAACGTGATATCTATTGGCATTGGCATTTATTCTATTCTCTTTCATGACAGCACCTAAGCGGCACATTCAACAATTTTTATCCGAAAATGGAAGTAATTTATTTTTGTTAATGTCATAAACATATGAGTAAAAATGATAGCAGCATGCAAATGACCATGTAATTTCTATTCTAAAGTTAGATTGTTTGATCGTTCATTAGCGTTCCATTTCGAAGCAACTCGAGGGCTACTTTTTAACTTAGAATCCCAAACAAGTAACGAGGAAGGTACCTGAGTTAGTAACTTTCCCACCATGCCAATGGAAGGATTTTGAGCCGTGACATATTTAGCATCCATCGCGCTCAGCTACAAGATGGGTCTTTAATGGTATCAAAACTCCAACCCACGGCTCAACTCCAATACTAACCGCGAGCTCACAACTCTGCGACTTTATGTACAGAATCACGGTGGAAACTAATCTTCATCATAATAAATGGGCTAATAACGGAAACTGTAACTAAATAGGAGGTAAATAGTAAATCCCGTCCGTAAATGAGCTGAAGTTTTCAAGAGGGAGAGTGTGCTTTTCGACAGTTTGCCAACTTGGAACTGGCTTTAAACTGTTAGGTGCTACTCTACTCTCTTTTCTTTTCATGCAATATATTGGCGAAATATCAGGGAAAGGTTGTTGTTTTAGTCGTTTTAGTTTAGTTTAGTTTTACGAGTTCGCTAAATGAGAATGAAATACATGTGGGGGACGCCAATATTTGCTACTTCAGTAAAAAGTAACATGTCTTTTTTTTTCTCCCTACTACTAACATGAAGTATACTAAAAAAACAGTGATGATTTTTTTTATCTTTCTAGCATTTTATCTATAATTTTCCTTCTGACTTTCTTTTTATCTGTTAGTAATTTAGATTTGAAAAGAAAACCCACACTAAAGAAAAGTATCTCTTTCGTCGCGGGGATTACAGAAAATTAAAATGTTTTTTGATTTGGTTATTGGATCTAAGATATCTAATAAGCGATCAAAGTTTTGATTTTGAATGATGTTAGATCGCCAATTTGAAAATCGCTTGAAAATTGGATTTAAAAAATATATAAAGCTTATATTTACTGAAATTCTACGTTAATGGCATCAGTCTAGCTTTGGGCCCCCTAGAAACCTTGCCCCCCCCGCAGTGTGGAGGTTGCGGGGGTGTACGTTGCGCCACTGTACTGAAGTCATGAAGGGTTGAACATAATAAAATCCACACATTTACTGTCTTCTGGTGGTTCAATCAATTCGCAATAGCTTGGTAGTAGAATCGAGGAATAATTACTCAAAAGTCGATGGTGACACGGAATAATGGGCTGCAAAATCTTCATTTTGTTGATTTTCGCTATCTGACTGTGGCTCAAAAATGGAGCATTCCAACCCATGAGTAACATCAGTAAAGACAACCATAATTTAATCATTATTTCTGATAAAGACTGATTCTTTTTAACAATGATAAATAGAAATAAACGTTATAGAGATAATACTATGTTCATGTGAACCTAGTCGCCCCCCCCCCTCCAAACACGTAACTACAATATACAGGATTAGCAAGAAATAAGTTGCCTACTTCAGAGGGCTCTGGAATTCATTTTATTCCTCCAATTTAGAAAAATTTATACAGATAATTTAAATATGTGATGTGCTTCATGTTTATTAACTATAAAAGTTTAGTACAAAATTCCGCCAATAGGTGGTGCTATAACACAAAAGGTACTTATTTGCATATTACAAAACAGAAATAGCATTTATGTTACAGCGCATGCCTATTAGCATTATTCTTTGGATACAAGAAAGGCGTATTTTGCACGAGCAGTAGTTGCTTCTCTGCATGCACATCATGCCAACATTTGCTGTTCTAGGAGAACCAGCTGAACTGTAGCTGTAAAAGAAATCCGCCGAATGAAGCGGATATGAAGAGGTTCAATATCTCCATTTGCACTGCACAAGATGACGCAAAAAATTTTAAACAACTAGACAACTTGACATTCTTTTAGGTAGAGGACAAGAGCAAATACCATCTTCTGCATCGAAAATGTGGTTACAGTAATCGATGAAGCAAGCAGTCAGACACCGGATGGTATTATGAGTGTTCCAGTAGTTTCCCGAGCATTGGATATGCCGTAATTGCATGATAAAGCTTACGGCGAATTTTGCATTTTTATCCGTACAAAATTAAGAATGTGCACCAACTGAAGGACGGGGGAGCAGAGGTTCGTAAAAGTTTTGCACTTCAGTTCCTTGCTCGAAAAGTGGTTGACGTCATGGAACATTCTGTGGAGTAAGAGATGCTCACTTTTTCTTCTATGGGCAAGTTAACGCCCAAAATCATTGATTTTGGGCGGTGGAAAGTCCTCACGATATCCAGGAAAAACCCATGCATCCTAAAAAAAGTGACAGTATGCCGTGGATTTATGGCCGTATTTTTTTTGAAGAAATAAGACCAAATGGAATTCAAAACTGTACCATCACAGGAAAATGGAACCATGATACGATGAAGGATTTTGTAATCCCACAAATTCAGTAAGTTGGATGCCTTCAGTATAATTTTAATGCGTTATGAAGCCCCTCCTCACAATGATTACCGTGTAAAACATTTGCAAAAACAGCATTTGAAAGATGCACGGGTAATCTCAGCCGTCATCTTCCCACAACATGATATCCTCGTTCGCTGGTTATCACCCCCAGCGACTTTTGGTTGAGAGGTTTCTTAAAAGACAATGTCTACTGTCAAATGCCAGAAATTCTGCCTGATCTGAAGGATCTGATCATTCGGTACCTTGTTCTTGATAATCCTGCAGATTTACTCCCGTCGGTTATTAAAAGTATCACTCTAAGATTAGAGCACATTGTTTAACATGAAGGGTATCATATTTTGAGCAGCTTTACTAGCGTTACATTATATTTTTGAACATTTTAAAAGTTATCAAATGTGGCTAAGTGTATTGCAGTGACATCTATCAGTGGAATTTTGTACTAAAATTATTTTATTTAATGAACGTCAAACGCATTATTTGAATAATCAATAGAAAAAACTTTATCTCTCATTTGAACCTATAGAATGGATTCTAGAGCCTTCTGAAGTGGGCAACTTATTCCTTGCAAACCAAAGTTTACATGCCGAAAAAATTTTTAAAAACATATAATAAATAAAAGTACTTAATGAAAGATAATCAAACAAATGTTATCTTCTTATATTAAGTTTATCTTTTAGGAGTATAAAATGACGTATTAAATAACAAGAGATGAGGGGGCAGTAAATACAGTAACAGACAATTTTACAACGTTCAATGGATGACAAAGATAAAAATATTAATGAATCTAAATTTAACAAAAAAAATGTGTTTCTTCTCTATTGTTTCAAATAAAAAGAAACCCACGCTATTTTTTATTAATAATCTAAAAAGTCTTATGTAATAACCAATATTATATACTACAGAAATCTAATTTAAAATATATTACCTACTTTTTCTAAGAGGCATACTAGTAAAAAATGTCACTAAGGAGAGTGTTAAAAATCATCCTAGGAACCTTCGTTTTCGAAGAGAACACCATCCAGGAACTTAAGGAGTCTATGCCACGTCGGGTGACAGCTTACATCCAGGACGGGGGCAACGCCTAATTGACTTCCTCCTTTTATAATAATCAAACTCCGAAATAATCATTCAATATATATATATATATATATATATATATATATTGTTTGGTGTTTAAAAACTGTAATTGTTTTTTTTCTACGTATTTTCTTCTCATCCACCAATTTTTATCGCAATTTGACAACTCCTTCTTGTGTTGCGTAGTTTATACTACGCATACAAACTACACACACACAATATATATATATATATATATATATATATATATATATATATATATATATATATATATATATAGTTTATTTTTTGCTTTTGAGACGGAAATCATTAGTTCACTGAAAATAAATGAAACATACAAAAATAGAGATTAAAATTTGAAACAAATATTTGAATTTAAAATATATAGATGCTGCAGAGTATTATAAACATTGCTGACTTAGAACAGCTCTTATATATAAAAGGATTTATATAAAAGAGGGGTTTAACAAGTTTTCTAGCTAGCCAACCTTCCCCCTTTCAGTTCATAATACTTAGCGAAATCCTATTGAAAATAATGGATAGAATTTCTAAATCCATTACAAGAAAAAGGTAAGTTACTTAAAATTGCATTCAAGAAGGCTTTGCCCAGGCTTAAACTGTGTACAATAAATGCCATTGACAGATTCTAGACCCCAAAAACAAATTCAAAGCAAAGTATTATTGGCTGAATTGTAGCATTTAGCAAAAAGTATAAAATTTATAGTACTAGAATAATTATATAGTACACTGATCGACAGTGAAAATGCAACACCAAGAAGCAGTGGTTCGAAAGGGATGAAATTTGGGGAAAAGACAGAGACAGTAAGGAACAATAATTGATGTTTATTTCGAACCGATACTCATGTTACACAATGTGCACGGCATCGACTCAGTAGGATGTAGAACCACCGCGAGCGGCGATGCACGAAGAAACACGTCTAGGTACAGAGTCAATAAGAGTGCGAATGGTGTCCTGAGGGATGGTTCTCCATTCCCTTTCAACCATTTGCCAAAGTTGGTCGTTCGTACGAGGCAGGGGCAGAGTTTGCAAACGGCGTCCAATGACATCCCACACGTGTTCGATTGGTGAGAGATCAGGAGAATACGCTGGCCACGGACGCATCTGTACACCTCGTAGAGCATGTTGGGAGATGCGAGCAGTGTGTGGGCGAGAATTATCCTGCTGAAAAATAGCATTGGGCAGCCCCTGAAGGTAAGGGATTGCCACTGGACGCAGCACATTCTGCACGTAGCGTTGGGCATTTAAAGTGCCCTGAATACGCACAAGAGGTGACGTGCTATCATACGCAATAGCGCCCCAAACTATGATGCCGCGTTGTCGAGCGGTAGAGCGCTCCACAGTTACTGCCGGATTAGACCTTTCTCCACGGCGACGCCACACTTGTATGCGCTGACTATCATTGAAAAAACAGAAGCGTGACTCGTCTGAGAACACGACGTTCCGCCATTCCGTCATCCAAGTCACTCTAGCCCAGCACCATTCCAAGCGTGCACGTCTACGCTGTGGAGTCAATGCTAGTGTTCTGAGCGGACGCCGTGAGTGCAGGCCACTTTCAACCAATCGACGGGAAATGGTTCTGGTCGATATTGGAACATCCAGGGTGTCTTGCACATGCTGAAGAATGGAGGTAGACGTGGCTTGTGGGGCTGCCACCGCTTGGCGGTGGATGCGCCGATCCTCGCGTGCTGACGTCACTCTGGCTGCGCCTGGGCCCTTCGAACGTGCCACATTTCCCTGCGCCAACCATCTTCGCCACAGGCGATGCACCGTGGACACATCTCGATTGGTATCAGCTGCGAGATTTGACAAAACGACCAACCTTCCCTTCTCAGCCCGATCACCATACCCCTCGTAAAGTCGACTGTCTGCTGGAAATGCATCCGTTGATGGCAGCCAGGCATTCTGTGCTATACACGTTTCCTGTGACACACAAGACAACAATTTTTACAATTACTTTCCGCTGAGAAATCACGGAACGAAGTTGGCCATTCGCCAACTTCTTTTCCCTTTTATCGTTCGTCACGTGCGCAGTAGAGCTTCGCATTTAACATCATTAGCATAACTCAGTGACGTCAGTCTACCCTGAAATTTGCATACATTTCTGGCCACTCCTTCTTGGTTTACTTAAAAGACTTTCGGAATATATTTGGATTTGTCTGTAAAATATCATTATGGTTAAAACAGTGTTTCTCAAACAGTGGGGCGTGATAACCCTGCGAGAGGGCGCCAGCATATAAAAAAATCGGGAATAAAAGATTAGTTAAAAAAGTAATAAAAATTTACTTAAAGGAGGCAAAACAAAATACATTCTGGCATAAGAAAAATACACGTTGCACTTTTATTGCACATTTTATTACACGTTGCAACATGATACTTTTCTCATAGCTTAAAAATATATATAATTTACTTAAAATATTTATTACTTAAAAATAACTTACTTAAAATATCTATTATTTGAAAGTAACATATACAAAATTTAATTCTTATCTTGATAATCTGAGTGGTTTATAATTAAAATAGTGATGTAGTTTTACCGTCAAAGTACATTATTATTGCATTCAATACATTGTTATTTTATGGTGGGGGCGCGATGAAAATTATGATTGAAAATTGGGTCGCAAGTATTAAAACTTTGAGAGAAGCACTGGGTTAAAATAAAACTAAAGAAATGAGTAATTTTAACTGTAATTTGAATATGTAGGTAACTATATTTGCATATCTAAGAGCGAAAAATGATAAAATCTATGATAATCTTACTATTTAGAATTTATTTATACAAGTAACTATGAATTGGGTATTTTTGAATTAAGCAAAATTTTCAATGTTAATTAGTTATTACTTTTTCTGAATTTCTTGAAACAAGAAATTTGTTACGTTGTATGTAATTAAAAATAATATTTCTGAATATTGAAACATTTACATTATTTTCCCAATGAGGTACTTTTATAATATTAAATTTAAATTCATCTATTTTGTCATTAATATTAGTAGTTATAACTTTATCAAGAAATCAATTATTTCCGTTGTTAATTAATTATTTCTATATCAAGAAAATTTGCTTCATAGTTGTTACTATTTGCCTGCAGTAAATTAGTTTATTCAGGATAAAAATTAGTATTAGGTTTAAAATGTTCTTGCTTACCAAAAATGATATCATTTGTCTAACGAAAAAGGTAATATTCAAAATTAGCTATGAAGCTATTTTCATATTGATGTAAATATAAATTGACTAGATAGTTGCTAGCTGGGCCACCTTGTGGCACATCTTTAATCTGTTGATAATAATAATATACAGGGTGTCCAGCCTTAATGTGACCCCCAATAGCTAATTCTCGAACCGTTCGGTTCAGATATGTCCTTCCAATTTGAAAAATGTTTTAAAAAAACGTAAAAAATGTTTTTACGTGCTTTTCGAGCCCAAAAACCCATTTAGAAAAAATTACAAAAATTAAATTTGTATACTGTCCCAGGTCCTATCACTTATATTTAGGAAAAGATGCAGTACACAAAAACAAAGTAAACACAAAAAGTTTCATTTTATTACGATAAAAACTGTGCAGGTTATGGAACTTTGAAAATTCTACATTTCATCCATTTTCTGTGTGATTTTCAAGAAGCTAGTAAGGGTCCGTCTCCAAAGTGAAATTAATTGGAACTCTGCCAGGAAACTTTCGCTCTTGCACGTCACTCTTATGTAAATCGTTTTTAAATTCAAAAGAACATACATTACATTAATAATACAATAATTGAGTACTTAAAAATGAATTTTATTCTGCGTACGTGTAAAACAGAGACAAAATAAAATATTTTGGACAAAGAAAACATTTCAAAAACAGTCCCCAAAAAATAGACTTATTTTCTACGGCTTCAGACTGATTTGCTGCGGTACTGATTATAGCGAACGTTAAAAATCTGCTGTGTAGTCGCTTGCAGTTGCATACAGTCATATTCTAATATTACGAATTCTAGTACGGAAGAATGAGATGTGCTGCGAAAGCACCCAAGGAGCGAATGAGTGACTGACCTGATGAGGGGCGAGCGTCTGGTTTGTCTTCTCTGGTGTGGCAACAGGAGGAGAAAAAGCGCTCCGGAAAGAAAGGGAGATAAATTTCCTCTAGATGCGTTTGGAGGGAGCATGCGGCTATGAGCGTGCGCGATAATATTTAACCTTTTTTTATGCATCCTTGTAATTACCTAATAAATGTTTTATTTAAATTGAGAAACACTCGTAGACACATCATTTATTTTGCACTTAGTTTATAAATTTGTAAATGAGTTGTGAATGTGAGTACTGAAGATTTTCTGGCGCCCCCGGGTGGGCTACGAGTGTTAGAAAGACATTTTTGAACATAAGAAAGTAGAACATGGATGCTTTAACATTGAGACGCACGCCGTTAAAGACACGAAGGCTGTAAATCATCTTCAGGAAATTATCGAAAAGGATCCTGTAGATAAGAATGCCGTAGAAACTGTATTCTAACAATTAAAGATAAAAAGCGCAAAACTTAAAGAATTAGAAGATGCTGTCTTAGAATTAATGATCGAGTCAAATTGAATGCAAGAAGCGTACAATATTGAATTTGAAGCCATAGAAGGCTATGCTGAAAAAATGACTGCCTGGTAAGTCCGCGTGAAAAATATCATGAAGACAGATGATTTGGGACCGAATGATAGCAACAGTATGGTCACCTCTGCGTCTTCCCAAGATTCAGTTCCAGCAGTTTTCAGGAGAGTTGAGGGATTGGCTGCGTTTCCACAACCAGTTCAAGAGAATCCATGAAGATGAGAGCATTGATGATGGGGATAAATTTCAATACCTCATTTAGGCAACAACTCCGAAATCCCGGGCCAGGGACATAGTTGAAAGTTTTCCGGCGACCCCTGAAAACTACAGACAGACTTTTGAATACCTGAGAATGCGGTTCGGACAAGAGGATATCTTAATTCAAGTTTATGTCTGAGAACTATTAAAACTGGTTCTACAGAACACAGAAGTCAAGAAAGTTCATTTGTCTTCACTGTTTGACAAGACTGAGGTCCAGCTACGTACCTTAGAGTCCTTGGGAGTCACCAAAGAAAAATATGCTGCCATGCTGTTCCCGCTGGTGGAATCCTCTCTTCCCGCTGAAATTCTGCGAGCCTGGGAGAGATACGTTGGCTATTCATCAGATAAATCAGGTAAGAAATACCTTGATTTTCTTATGAAATTTTTATCAATAGAAGTATCCAGTGAAGACAGAATAAAACTAACTAGGAATAGTTTTGATTCTGAGAAATTTAACCATAAGAAAAAATTAGGAAATCTTCCCACTACTGCAACTGCTGCAGATTTATTTAATAGTTACTTTAAAAACAGGAAAGATTTTAAATTTAAGAATAGAGATGATAATTGTATATTTTGTGAAAAACGCATGCCTCTGAAAATTTTGTGAAGCAGCTTCTATGTTATATGATGTTAAGAAGAATGCTGTGATTAAGAGAGGCGTGTGTTACATTTGTTTAAAAAGGGGTCACACATTCATGTAGATCAAATGTTAAATGCATAATATATAATAAATGGCATTATGCTGTGTGATGTTCTAAATTGCCTTTGAGATCTGGTTTGGAAACCGAAAGTACAAGTACTGAGAATAGCACGACTGCTAGTTCATCTAGCTCTAATGTTTTGGCTAATCAAGCTTGCACTTCTGAAGTTCTCTTGCAGACTCTTGTGGTTGCGTTGCAAAACGGAAACCATAAGAGTTTAGAAAGAGCTTTAATTGACACCGGATCTCAAAAATCTTATATTTTAAAATCCACTGCTGAAAATTTAGGATTTAAGTATGAAGGAGAAGAATTTGTTCATTCTTTGTTTGGCGATTCAAAAAGAAAAAAATGTATAGACATAAATATTATAAAAGTTGTTTAACTGATATTGATAATTATTATACTTGCAACCAAAATGTGTATGACCAAGAAATTATATGTAATGATGTTTCGAGTATCAGACATGGTCCTTGGATAAATCAATTAAAAAATAGAAAAATTAATTTATCAGATAACGGTCATAGTTTGGAGGGAAAATAGAAATATTACTAGGAGCATATGTAACTGGTAAGCTACTGACTGGAACGATGTTCTATTTAAAATCTGGTGCTGTAGCAATAAAAACTAATTTAGGTCGGACGCTTACGGGGAAAACCTATAGAAAGGACACTAAGTTTGATAAAAATCATTTTATGAATGTTACTTCCATGCTTGTAAATGATATGTGTATTTCCGATTTGTGGAAGCTCGATTCTCTTGGTATTACAGATCCCGTAGAAACTAAGACAAAATTAGAAATACAAAAAGACACTAAATCATTTTCAAAAAACCATAAGTGTAGACTTTAGTGGTCGATATGAAGTAGCTTTGCCTTGGGTACTGGATAATAAACTTTTATCATTTAATAAGAAATTAGCTGAAAACAGACTTCAATGTACTAAAAGGAATTAATTGCAACGGGTAAATTTGAGGAATACCAAGATGTTTTAGACCTTTGGTTATCAGAAAAAATAATTGAAGAAGTTAATGATAAAACAAAGAAAATTTAGTTCATTATCTCCCGCATAGGTCCGTTATTAAAGAAAACAGTACAAGTAAAATAAGACCTGTTTTTGACGCGTCCGCGCAAACGAAGGTTTCTCCTTCTCTAAATGACTGTCTGGAGAAAGGCACCAACTTTATTGAAGTCATACTGACTATACTTAATCGTTTTAGAAAATATAAGATTGGGGTTATTTCGGACATAGAAAAAGCTTTCTTACAGATAAGAGTAAGGGAGCAAGATAGAGAGTTTTTGAGGTTTATGTGGTATGATAGAGAAAATAGGGACCATTTTAAAATCTATCGTCACACACCGTCGTGTAGTTCTTGGAGTGACACCCAGTCCTTTTTTACTGGGTGCTACATTAAATTACCATTTAGATAAAGCTCGTGGAAACTTTGATAATGTAGCTGAAATTTTGAGAAAATCGTTTTATGTTGACAACTGTGTAACTAGTTTTGAGACCGAAGAACAGTTGCAAAAATTTATAGTTGAATCTAAAATATTATTATCTTCAGTACATTTTAATTTGAGGTTGGCAGTCAAACGTTTTATTAAATTCTGAAAAATTTTCAGAGTTGAAAGCCAACCTGATAACTTTGAGACTATGGTTTTAGGATTAATTTGGAACCTCAAAGATGATTGTTTATCATGTAATATTAACTATCAGAAAAGTGAAGGTAAGGCTATAACTAAAAGGTCATTGTTATCCATAGCTAATCATAATTTTGATCCGATTGGTTTTACGGCTCCTGTGACTTTAAAACCAAAATTAATTTTACAGGAAATTTGGAAATTAAAATTAAAATGGGATGAAAGTCTCCCAGAAGTTATTTTAAATCAAGTTAAACAGTGATTAGAGCAACTCCCTATACTTGCAGGTATTAAAATACCTCGATGTTTGAATTTGAGCTCTAATGGAATTGCATGTGTTTTGTGAGGCTAGTAAAAAAGCGTATGCCACTTGTGTATTTTTGAAGGTAGAATATGAGGAAAATGTTTTTGTGAAACTGACACAAGCAAAAGCGAGGGTAGCTCCTTTGAGAGATATTTCTATCCCCCGTTTGGAATTGTTAGCCTGTACTATAGGAACCCGACTTGCGGCTTCTGTTAAGAACGATTTAAACTTGCCAGATATGCAAATTTCTTATTTGACAGATTCCATGACGGCGTTAGCATGGATACAACGTAGTAGAGATTGGGGCGTTTTTGTTTTTAACAGGGTGAAAGAAATCCGAAACATTTCCGATGTTAGTAGCTAGGAAGGAACACGTGCCTTCAGAAAAGAATTTCGCGGACATTCTTTCTCAGGGTTGTAGCGCTCAACAGCTTATTTATTTAAAATGGTGGGAAGGGCCCTCCTGGCTGTCCGAAATATTTACATTTAACATTTCTATTATACATTTAACATTATTTAAAACAGCTTGTTTTAAGAAATAGCTGCAAAAGAATACAGGTTTTGCCACTTTATATCATAATGTGGAATGATGCGCCAATCATGAATCAGGGGTTTTATTATATCAGAATGACCAAATTAACTTAAATAATGTTCAAAACGACTGCCTTCCGCAGAAATGCAATACCGAACCCCCGTAAGAAACTCCGTCTGTAGCTTTTGCAACGTAGAAAGTATCACAGACCTGCATACCATGCTGATTCGATTGATTGAATTGGATTTACTCGTGGATTCACGTTCGTACACTTTGCGTTTTAGGACGTCCCAGAGAAAGAAATCCAGAGGACTTAGATAGCGTGATCGTGGGGGCCACTCCTGTTGACCTCCGTAGCTGATTATTCGAGTGTCAAATGTCTGCGCCAAAAATGTACATGGTTGCGCAGATTTGTGTGCGGGTGCACCATCATGCTGGTACCACATGCGTGACAATTCCCGTAAGGAAACTTCATCCTCTAAAAAATCGGTTAACGATTCAGATAAAATTTCCGCGTATGATTCTGATGTTAAAGGTCCATCGAAATACACTGGGGCATTTAATGTGCTCTTCCATATTCCACAGCACACATTCACCGACCAATGCACTTGGTGGCGATTCAGTCGTATTAGATGTGGGTTTTAGAGGGACCAATAATGCGTATTCTGTATATTTAATAGTGTCTTGTCTCGAGAACTCACATCCATCCGATCACAAAACTTCTTTCAAAAAATATGGATTTTCATCCAGTGTGTTTAAAACGAAATTGCAAAAATCAAAACGACGCTCCTGGTCTCTGAAAATTAGTTCCTGCGCCAGGACTAGACGATAAGGATATGCAACGTACGTATGTAATATGTTCGATACCGTTGATTTTGAGTAGGAACAAGCCTTGCTAATATCCCGGACACTACTTTCAAGATGAGCCAGGGCATATCCTAGAACATCCTCAGCAGGTATCCGCAAGCTTAAAGGTGTGGCACGAGACAAAGGGAATACGTCTATAACAACCTTCAGTTTTATACAAGCGTTGAGCAGCACGGAAATTGTACAATAAGATGGATGTCGTCGACTATTAAATTTAATGGCATAAAGTCTTGCAGCCTCTCTCTTATTTCGATTACACTGCCCATATAACAGTACCATTTCGCAGTACTCTTCTTTAGTATATATTTCATTCTCCCGTACTAGAATTCGTAATATTACAATACGACTGTATGCAATTGCAAGCGACTACACAGCAGATTTTTAATGTTCGCCATAATCAGAACCGCAGCAAATAAATCTATTTTTTTGGAACTGTTTTTTTGAAATGTTCTCTTCGTCCAAAATATTTTATTTTGTCTCTGTTTTACACGTACGCAAAATAAATTTCATTTCTTAAGTACTCAATTATTGTATTATTAATGTAATGTATGTTCTTTTGAATTTAAAAATGATTTACATAAGAGTGACGTGCAAGAGCGAAAGTTTCCTGGCAGAGTTCCAATTAATTTCACTTTGGAGACGGACCCTTACTAGCTTCTTGAAAATCACACAGAAAATGGATGAAATGTAGAATTTTCAAAGTTCCATAACCTGCACAGTTTTTATCGTAATAAAATGAAACTTTTTGTGTTTACTTTGTTTTTGTGTACTGCATCTTTTCCTAAATATAAGTGATAGGACCTGGGACCGTATACAAATTTAATTTTTGTAATTTATTTCTAAATGGGTTTTTGGGTTCGAAAAGCACGTAAAAACATTTTTTACCTTTTTTAAAGCATTTTTTTAATTGGAAGTGCATATCTGAACCGAACGGTTCGAGAATTAGCTATTGTGTGTGTCACATTAAGGCTGGACACCCTGTATATATATTTACTTATATTATGTTACTAGTTGCTAAGATAATGTTATATTTACTAATATTTATGACAAAAGAGAAGAATTTAAATTCAATAGTATAAAAGTACCTCATTGGTACCTAATGTTTCTATTTTCATAAATATTATTTTATTAATTACATTCAACGCAATAAATTTCTTGTTTCAAAAAAATTAGAAAAAATAAAAAACTATAAACATTTTACTGAATATTGCTTAATTCAAAAATACCCAATTAATTTTATTAATAGTTATTTGAATAAAGAAATTCTAAATAGTAAGGATTAAAATTCCTTAGAATAATAATAGTTTATTACTATAAATTTATCATTTTTGCTAGTTAAAAAGTTACCTCCATATTCTTATATTAGATAAAATTACTCATTATTATTTACTTCATATATAACCCTAGAGTCACACTAAAGTTATGGTAGCTTGTAAACTCTCCTTTTAATTTTTATTTCTATTCTTTTTATACCTTTATTAAGTGCTACTAATCAGCCATTCCCGTACTTTGAATTTGCATTTGTGTCCAGAATCTGGCAATAACTTGTTTATTGAACTCGGATTTAGCGTGGACTCTATATTTTTGAATGCAATTTTTAGCTAAGTTACCTTTTTCTTGTAATGGATTTAGATATTCTATCCATTATTTTCAATAGGTTTTTACTCAGTTTTACTAACAGAAGGGGGGCAAAAAACATGTTCAACTCCACTTTTATGTAAATTGTTTTACATATAAGAGATGTTCTAAGTCAGCAATGTTTATTATCCTGTAGCATCCGTATTTTTATATTTTAAACTCTATTATTTTATAATTTCTAATATATCCTTTCTAAAATCTTATTTTTAGTTTATCTTGCAATTTCGATTTTTTTCAATTTTGATGATTATTGATTATTCATCGCTCTTTAGTAGAGAATTTTAACTATAAATATAAATGTGTGTGTGTGTGTGTGCCACTGCCTGAGCCCGGACACATAACTCAGCTCGCTTCGCAGGGAGGCGAGCAGCGATCACAACAGAGAACAAACGGACGGAAAGAGACGCAACCGAGACGGAGAACGGATACAACATGAAATAAATTATAGTTTAAAAAAAGTAAATAAACGCTTTTATGTTTAATCGAAATAAAACGAAAAGAATATTTATTAATATAAGATTAAAATGATTAACGGGAACATTAATGTCATTGGGGTAAAAGCGTGGATGTTCTGCATCAATTGTTATAATTTCTTACTAGTTCTATTCTGAAATGCTGAGTTAGTGTAAAAATGTAGTACAAAGCACCCCACGCTTTTACCACGATGACATTCATTTTCTCGTTAATCCCTTAATTCTTATATTAAGAATTATTTTTTTACTTTTTAGTTCGATTAAATATAAAAGCGTGTTTTTTAGTTTTTTTAAACTGTAATTTATTTTTCATTTTTTTCGTTCGACCTATATTAAAAGCATGCATTTTTAGTTTTTTAGACTATCATTTATTCGCTGATGAATTAACCGTAAATGCGTCATTTTATAGAATCTGGAACACCCATTGGCATCCTATCAGTGCATCAATACGGCCTGGTTTGCAAAAGTTAGGATCAGCCATAAGAAGGAAATCTGGAAGAGAGCTAAGTTTGAAATATTTCACGTGAGTGAGTGAATATTAACGTCGCACTGTTCAGTTACACGAAGGCTTTTGGCGACGGACCACGTAATTTTGAACCATGGTCAAGTGACGTGAACAACACCTGAGCTGGCACTCAATCTCCTAACTACCACACCACACCAACGGGAGGACGCTTCAGCTCTCGACAGACTTAACGTGCATTGCTGCCCTACATGATGGGTCCTTAGGGGTACTGGGCTCGAACTCATGACATGCATGCCATGACCCGATACCTTGACCACTGGGCTACAGCAGCCCTAATATTTCACGTGAACGAATGTGTTAAGTCAATGATATTTTTCACTAAAAAGAGCTCAATATTCTCTCTGAAACTTGCAACAGTATAGTACACTTTTTGAATGGAAGAGTTTGTGAGAAATTATTTTTAATCCGGTGACATCTGAATCCCAATTCTCAAGCGTTATGATAAAATGAAGCATTGAATGCTTCATTCCACAGAAGAGGAAAACAGACTTTGATTAGGAGTTAGAACAGGGCTTCTCACACTTTCTATATTTGCGACCCGATTTTCATCGCGCCCCCTCATACAACAACAATGTATTGAATGTAATAATAACGACGCTAAAGCTACAATATCATAAATTGCACATATTATCAATATATGTATTATATTTTGTATATGACAAGCCTATGGAAGTCACTAATAATTACTAAACTTGTTTTTAATTTATATTGATAAATCAATTATTAAATACTTTTTGCCGCACCGATACATTTATAACTATCTTATATCAGTGTGGATATGTATTTTTTCTTTATCATGTCAGAATGTATTTTGTTTTGCTTCATTTCGGTAAATTAATAATTATTTTAAATTTTTTATTTTGGACTTATCGATATACTTGCGTCCCCCGCGTAGGGTTATCATGCCCCCTTAAGGGGGGCGCACCCCACAGTTTGAGAAACGCTGGGTTAGAATATAAAAGTTTTTTTCACATGCACGAGTCTTTTTTTTTAATTTCCATTTCAGAAAAACTAGACAATATTGTTCATATTATGGCAAGACATTGCTGATGCAAGCATTTTCGCTTTTATAGGGCTGTAACTTAATCTTTTAGTCGCCAAATCAGGAAACGATATAATGAATTAGTCGCCAAATCAGGAAATGGTATATGTAATTAGTCGCCAAATCTGGAAACGGTATAATGAATTAATCGCCAAATCTCGAAATCCTTATTCCTGAGGATCCTAATCAGCACAGTGAAACAAAATTGTGAATTATTGTATTGTTATCGATCCTTGACAAGTGTGAAAAATTTCGAAATGATTTGACCATTTAAAGTGGGTAAAAATTGAGTTCAGAAATTCCGTTACAAAGAAATGAAACTTATAAAAGCGTGTTAAAAATACTTGACGAACTTTAGCCTTTTTCGCAATGAAGCGCGCTTAAATGTTTTAGTATAGTACTTGTCTTTGTTACTGTTAAAATAACCTTTTTCTTTGTTACAGTTAAAATAAACAGTTTGATCTGTTACTTTTTACTCTCATTACTAGCTCTAACTAACCTACATCAACATAATGTATAGAGAGCAGCGTATCTCAAACTGTGGGGCGCACCCCCTTGAGGGGCGTGATAAGGGGGGGGGGCGAACATATTGAAAAGTTGAAAAAAAACTAAAGATTATTCAAAACATTATTAATTTACTGAAAGTAAGCAGATAAAATACTTTCTGACATAATAAAATATAAAATAAACATTTACACTGATATAATACACTTATAAAAGTGCCTGTACTGTACAATGTATTTTATTATTAATTTAACAATACTACGTTAAGAACAAATCTGATAATTACCAGTGACCCCATGGGCTTGTATTAACACTTATCTTGATGATTTGTACAGTTTATAATTAGTTCCTTAACTGTCGATAAAAAGTTACGTGGTTTGGTCCCCAATGCCACTGTTTTCCACGTTTACGCGCGTATTTTGATGTTTTATTGGGAGGGGGAGGAGAAAAGGAATAAATAAGCAAAATCCTCTGAAATAAGTAAATCCTTTGTAAAGACTGTGAAGGTTCTTTTATTGTATACCAAAACCTTAGGGATAATCTTATGGATAGCAGTGCACAGAGAAAAGATCGTACTTCGGAAAGACGTCCAAATGATTAATGCTTTGGCTGAGCGAGACGTTTGTATACGTCGGTGGCACATAGGAGATTAAAGTCGTACACACACACTGTAGCTTTAGTGTAAAAGCATAGTATTATTGGATTCAATACAATGTTATTGAATGGAGGGGGGCGCGATGAAAATGATGATTGAATAGTGGGTCGCGAGTATTGAAAGTTTGAGAAGCACTGATATAGAGAGAAAGAGAGAGCGCTCTTCAAAAAGTTTAGGCAAATGTTTCTCTACGTTATTTTATTATTCAGTTTGATTAATAAACAATATAGAGAGAACTAATTAATTATTTAACTATCTTCATCTATAGCACTCGTTTAGTAACTATACTATACAAACATTGAAAATGTGGAACATTTTATGTGATTTAAAAAATATAAAAAAATTTAAAGAATCCTTTATTTTTTTTCATTAGGCTATGATTATATTCAAGAGGTCAATGTACTAAACTATATGCTTTTTAAAGACTTCATGGATACAAATGGTTATTGTCAATTCAGTGTTCTGGACCTCCATTTTTTTGAGCATACCACAGCATTTGCCTTTCCTAAAGGTAGTCCTTACGCTCCTTCATTTTCAGAATAGTAAGTATTCTTTAAATTCAATGAATATTTTAAGCAGACCTATAGGAAAAATATCAAATGATTTCGATCGAGATGAAATCATTGTCAAATGTGTGAAATAATTTATCATGCATGCATGAAAAATAAGAATACATGAATATAAAAAAGGAGTCTTCATGCATGTCTAAAATTGTGTTGATATTTTATTCAACTTTGGTGATAGTTGTGATAGTTAGCAAAAATGTTGACCAAAATCTAACGGGTTGAAGAAAGTATTACAAGTATTTACTTTTGAAAATAAATCAGCGGCCAAAAAAAGTCTTTAATAGCACAATTTTTCTCTTCCGAGAGAAATCTTTTCGTCATTGTTAATAACACGAAGAAAATTCATCATGGTGTAACGAAATTAATTTATTTATTTATCTCAAACTATAATTGTAAATTAATTTATCTATGGAAAAAATATTTTCGATGTGAATGCTCTTTCCTTCCCTAAATAAAATTAGCCAAAATTTAATAAATCTAGCACAAAAATTTCTCAAAAATGATTCCCTTAATGTTCCATTGGCGCAGAACCGATAAAATTTATTCTTGCTCCATTAAATCAGTGTTACTCGCTCGCCCTCTATATTAATCATTTGACAAATGAAAATTTCCCCAAAACTTTTTCAGGTATTCCAATCAAAATACAATACTTTTCATTCTAAAGACGCCAAAAACAACAAGTCTATTTTTACAAAAATACAGATTACGTTAAATACAGTAAACAAAAAATAGGTAATTTTAACATTTCCTTTTTTTAGATACTTGGATTCTCTCTGTTTGAAAAAAAAAATTGGGTAGTTACCTATAACACACGTAATACCCAAAAAATAATAATCCAGACAACCTTTCAAAGCGTAATATACTACATTCATATGCAAAATTAAAGTCACAAACATAAACTCTGTAAAAATTGATGATCTGTTTATTGTGCTGCTACGAAATGTGGCACAGAGGCATATTACAATGTGAGAAAGATTATAACGACATAACAATATGGAAAAGATTTTAATTGTAAATATCAAAAAGTGTGAAATCTTGAATCAAAGATAAAATCTATCTGATATGGAGTGTGACTACCATGTACTATTATACAAGCCTCACAACGCGTTGCCATACTGTTTATGAGGGTGTTAATGAACAGCAACAAAGCCCATTCTTCTAAAAGCATGACTTTTGACTCCTAGGGGTTCCTGGAAGGGGGATACGATGAGAAAAGGCTTTTCCTGGACTATCCCAAATATGTTCAAAGGGATTTAGATCCGGAGACCTCGAAGGGATATTCACCATATGGTGAATATCCCCTCCCTAATGAACTTAATTAATATTGTGAATTCTGTGTGTCCACTCAATTTCGTCCATAAAAATGTAGTCCGGATCCATAGCACCCAGAAAAAACTCATATAAGCTTCCAGGATCTCATTCGTATAGCGCTGTGAGTTGACAGCACTCGCACCGAAAACGTACAGGGTGTACAATTACCCTACATTATGCTGCCACACACAAGGATTCCTTTAACACAAAATCTGTCGATTTTTGTTGTGTAAGAGGGATAAAAGTGAGCTCCACTTTCTCTCCAGATGAAGACTTGACGAGAATAACTTTGTCTGCTACATTTTAACTGAAATGAACATGCCCCCCATTATTGTGGTGTCCACGACTGATTTTTTCAGCTCCACAATAACCGGTTTTTCCTGTTTTATGCAGTCAAAGAAACACACGCGATTGGACACCGGCTCATAAAGATCAGTTTCTGCAAGACATCTGTAGACTGTTTATCTGCATATTCTTCCAGACACAGCAGCAAGGTCACGAGCAAGCAGAGAAGCCATTCTCCTCTTATGTCGTCATGCGCTTAATGCCAAGCCATCATGTGCAAATGAAGTTACTCCATTAGTCAACCTGTGCAGTTGAAGTTACTCAGTGGCATCCTTTACTGACCTGCCGAGTAATAGTGCCACTTGTTTAGAGTTGATTTCACAGCCAGGAGACCACTTTCGTTGCCACTTGTAAACATCGTTTGACGCTTGAGACGCTATCTTCAAGCCTGCCAACGGAATCATTAAAAACGTTTATGATAACTCATTATCACTATAAACAGATTAACTTGTTTGTTTTAAGGCAATATTCACAAAACTGCTACCAAAAAACCCAGATGCTAAGACGGTCTCAATCCAGTAGTTCTGAAAAAATTGACGCTAAAGAACTTCCTTTTCTAAACTGAAGATTAATATTGTACTTTCTGTACAAACCGGTTTTCAAAATGAATAAAATACAAGTTCTATTGATTTACTGGTAGCAATTTAGAATTATGTTGAAAGCCATGTTTGTAACCTTAATTTTAAACACTTGAGTGTAGTTTATAATTTTTAGCAATCGCACGCGGTTCATTTACACTGAAGAGCTATTATATTATGAGCACTTGTAGGGTGTGAAGTAAGGCTACCTTGCACTCTAAAAGACGATAACACTTCGCGAGTCATTGACTCGTCAATATGCATCCCAATTTATACTCTATTTTCGATAAGTACTCGCAACAGCTGCACGTGAGCATCTAAAATCGATGTTAATAATTTGATCTTTATGAAAATTTGATAAAAAGTGGGGGGTGTTGTGTGTGCTTCTCCCATTACTTCGCTAAACTCGCTACATGGGGGAAGTTAATCTTTGGGTATATGAGCCCATATCTGATTCCTTTCAATGTAGCAGCGACGAATGTCTCAAACTGTGATTGGCATTGACTAAGACGATGAGGTCCGAGGAGTGTGCCTAAAAGTTCATCTTGATCTTCAAAAAGTGCAGGTTTTTTAGTTTTGGAGAGTTGAGAAGCTACTCTCTGATTAGTCGAAAATGGATGAGGATAATAACTCTCATTCATGTGGTAAAACGATGTATTGTCGCTATATACTCTAGCATCAGTGGCGAACCAATGGCACGCGACAAAATATTTTGGGAACACCACCAACCAAAACGGTTTGCATTTTAGTTCAAAATAACAAAGATCACTATGAAGTATTCCGAATAAACGCGAGTGATTGGTCGCACATTTAGTTTGTTATTGCCTTATTTACGTAGTGGGCTACAATTGCTAATGATGTACAGCTTGCCACGCATAGCATATTCAATTCGTTAACACAACTATGTTTTAAAGTTTATTGAGCTTCTTCGACGGAACCTTTGAGAGTCGGTAATCGTGTTTTAACTAACGACATGGATATTCCCAACTCCTTTAATTCATTTTATTCAACTAAACAACGCCTAAAAAAGAGCCTTAAGATTAGACAGAAAATTATTTGGCGAGAAATCCGTAATATTGCTTCGTCTCAATCTCATGGACATGAGATTTTCCATCGAAATTTTAGTATTTCAGAGCTAAGAGAGGCTGTTGAGCACATAAGGTGTGCTAAGAGTCCCGGACCAGATAATTTTCACCCTGAATTTTTGAAACACCTTGGCTGTAATGCACTTTCTGTGCTTTTGACACTTTATAACCATAGCTGGAAGTATGGTGTGCCTGCAATCTGGAAGAAGGCAATAGTTGTTCCTATTCCTAAAAAGAACAAACCTCTGGATGATTTAAACAGTTATCGCCCCATCTCACTAACAAGTATCTTATCTAAGGTCATGGAAAGAATGATCACTTCTCGATTCGACTGGTACCTCGAAACTAATAATCTCCTGACCTCTTCTCAGGCTGGCTTTAGAAAATGTCAGTCCACAAACCAACAAGTTGTTTTTCTTGGCCAGTACATCAAGGACGCCCTTGATCAGAGACACTCTGCTCTTGCCCTATTTGTGGATTTTGAAGCAGCCTTTGATAAAGTTTGGCGGCTTAAATGTATTCAAAAATTTCAGACCCTGGGTGTGTGCAATAATATGCTTATGTGGATAAGGAACTTCATTTCTCATCGTTTCTCGGCCGTTCGTTTTGGAAATGCTATTTCCAGTTTTAAACAAAGTGAAACTGGCCTGCCCCAAGGCACTGTGATTAGTCCTATCTTATTCAACATCTTTATTAATGATCTCCCTGATCTCTTGGCCTCTGATGGACTGACCAATACGGCTCTATTTGCGGATGATCTTGCCATCTGGTGCAGCACACCAAAGAGGGATCAGTCCAAACTAAATACCACCCTAAATCTGACCCTTGAAAGATTACACCTTTGGTGTATTGAAAATAATATGACTGTAAACCTAAAGAAGACTACTTGTCAGTTCTTCACTTTAAATAGACAACCATTCAGTCCCCAATTGGTTTATAACGGTATGCCTGTTCAACAGAGTGATGTTTCAATTTATTTTTTGGGTTGCGCTCTTGATAACAAATTGAAATGGACTAAACATGCTGAGCTTGTTGTTTCTAAGGCAAGAAAGCGACTCTCCATTCTTAAAAGATTGACCGGAGTTATAAATGAGGATGCAATAGGGATACCTTATATACAACTTACAAGACATATATTCTCAACCAGTTCTAAATTATTGCAATGAGGTGCTGATCTCTGCCTCAGAGAACGTTAGAAAACTTCTTGACACTTTCCATAACCAAGCCCTTCGCATGATCACTGGCGGAGTTAAAACTACTCCAGTACTTGCCATGCAGTTACTTTGCGACCTTCAGCCATTCACTAATATAATTGAGAAGAATGCTGCTATTCTCTTCAATAGACTTATCAGACTCCCAAATAATTCATTCTGGCGGGACTATGATTCCGATGGAGGACGTAATCTTAAGACTCAAAAAGGGCTTTATTCAATGTGTTCGTGAGAACATTCAATATAAAGTCATTAATGATGTGCCCTTTGAATTACTGTCTTTTGCTAACCCACTTGACTACGCAATACTCGACATCAGATTGGACCTTGTTCTGAATGTGAGAAAACGTGATCTAAGTCCAACTGCTCTTCACGCTATAGCTTTGGAAACTATCAATACCCGCTTCCCACCGGAGGAGTGGCTTCACATTTACACAGATGGCTCACTCTTGGACTTTGCCCAAGGCGCTGGCATTGGTGTTTTTAGTCACCTCTTCTCCTTCTATTTACACGCCGGCCCTTTGACAACTCACTTTGATGGTGAGGTTGAAGCTATACATATAGCCCTTCAGCAACTTGCTGTTCGTCTTCCCCCCATTGAAAGAGCTGTAATTCTTTCAGATTCTACTTCTGCCCTTCAGGCTTTGTCCAACTATAATGAGAATAATTGTTTACGTGTGCAGAACTGTAGAGAACTCCTGGGAAAGATAAAAGGAAAGATCGTCTTTCAATGGGTACCATCCCACTGTGGTCTTTGGGGAAATGAGAGGGCAGACTTTTTGGCAAAAAAGGGAAAGGGTATCCTTCAGAGCTTTCGCAGAGACCTGACACTTCATTCTGCCAAACTGGAAATTAAAAGGATTTTAGGAATCATTTCGCCTTACAGCTTCTCGTGTTGCTCGTGATAAGCCTTGGAGTACACTATGTAAAAAATCCCACGGTATTCCAGCTCACTGGATGGTCGGGACTCAGTTCTTTCTGTTTTCCTGGTACCTGCTTGTATCATGTTGTGGCATTGCTGCTTCCCCTCTCTGGGCTTTCTTTCGAAAATTATCAATACTGTTATTTGACGATGATAATCTCTTCTCATCTCTCTGTTATATTGGAATCTTTCCGCGCTTCCTCTCTGATCCTCCTAATCCTGAATTTATAGATCTTTTGTAGCTCATTACTTCCTTTATACACTTCTTAGAATCTTTTGAGGACCCTATATAAATGGTCTGCGCTTATTGGTAACATTCGTGTGCCCCTCACCCTGATCCTTCTTCAGACCTGTCACTTTTGCCTTTACCTCTCGTCATTCACCTGACCCACTATTCTTACTATTTTGTGACAAATTTGATCTAGGCCGCACACCTTCAAAACTACTCGCTTGATACCTTGAACCACTACTATCCGAATTTCCTACTCTTACCTCATTCTCGTCATTTTCCCTTTGATGATATAATCGGACTTGATCTATGTTGACCGTTAATCTTTTTCCCTATTTCCACACTACCGAATTATTATTGTGCACATCCAATACTCTATACGGACCAAATTTTGGCTTAAACTTTGCCACAACCTTTTTCGATGCTGAAATTAAGGGATGTGTCTGTAGCAAAACCCAGTCATTGACCTTAACCCGAACATCTCGCCTCCATTTATTATAATATTTCGCCCACTTTTCATGTTTAGCTTTAGTATTCCGTCTAGCCACATCAAACAATTTCTCAATATCTCCTAGTGTAAACTCTGTTCCGTCCGATACCATCACTAATTTTTGAAATGGGGTAATCAATTTTCTACCTAAAAACAATTCTGCCGGAGTCTTTCCCGTTGTCTCATTCACTGACGTTCGGATTGCATACGTAAATTCCCGTAAGAACTGATCCCAGGTTTCAAGATTATCGTTAACATAACTGACAATCATTTGCACAAGATCGTGATTAACGCGCTCAGTTCTATTCGACTGAGATCTATACACAACTGTTTTCACATGCTGTATGCCTAATCGATTACTCAAATGTTCAAAAATTTCGGATATAAATTGGGGACCGTTATCGTTTATCATTTTTATTGGAGCTCCATAACGCGATAGATAATTATCAAATAAACTATCTGCTATTACTTTAGCGGTGGCCTTCTTAAGAGGTATGATTTCCAGCCACTTTGAAAAGTGGTCCGTAATTACTAATAAGTAGCGGTTTCGTCTAACTCGCGACACAGGGTACAGACCTAACCAATCTAACGTAACTATTTAGTTCGGGTAATTTGTTACTATCGGAATTAAATGACAAGCTGGTAACGCGTTTTTATAATTGATAGTTTGACATACGTGGCATGTGGAGACATATTGTTGAACATACTTTCTCATATAGGGGAAATAACAAACATCATGGACTTTCTTATACGTTTTATGTTGTCCTAAGTGACCTGCTATGGGCTTGTCATGAAATTCACGCATTATTTCTCCTCGCAATGTTTGCGGATTATATACTCTCATTTCGCCTAAAGTAATTGCGTATTTCGCATAAAACAACAAGCCCTCAACTAACCGAAAGTCGCGAGACCAGTTCTCACATATTGCCGCATTAACAGAGCAATCCTCTGGGTTTTCAAGATATCGATATATATGACCTAATTCAGGGTCCTTTCTCTGCTCTTCAATTAATTGCTCCTGAGACGAAAGTACTACATCCCTAATTATTGCACAAGCTACATTTTCCCCTGCTGTACTTTCCACCGGGTTTCTAGACAAAACATCCACCACCGCATTTTGAGTTCCCGGACGGTGTTCCCATTCTATATTAAATTCAGCTAATTTTAGAACCCACCTTATCATTCCATTTGACAAATTTTTACCATTTGTCAAACGCGTCAATGCAGCATGATCTGTTAGTACTTTTACTGGCAGTGAACCTAAGTACGTCCTAAATTTATTTAGAGCCCAAATCACTGTTAAGCATTATCTTTCCGTCACCGTGTATTTTCTCTCCGCACTGCTAAGCGTGCGGGAGGCATACACTACTGGCCTCTGCTCCTGGTTTAGTACAGCGCCTATGCCTATTGAGCTAGCATCAGTAAATAATTCGAATGGTTTCCTAAAATCAGGCATTTTTAATACCGGCGCTTCCGTAATCGCCGTTTTTAAGGTGTCGAAGGGGGGGCATTCTGTGTCTCTACTGACCAACAAAATTTTTTAAACTTTTTCTTAAGATTATAAAGGGGCTCGCATAGATCAGCATAACTTTTAATAAACTTCGCGTACCACTGGGACAAGCTCAAAAATTTGGACACTTCTTTAGAATTTTTAGGAGGTCTCATCTCCACTATTGCTTTAACCTTTGCCTCGTCCCTTGTAATCTCTTCCTTACTAATCACCAAACCTAAATACTTCAACTTGTCACAACCAAATTTGCACTTGTCCTTATTCAAGGTTAATCCTGCGTCCTGCAACAATCTAAAATCTTCTTAAATGCTTAACGTGGTGTGCAAACGAAATTATGACGTCGTCCATGTATACACTCACAAACCGCCTTATCAACGGTTTTAAGATTATATCAATAGCTTTCTGAAAATTAGGAGCCAGCCCTTGACAGCCCAAACGGCATACAAGTAAATGCGTACGTACCTTTTTTTCGTGACAAAGGCCGCCTTAATTACATCACTGGGGTTTACAGCAAGCTGAAAGTACCCCGAGCGAAGATCTAGGGACGACATGATTGCTGTATGGGGAACATTCGTTATCAAATCCTCAATCAACGGTAAGGGATACCTGGGATATTTTGTAATGGCGTTAAGCTTCCTATAGTCCACGGCAAATCGATACGCTTCTGGATTATCCGGAGGTAATCCATTCTATTTTTTACACAGAACAACCGGCGACGCATACGGGGATGGAATTATGTTACCCTCTTTCAACATTTTCTCCACGTGGTAATCTAAAATACCTTGTTTAACCCTATCGTACCTATACTCCCTCGAAACAACTGGCGGCTTATCTCCCGTGCGAATTTCATCATACAAAATATGTGTGAGTCCCGGTTTTTGGCTGAGAACAATCCTTTAAAACTATTAAACAAATCCTGCAGCTTTTGCTTCTGACTCTCGTCTAATCCTGTCTTAGTAAGATCAATGTCTAAATTCCCCTCATCAATCGATGTAAGAATCTTTTCAATCTGCGAATCGGGAAACAAAACTTGGTTTGAGAGAGAAGCATGGGTTAATCAGAACCCCGTCTTAATTTTATAAAAGAAAGGCAGCTAATAACTTTCACAATAAAACTCTTTTTTTATTATCAACTATGTTAATCAAGTTAATTAACTAATCTATCATATTTTCATTTGATTATTTTTGCGATTTAAACAATGATACCTATATATTGACCAGCATGTACGAGATAACGGAAGTTACTAAAAGTATTATATGTTTCCTTTTTTTTTTGGATTACAGTACAACTAATTTTCAGTGGTAGAAAATTGTCAATTCTCTACAAAAGTTCTCATCGTTTAACTTTCTTAAAATTTATAGTTTAAAACGATTTTCTTCTTTAATACAAAAAAAGATTAAACCCTCTTGCTGATTACAGGTATCTTAATTTCCCTTTGAAACTTATTTTATCATTTAAAAAAAATAGTTTTAAATAACAAATTTATAAAGTAAAAAAATGCATGCTTTAACACTTATGCATAATATTTCATTTAATATTAAAAATTATTTGTAGCAGTAATTAAAATTCAAGTGATAAAAAAAATTATTTTTTGTTAAAAAAAAATGTCGGTTTGTGAATTCAGAAACGCAGGTGACAAAGACGGTATGAAAATAGAATGGAACAGATTCTTCGGTATTAAAAACTTTTAAATTCCTAAGACAATACTATAAATTGATCGGATGAGTTATAAAATACCACGAATTACAAAACTCAAATATTATTTTTTCAGCATCGAGTTTTTGCGCAAGACTGGATTTATTCAGAAATGGATGCAGAAATATCTTCTGTCTGCTGATGTGTGTTCTTCCCATTTCGATAACAAAATCTCCAGAAGTGAACAAGCCCTCACAATCAATGAATTTCATTCAGCATTTTACATCGTGTGCACTGGCGCCTTTTCTGGTTTGATTTGGCTTTTAATCGAATTAAGACAAACAATGTGTAAATTTCCAAAATCTGAAAACTGGCAGAATCTATTAATTAAGTTGAAACAAAGAATAAATCATTTACTTAATTAACCTGAACCTCAAACATCTGATTTCAGAAAACAGGAAAATCAAAATGATTGTATAAAATGATTTAATTTAAACATCCATAATAATTATGCAAAAAAATTACCTAAAATAATTTCTTTTATCTGTATCATTTATAAAATTATATTCTTAAATGAGCACGATAAATAATTTACAGAAAGGTGATTTCTCTTCCTTTGTTCAAAGAATGTTTTTATATTAATATCCGTTTGAGCCAGTTCTTAAATATTTACAAATCATTTTGAATATAAGTTTCTTCACAATGTTCCAGAAGTTTTCTTAAGGGAAAGGGGGAAAAAAAAGAAAACACCCATTATATATAATATTGACAGCAAAATTTAACTCCATTTACCTTTATTTTCTGTACTGATATACAAATTTCTTCATTATATATTAGAGTTGGTAAATTTCTTTATAAACTGTTATAATTAGTTTTAAAATGTAAAGGCTGTACATTTTTTCTTCTACTCATGCCTCTCCCCCTTTTTTTTAACAACCAATAATCAAATAATTTTCCAGGATACCATTTTATAAAATACATCCTAGTTGAATATGTCCTATTTTAAAAACCTAAATTCTCCAATAAAGTTTAGGAGGAAAGGGCAACAAAATGTTCTTTAAATTGTAAAAGTTTTCAAAAACTGATAATCCAAACCTTGATTTAAATATACACTCATGGACAAAAAAATTAGCGCATCAAGAAATAATTGCGGGATCGTAACGAAACTTGGCATGAAGGTACATGTCAGGGAGATATGCAAATGATTAGAAATGTAGCATGATTGCGCATTACGTATAGCCAGTAGAGGACGTTTAACGTTGTTCTCCGTGGAATATAAAACAGGTAACCAAAGCTTGTTTGAGTGTGCTGAATCGTTTATAAAGGAAGAGCAGAGGTAGACATGCCGTTTTCGAAAATATGAACAGCTGTCACAGTTTGGGAGAGGGAGAATCATCAGCATCATGGAAGCTGGGTGGTCAGCTAGGCGAGTAGCTCGTCAATTAGGCCGCTCTGATTGTGTTGTGAGGAGGTGTTGGGACCAGTGGATCCAAGAGATGTCATTTACACGAATACCAGGCTCAGGACACCCTCGACAGACCAGTCGTCGAGAAGACCGCCGCATCGTAAGAAATGCACGCGTACAGCCAACTGCTTCATCGGCCGCCATCCAGGCATGGGTAGCACCTTCACAGGGGCCCCTGTGTCTTCTCGAACCATACGAGGGCGCCTGGCTGAAGGACATTTGGGATCGCGGCGCCCATTACGTGTGCTGCCCTTGACGCCGGGGTACCGCGTACGAGGAAACTGGACTGCAGCGGAATGGAACTAGGTCGTCTTTAGAGACGAATCGAGATTCGAACACAGCAGTGATGACAATCATGTTCGTGTGTGGAGACCCCGTGCTGAACGACTCAATCCTGCCTTTATTTTACAGCGACACACCGTTTTCAGAGCTGGTGTGATGATATGGGGTGTCATTGCCTACAATACACGGTCACCCCTAGTATTGATCCGTGGCACCATGACAGCCCAGCGGTATGTCCATGACATCCTTCAACCACATGTTTTGCCACTCATGCAATGGCTCCCAGAAGCCATTTTTCAACAAGACAATGCCCGGCCTCACACGGCAAGGGTGTCACAAGACTGTCTTCACACTGTTACTACTTTTCCTTGACCTGTTCGATCACCAGATTTGTCTCCAATCGAGCATATCTAGGATCATTTGGGACGGCGAGTCGGGCATCCCACGAGTTTGAACGAAGTAAAGGCAAGGTTACAGCAAATATGGAACGAAATGTCTCAAGACATCATACAGAACTTCTATGCATCAATGCCCGATCGCATCACATTGTGCATCTGCGCTAGAGGGGGTTCAACAGGTTATTAAATCCTCCGTTCTTTTGCCTTTTTCTTTGATTTTCTAATCATTTACTAATATCATTACGTATGTAAAACTTCGCGTTTCATTTTGACGACTCCTTCTTGGTGCGCTAATTTTTTATTCTTGATTGTATATATATATATATATATATATATATATGTGTGTGTGTGTCAGGTCTAGAAAAAGTGTAACTTAAAATTTAAGGGAGTAATAAATATTAAAATTAGAGAGAACTCTCTTTACTATCGAGTAGGGATTTTATAGTGAGAGTAAGATTATTTAAAGGCTGAGCGTGATAGTTTAGGAGAGAA
The DNA here is from genome assembly GCA_019973935.1 of Trichonephila clavipes. Classification (NCBI taxonomy): domain Eukaryota; kingdom Metazoa; phylum Arthropoda; class Arachnida; order Araneae; family Nephilidae; genus Trichonephila; species Trichonephila clavipes. The sequence continues at coordinate 146,839 of BMAU01019516.1, read as the reverse complement.
TAATCGAGAAGTGCTAACTGGTGTTTCCTCATTGTGTGTACATCTTTTGTTAGAATAAATTAGTTACCAAGTGGCAGCCAAGTTGAAAAAGTTGACCATACAACTACATTAAGTTTGATTGAGTTAAGATGACTGCAATTATTTACCGGCAGGCTTGGAGCCTGTCATATATATATATACATAAAGTAATTTCCTATTTTTAAGATATTGCAAAGAATAAAATCACTAAGAGATAGTTTTCTCAGTTTAATCAAGATTTCAGCTTTAATTTTGGAGAAAAAGTGTATTATCTAAACAAAATATTTTTTAGAAAAAAGGAAAGTCAAGTATATTTTCCAAAAAAATAACAAATCGAACACTAATTTCTTCCTCATGCTTGATTTTTTTTTTTTTTTTTTTACTTTTCTCCCTACGAAATGAAAGGAAATTTTTCCAATTCTTTCCTCAATTTTAATCTGAGGAGTCACTTTTACAACACTAGCCATTCTAGAAGCTTATGAAAACTTTTGTTTGTAAATGTGATAAGCAAACATTTTTTTCTTCATTTTATGAACATGAAACAATATTTTTGCAGTAAGAATTTGAATGCAATTATTTTAAAATTGAATAAGATATGCATGTGTGTACCACAGAGATATGCAACGTTTCAATAAGAAAAATTCTAAATGTCTTTAGTATAATTATCAGATAATGAGAATATTCAAATCAGGAGTGATGAAAACAAGAAAAAAACATGGCGGTTGGGGGTACATGAAAGAAATAGTATTCTTTAATTTATGGAGAGTTAGTTCATTGTCCTAAGCTTCAACTTATATAGGTTTTGATTAACATCAACTCTAAACAAGTATTAGTGCACTATTGTCACTGATGGTAACTAGCAATGACTGTATTTGATTAATGCAAAATAAACGGGGAAATAAATAATAAGCTTGCTGACAATGCATGATGGAATGTGAATATGTAAATCTGATACCAAGAGAGAACACATGCTTTTTCAGACATTACATTTAGATTACAATCTTAATATTTTTTCCAAATAATTTTTTATTAAAAAAATTCTTGTTTTTCTTTCATTATTATTATTCAGTAGGTTTATTGTTCTTTAATAAAAAGTATTCTTCTGCGAAAATTAAAATTGTTGGTTTAATAAATTTCTCATATATTTATTTATATGGTTGGTATACACACATTACATATATATATATATATATATATATATATATATATATATATATATATATATATATACATATTGTAATTACATATAAATTACAAATACATAGTGTGTATCAAAATTGATACTTAGTAAAAAAAATTTAGAGTTTAACAGAAATATAATATCATAGGTATCTTGCTCTATTTTAAAATTTGCATGATGAAATAATTTTTCTTACTAATTGTGTAATTTTCAGTAAATTAATTTTATTATAAATACAATAAATTAATATTTTGGAAGTAGTTATTAATATGCTGAATTTATTTCATAAGAAAAGAAAAGTTAGCTAAGAAAGTAAATTACTCATATTAATCATACATAACGTGTAGAAATGTAAAAAAAAATGGAGCGTGGAATGCCACGCAATGGAAGTGAAACTTCTTTGGCGACGTTGGCCGTAAATGGAGGAATACATCTAATTATATTAAACCGTTGGGGGAACTTATAATAATCAAATAAAATTCAAACTTATTCTCTCAATTGCATGATTTTCATTGCCATATAAAGCAAATGCTGTGGAGTCACTCCACAACGATCAACATGTCTTAATTCACTTGTGGCTATCATGAATGGTGTAACTCTAACTCTTTTCCTGAAGTTTCTAAAATGAACCAATTTGCTGGAAAGAGAGCTCCTCAGCATGTTCATCAAATAGCAAGCTTCTCCAGGAGCGATACGAAGATATTTCACTTCATTCCATAACGTCTGTTGCTGGGCTGTAAGACTCTTCAATAGTTATATTTTCGCTGATTTCTTCTTGAGGAACTTGAGACGTACTCTGGTTCAAATTGAAGAAGATATCATTGATTGCAACATCATACATTCTGTACAATGGAGTAGCTACTAAATATTGCAACCATGCTTTGATGGTTCTTTTAGTAACCAAACCCATTAGATAACTAGTCCTGTGAATTTTCCTCCGTTTGATGTGAACAATAACACAGTAGTCATCATCAACATTTCGAGGCAATCGGTTGACGATTGTATTGATGGATACAGGAACATTGATTATCTGCCCTAATCTTCCAAACCGACTGTGTACATGTCTCAATCGCCGAATTTGTACGAAAGGTATTCGTGGCGAAATGAGTCTTCCTGATACCAAATCCAAAGTAAGAAGATATGCTGGAATTTCTGGGTATACAAAACCTTTATATTTTGATAAATTTGGTATACTTTTCCTACTTAAACTTTGTTGGCAATTGTAGAATGCTTTAATATCTTTTAAATTAATCTCCGGTTAAATATTTTTGAGCTCGGCAACAGGCGTTCTCAAATCATCTCTAAACCTAATCTGTCACAAATCGAACACCCGTGATCGAAAGGATTATCAACAAATCGCCTTTGAAAATCTTTATGAGCATTTTTATGGGAATCATAGTCTTTGTAAGGTAAGATAGAATTTATTATTGATTCACATGAATCAGTTTCAACCCGCACTAAACTTGTTGAGTTCTGTAGTTGAGGGCACAGGATGATTCACAAAGTCCGTATTAATCTGTGCTGTTATTAGAAGAGTCTCAATAGCATTCCCAACATTGGTCATTAAACTCGGCATTAAGAGAGTATTTTGTAATGTTTTTTTCCTTGCTCGACATTCTCTCATGTACTCTGATCGAGATTTGGCAGTAGCACTTGATAAATTTGCACTATTTTTCTGCTTTTTTGTCTCTTTTTCGACAGGACTTGATGCTAGTTTTTCTTTCACGAAACTCTTTTTCTCTTTGTGTATTTGATTTAAGCATTCTGACTAGAATTAATAATTCAACGCAAATGAAAATTAAAGAAATAAATTGGCCACCGAACAAATCGCCAACAATCTAAAGAAAATTTCAAAAAGGCACTCATTTGCTGCGAGAGCTATTTTGTCTACACCGTAATGCTCACACTGCAACTGATACGACCGTTGGTAATGTTTCCGGGTCGGGGAGAAAATGACCCCTAATCGGAAGGTGGGAAAGTTGACCAGTCGGAGGCGTAGGCAATTATCCAACTTTTCCACCGATATGACGCAAGTCACGTGGTGTCCCCGCCACTCCCTTTTCCTCCCTCGCTCGCTCTCTCCTTACTATGGCGACGATTCGGAAGGATGGAGGAAGGGGGGAGGAAGACTACTTCCGTTCGCTTTTTCACAGTTACGCAAAACTGGGCAATTTTCTCATTCACTCTCGCGCCGAAAAAAAGTTTCACTTCAAAAAAGTAGGCTAGAACTGGTTCAAAATTGCAAAAAATACATATGTCCTTGCTTCCAGAATATTTTGATACTTTGTTTGGCAAGCTTCAGCGTAGAATCTGCCGATGGCACCCCATGTATGCATTTGGCATGCAAAATTTTTAAAAATCGTTTCAGAAGGAAACCATGGCAAAAAAATTCCTAAATTCCCATTTATAGTGCTTTTTTTTAGGATGAAGAATATTTTGCTGGATAACTTTAAGTTCTTTATAAACACTAAATGTGCTTTTTTCATGAATAAAAATGAGGGTGGTAGTAAAGAAAATTGCGGCAGATATTTATTTACATCACAATATATGTTCGGTTCACACCCTCCATGATATCCTAAAAAATAAGCATATTATAATTCTCGTTCCAAATTACTATTATGAAGAGAATTTTAATATATTTTTTAAAATAGTTCTTTTCAAAGATAATTCAAAAGTATGAAAAGCGATATCCTATCTAAATTGGAATTTCCTTTTCTTGATTTAGCATGACAGTTAAGCCCTTATTAGTATTTTAAAAAATTAAATTTACATAGTGTACATTTAAACAATTCATTACATTATACAAATTTTAGTAAATTTTAAAAATAAGTCTAAAATTATTCTATTTATAATGTTCTGAACTTCAGAATAGTAAATAAAATTTAATTGTATATCATTGAGAGATGCAACTACTGATTATTTTATTTATATATTTTTTTCTATTTTTCTGGTTTATTCATAAAATTGTTTTCTTTTGGAATATATCTGGTAGCTCCATACGAAAAAGGTATTCTTACATTTTCAAGTGAAAATTTTGTTTTGTGTTGTATCTGTTGTAAATCTACTAATTGCATTTACAGATTATTCACATCTCAAAAATTATGTCCATGCAGCAAATTCATTAATGAAGTCTAGAAAAGCATTTTACATTAAAGTATCTATTAAGAATATGTACAAAAAACTAAATATTGTATATACCTAAATTCTTACATGTTCTTCTCTTCTTCAGTTATATAGAGAGATATTTCTTTTTTTTTATTTCTCTTTGATTTGTTTTGAAACATATTTCATCCAAAAAATTAACTATTCATTATATTATGCAAATTCGTACAGTTAGAAATAGATTATAATTAAATTATTTTAACAGAGAGAGAGAGAGAATTAACACTTCAAACATATAAAAAAATCTTTAAGTGATGAAAAGCATACAATTTGTTCTCTTTCATTATATTTAAAAAAAATACACACACAATTTGGTTAGGTGACATACTATATTAAAGCTATTTTGTGATTTTTATTAAAAATTTTTATTCGTTTTTATAGCAGATTCATTGGTAAGTGAATTTCTATTCATGTCACACTATAAAGCACACACACAACTTGTGGGCTAATGGCGACAGACCTCGTAATTTTTTTTTTTTTTTTTTTTGTGAACCATGATCAAGTTGTGAAGGGGTCTCCTAGGACCTCACTTTGAGAACGAGAATAAATAGGAGTCATGTAAGAACCAGTAGCCATTTTTATAAACAACTTTCTTCATTTGGTTATCTTATCCAAATAGAATCAAAGACTTATTAACAAATTTGTCTACTAATATTATGAGGTTTTAAAGGTAATATCCTTTAAATTAACTTAATTAATTAATGATCCAATTAATTAATTTATTAAATAACGATCACGCAGAAATTACCACGATAAGAGATCCCAGAATTATATTTAATAATGTTCTCATTGAACATTTAACTTTAATCTCACTCCTAAATCTTTAATGAGACTTTAAACACAAATCAATATTTACCACTCGGAATCTCAATTCTTGAGATTAAATATCTCTAACAAAAAATCTTCAATTTAAATCCACAATAACTTTCTGCTTCAATCTCTATCTCCTACTGCTCTAACTTTACAATTTCGTTTGACTTAAATACTTAATCTAATCTGCATAACAAGGAATCCTGTCCGCTTTTTGGAGTTGATTGGAAATAGGTAGGGAATTAAATTTCCCTAAAAAGGTCGACTCAGAAGGTTAGTGATAAAGTTCCGTATAGATTCGTCACAATCCCTCCAAAAAGAAAACGGGATTTATTCGAAAGACTCATACGTCCTGAAAATAAATTACGTAATTCCTATCTTTGTCATATAGTCCCGACGATTTTAACTTCTAACCGTATAGTATTGAAACATCTTCCTTAATGAAAAAGGACAAAATTACGATTTATAATTAATTGCTAAACCTCATAATACTTCACAAGTTTAAATTAATCCCTGCACTCTATCCATTTGGCATCGGAGGCGTGGGAAAAACCACCCTAGTGTGGTAAAAAACCAGCCCCATAGAGTTTATTTAGGTATTATACAAAAAAGAAATACAATCTTCTGTGGCACTGGAACATCGAAGACTTCAGGGTCAGCTACCCTGAAAGATTGATTTCCATTTGAGAAGTAGGTAAAAGCAGACATGAATTTATACACTTGTTACATGAATGTCATATACAATAAATATCTGGTTCTTTTGCCTTCCCATTCGAAAAACTTTATGCACTAGTTAGTGTTAATGGTTAATCCTATCTAACTTCGCCGCGCTCCAAGTCACCAGATGTGAAACAAAATATACATAGAAACACACACAGCATACAATAATAATCATTTCACAATAAACAAATAACACAAACAACTAAATGAATTGTCGCATCTTAGCGAAGTCATACATCGAAGTAAACAAATGCAAAATTTACAGATGTTTTCTCCAAAATACAAAAAATTAACACAAAAGCCGTTTTTTTCTGGTATAGAAAAAAAACACACACAATGCAGTGTCCACTTTTGTCAGTCTTCTTAGTTTTAGAGTCCACCCGTGACTTGCTTCAATTGCAAAAATTCTTCACTTGTTCGTACCGCGAAGATAAAGAAACAATACAACCTGGTTTTTGTCTGTTAAATCCTATGCACTGGATCTCCATCCAACGCTTCCATACTGAGGCTTCTTCTTCGTAATGTGCTGTGAGGTATGCCGTTGATTTTGATGTTGCTCAGCTCCTCAAGAATTCCGTCGTTTTCTTGTATACGGCTCCGTAGATAGTATGGGCAAGGTCTCCTTGTAGTGGCTTGATTCGACCGGACTGGTTTCTCCGCTTGTTTGTTGCGTCCTCTCGTTGTCGCTCTGGTCTGACGGGTCTGGTTATCACGTCCACTAACTTCCATTCGGGATCCGCCTGTAGTCGTAGCAGTCCTGCGATCAGGCAACCTTGATGGACCTGCAATGGACTCTACTCCTGGTGAAGAGGTATTATGTTTTTGAAACTTATAATTCCTGGACGAGACCGAGGAAGGGATCGACCTCTTGACTCCCCTGCCTGTGCTCAGGCGCGTCTTTTCCGGTCCTGATGTTCAGACCCTTGCCGTGATCTCTTCCTACATATCTTGGATCGTTTTAAAGCTTGGTCCTTCGACGCAGTACTATTAATTTTACGTTTATATCTGGGGATCTCCCGTGTGGTGTTACCCTGCCGTGATCTACACCCCTCACTTTCCTGACTAGAGGTTTTCCTATGCTCTTTAAACTGCCCTTGATTCGATCTGTTCGACCCATGACTAACTTCTTGTTCGTCATACAGAGTTTCTACCGGACTATCCGAACTAATCGTGTCTGACTGACGAGGCCGATACACTCGAACCTGATCAATATTAACAGTTATATTTCTTCCGTTTTTCCAAATAACTAAATTATTTCCTTTTATTTCCAAAACTTTATAGGGACCTTCAAACTTAGGCATAAATTTTCCAACCTGTTTCCTACTCGCAGCACTTAAGAAATGTATTTGAAGTAAAACCAAATCGTTCACTTTGATGTGAACATCCCTCCTTCTGAGATTGTAATGTTTTTCCCAAGACATGCTTTTTTTGCATAGTTCGTCTTGCCTCATCGAATAATCTTTCGATGTTCCTACCAACATATTTCGCATCCTCCGTAACATTTATGAGCTTGCTAAACGGAGTTATGATTTTCCTTCCCCAAAACAACTCAGCCGGAGTTTTATTTGTCGTCTCATTTACCGCCGTGCGCAATGCGAAAAGCGAACTCGTGTAGAAATTGGTCCCAGTTTTCATGATTTTCTTCAACAAAAAAAGCTATCATTTGAACTAAATTTCTATTCACTCTCTCCGTGAGATTAGACTGTGGTCGGTACGTTACCGTTTTCATATGTTTGATGTCCAACCTGTGACTGAGATGTTCAAACACGTCAGAAATAAATTGGGGGCCGTTATCACTTATCAAAGAAATCGAAGCTCCGTAACGCGCTATATAGTTATCAAAAAGCAATAGCTATTGCCTGGGCTGAAGCTTTACGAAGAGGAATCAGCTCACACCACTTAGTGAAGTGGTCAGATATAACTAATATGAATTTATATCTCTCGGGTCGGGATGCGGGGTAGGGGCCTAATAAGTCTAGCGTTACAATTTCATTTGGATATTTTGAAACTATAGGCATTAAACGACCAGCTGGTAGCGCGTTTTTATAATTAAACTTTTGACACCGGTCACAGGTTGAAACATATTCAAATATATATTTTCTCAAAAATGGAAAATAGCACGTGTCACGAAGTTAAGTGGAAGATATGTCTTCCTCTTTCCGAGATGTCCTGCCAATGGTAGATCATGAAATTCTTTCATTATATCTTTTCGAAGAGAACCAGGAATATAAACTCTTAGTTCTCCCAGATTATAAAAATACTTCGCGTAAAAGAGGAGACCATTTATTAACTTGAAGTCCTGGGACCAACCCTCGCATACCGTCGCATTAACAGAACCGTCATCAGGGTTTTCTAAGTATCGATAAATATGTCCTAATTCAGGATCTTCCCTTTGTTCCTTAATGAATTGTTCACGGGAATTTATTGCGAGGGCTCTAAGAGCTGCGCACGAAATTTGTGACCCCTCGACACTGTCTACTGGATTTCTCGATAAAAGATCTGCGACCACGTTTTGAACACCAGGTCTGTGTTCCCATTCTATGTTAAACTCTGACAATTTCAACGCCCATCGGATCATCCTACTTGATAAATTCTTACCATTGGTTAACTTCGTTAACGCTGCGTGATCTGTGATCACTTTCTCACAGGTAGGGGTCCGAAATAAGTTTTAAACTTATTTAGAGCCCATATCACCGCCAAACATTCTCTTTCGGTAACCGTATAATTACGTTCTGCTTTATTAAGGGTTCGAGACGCGAAAGCAATAGGTTTTTGAGTTTGTTGAAGCACAGCACCAATTCCGACCCCACTAGCATCAGTGAATAAATTGAACTATTCAGAAAAATTTGGTAATTGCAAAATCGGTGCCTCCGTTAGTGTGCGTTTGATCTGATCAAAAGAATCCTGTGCTTCTCCCGACCAGTTAAACTTCGCCCCCTTTTTTTTAATTGGTACAATGGTTCGCATATATCTGCGTATCGCGGAATAAATTTTTGGTACCAACCCGTCATCCCTAAAAATTTTGACACTTCTCGATTATTTTTGGGAGGTTTCATTTCCGTAATTGCCCGAATTTTCTTATTGTCAGTTTCGATTCCTTCTTTACTAATAATCAGGCCTAAATATTTGAGTTTGTCGCGGGCGAAGTGACATTTTTCCTTATTTAACGTTTGCCCTGCGTCTCGCAATAAGGTAAAAACCTGAGTTAAATGATCGAGATGGTCTTTGAACGATGGAGATGTTATAACATCGTCCATGTACACCAACACGAAACGCCCAATAACAGGTTTGAGAATTATATCAATAGCCCGTTGGAAATTAGGCACCGCCCCAGAAAGACCAAAAGGCATGCGTAGGAATGCAAAAGTGCCATAGCGAGTGATAAACGCTGTTTTTTCTATGTCCCTTGGACTAATCGCTAACTGAAAATAGCCACTTCTGAGATCTAGAGTGGACATAACGTTGGTGTGAGGAATATTGGTGAGTAAGTCATCAATCACCGGTAATGGATATCGAGGATATTTGGTAATTCCATTTAGTTTCCGATAATCGATCGCGAAACGATACGCCTCGGGAGAATCTGGAGGAAGGTCATTTTTCTTTCGTGTTAGAACGACTGGAGATGCATAGGGCGAATTAATAGGACAAATTGTACCATCCCGTAACATCTTATCTATGTGATAATCAATAATGCCTTGTTTGACCCGGTCGTACCTGTATGGTCTCGACACTACCGGTCCCTTGTTTCCAGTATCTATCTCATGATATACAACATGCGTTAATCCCGGTTGATCGGAAAATAACCCTTTAAAATTATTAAATAAGGCTTTTAATTGCCTCTGTTGCTCGTCATCAAGTTTTGATTCTGTGAGATCAATATCAACGGGTTTCTCCTCTTTAGGCACTTGTTTGATCAGATTATCGGGAATGATCAAGGATTTCTGATCAAAATCTAATGTTAATCGTGATGCCTTCATAAAATCGATCCCTAAAATGCACTGATACTGCATGTTATCAAGTATATGGAATTCCCAGGGTTTCTGAAATTCCCTGATTCTAATTTGTAACTCGACCCTACCCAAATGACTGCACGGGGCTCCCTGTGCTGTCACGACTGTCTTTCGTCTTTTGACGAGGTCGGTATGAAAAATAATTGCGGTATACCTCCTCCGAAATAAGATTTCTCCGCTCCCGTGTCCCATAGTGCTGTAATAAAGGTTTCATTTAATAGAATAGAGACATACGGTAATTCGACTGGGGTCATTCTTATAGAGGATACTCTGATAGGCCGATGATCCCAAACTGGAGGATTTTCCGTACCCCGCGATCGATTACCCCCATATTCACATCGATCGCTTAAAAGTTTAAATTTCTACTTCGTTCATTTTGACCTCGAAATGAACTATTTCTCGACCCACTTTGTCGACCGCCTTGACTGTGGAATGGTTGATCCGATTGTCCACCTTGGCGTCTACCCTCGAATCTGCGATTATTTGCAAAACCTTGGTTTTCGAATCGATTCAATTCCCTTTGTGGTCGGCTATTATTGGCGTATCTCTCATTATTTCTGTTTTCCCTCCAATTTTTCTGTCTATGCCGGGTATTAAAACGATTGCCTTCATGAGGGCCTGAACTTCAAATCCCTCACTCGAACCTCTGATTTGTCTATGCATAAACGTTCTTCGTATTTATCAACGATTTGTAGGAGATTGGCAGTATTTCGTGGATGTCTAACTTCGACATAATCCAAAATTTGAGGTTCTAATCGACTAACGACGTGATCTATTAATTTTTCCTCCGACATTTCTAGTTTATGGACTTTATGAATTTTCAACAATTCATAAATAAAGTCCGAAGGCTGTTGATCTCGTCTTTGTGATGAGGAATAAAATCGCGTTTCTAGTTCTGACCTGTTTCTGACCACAGGAAATTGTTCCGACAATGCCTATTTTAAGTTCCCGTAGTCTGTTGTCTTATCTTCAATGACTCTATAACCAAGAACTTCGAACCAGTCGAGTGCCCATCCTTTGAGATGACTCTTCAAGTAAGCACATGCCAGTTGTGCAGGTATCTCATAATACGCAAGATTATGATCAATATTCTCCAAAAAATCATCTATGTTCTCAATCCCCGAAAAATATTGTTCCGGAATGATTCTAAAACTGGATCCAACTCTATTCTCGGGATTTATACGTTGGGCGCCATTGTGAAGGTCTCCTAGGACCTCACTTTGAGAACGAGAATAAATAGGAGTCATGTAAGAACCAGTAGCCATTTTTATAAACAACTTTCTTTATTTGGTTATCTTATCCAAATAAAATCAAAGACTTATTAACAAACTTGTCTACTAATATTATGAGGTTTTAAAGGTAATATCCTTTAAATTAACTTAATTAATTAATGATCCAATTAATTAATTTATTAAATAACGATCACGCAGAAATTACCACGATAAGAGATCCCAGAATTATATTTAATAATGTTCTCATTGAACATTTAACTTTAATCTCACTCCTAAATCTTTAATGAGACTTTAAACACAAATCAATATTTACCACTCGGAATCTCAATTATTGAGATTAAATATCTCTAACGAAAAATCTTCAATTTAAATCCACAATAACTTTCTGCTTCAATCTCTATCTCCTACTGCTCTAACTTTACAATTTCGTTTGACTTAAATACTTAATCTAATCTGCATAACAAGGAATCCTGTCCGCTTTTTGGAGTTGATTGGAAATAGGTAGGGAATTAAATTTCCCTAAAAAGGTCGACTCAGAAGGTTAGTGATAAAGTTCCGTATAGATTCGTCACAAAGTGACAAGGACAACACCTAAACAGGCATCCCCCTTTCCAAACTTCTACACCACACCAACGAAAGGGGTGGTGTGGAAGCTGTTAATGTGTTAAAGAGTTTGGACCTAAACAGATTTAACATGCATAAGCCCCTCAACAAGGCGGGACTTCAAGATTCGAATCCCCAACAGGACTGTTAAGAGTTTGTGGCCATAGTTATTTTCATTGGTAATACCAATTCTAATTTGGATTCTACATATAAAATGGCTAAAGAGGTAAATCATTCGTTAATAATGCTAGATTTCCAGTAATTGTTCATTACGTTTAAATCTTGAGAAATAATTAACTAAAGAGCATTGCATCTGTAGACAAGTTATAATTTTCCGAACAGTGTCAAAATTTTAATACAATCAAAAGAATTTAGTTATAAAAAAATACTGAAATATTTTTAATATTGTAATCATAGAATACAACACTCAAAAATATCAAATTTTGATTTCATTAAATAAATACAATCAAGATCACATTACAATTTTTGCAAAATGAGATGTCAATTTTTTAATATTTTCTATTTTTGACCACCAATCATGCCGACTAGAACAGGGGTATGAGCATAGCAGTGAAAGAATGTGTACCCTACCAAAGCCCTACCTCAAATGCAATAATTCATACAACAAAAATCTTTAATAAGTGCATCAAACTCAATTATTTTAAAGAAAAATGGAGAAGTTCTCATAATTGTCATATTCAAATCATGTAACTATCCTAAATGTTCCAATAAATATAATAGACTGATTAGCCTGAAAAGCTCTGTAGGGGGGAAAATACTTACAATCCAGAACTACTGTGTGAAGTACTCAGTATGATTCCAATCTTTTAGCAGTTTTCAAAAAGTCAATTTGCCAAAAAGCCACCCACAGCCAATTTGCATGGCTGTTCTAAAAATATTACCAAACAATTTTTTATTAAAACCTTTTTCTTTCACCCTTTCCCCTCAGTTTAATACCTTCTTTTCACCGTGAGCTGACTCGGCAGGTTTAAATTGTTGTTTCTTGAAAGGGAGCATGCATTCTAAAAGCTGACTAACTTTTGTCAATCCTTTCTAAATCACATCCCGTTGCTATAATAACATTTCCAAATTGTACCGCTTTTGAGCTCCACCGAATTGCAATCAATGCCATGTGTTGAATAAAGGCATGTTTATTAATATAAAACACTGATCTAAAACATTGCATGTTCTACAAACATATAATAAAATTTTATTAACCTCCTTCGACTTAATCTGCAATACACTACACACACACACTTTTTAAGAACAAATCATTTGAATTATAATAGTCTAGTGTATTATGATTAAAAAAAAGTAGCACAAAACAAGGGGAAAAAACTATATTAAAAAATAATACAGGAAAATTATATTAGGTATTTTTATAGTGCACAATATTTTTTTAAAACATTTAATAAACATTAGACACAGGTTTATAGGTAAAAGTTTTTATTTGTCCTTCATCAGGACAGATTGATTCGTTAACACTCTTATAAAAGATATTAAATAAAAGTCTTTATCACATTTTTTCCAAAAAAATTATTAACAGTCTAATTTTGATCTAATAAAACAAATTGTATTTGTGACACTTTTGTTTTATTAGATCATACAGATAATTATGCCAATCAATACATATCACACATCCTCACATATTTATTTTTATTACTGAACTATAGCTATCATATGTATATACATATACATAAAGTGGGTATATGATATCATAACACATTGGAGTAGAGCAAAAATTGAATGATCTCATCAGTAATTTTAAAAATCATTTGAAAATATTTTATATCTATCAATCAAATGTCAAACTTAAAGAATATGTAATTTGCTTTTGAAACTGTTGCAATACATACAGATTTGTACAGAAACATGGAATGACATCCTCAAAACAGCAACACTTAAAATTCTAAAAACTATCACAGCAAATCATAAAAATAATCGAGTCCTTGACCAATTTCCCATATAGCAATTCCAGTTCCCAGTTCATTTGCTAACTGTAGGCGAAGTTGTATCGAATAAAGTGTAGGATAAAATACCTGATATTTAGTATTTTCAGCCCTGTTAAAATATTCAACATATGGATAAATATTTAAAAATACATTTCAAATTAACATAATATTTAAAAATAAATAAATGTCGATAGCTAAATGTATTAAGAAAGTCTAGATTATTGCTCAGATATCACATAATAAAAGAACAATATTGAAGCTTTGCCATGAAAAAGAAAGCTTAGTAAAAAAAATACTAAACTAAAAATACTATTACTAAACATTTATTAAAGAAAACAAGAAAAAATCTTATTCATCTCATTCTATTAATAAGTTCAATACAAACCAATAAGTAAATGAGTGTTCTCCAGTAATGTTATTCAAAATAAATTTCGGTTTATATTTCTCAAGAATAGATAGATATCTATATAAAAGAAAATACCACATTAGAAAAAAATGAATAAATAATATGTAGAATAATATGAATAAATAATATGTAATGCTGATAATCAACTTTATAAAAATTGATTACATAAAACATTATCATAGTGTTCAGACTTTCTCTAAAGTATGGTTGATCATAATGACTGAAATACAAAATATAAGTGCTATAAATGCTATCTCAAACTAACTAGTGTATGACTTTCAAAGAGCGCAACAATCACTTCATATCTTCTGATAATCTTAAACAGCTGCATGGCCCGGCATTGCACAGGCTTTCTCTTTTATATATAAATTTTCCCTTTCCTTCACAAAATCAGAACTTCTATAATACTCTTTTTTCAAAATGACTTCCACCCTCCACCGCTTAACCCGGCATTGCTCGGGCGCTTTCTCTTTTCGTCGTGACACCAGTATTTCTGAGTGTGTGTTTGTACACGCACAATGTGAGTGATTTAAGACAGGTTTCTTTCACCTCTCTATAGATCGGACACGGTTTTTTTCAGTGTAAAATTATTGTTCTACCTTCCCATCCTTCTCACAGATAAGATATAGCTTCAAATTTCGATGTAGGACTTATAAAAAATATTACATTAGAATTAAAAAAATTATTAATGTGAAGCAATAAAAAGAAAAGGATTCTGACGCTAAGAGTAAAATAAAAAACGTTCATCATTTTTTAATAATAGTTAGTTTCTAAGAATCTAAAATAATAAAATAGATTTCAGATTTTCATGAATCAATCAATTGTTACATATAGTTAGCTTAAAAATGTCTCTAAAATGCATTTTGATCCAAAATTATTTAACAAAATTTTTAAATAACAAAGAATTCATTTAGTAATGAAATAATAGAAATAATCCTTTTAAAAAAACATATATGTAATAATTCCCTCTAGTATCCTTTTTGTTAAAAATAACACTGTAATTTACCTTCTTTGGTTTAAAAATAACACTAATCTTAATCGTAATCGGCTAGTCCGAAACCATGTCCCGCCCATTTTATCCAATCAGAATTACTATTACGTAATAACCACTGCTGGTATAAAAGCAAAAATCTTGTGTAATCACCCCCTTTTGTTTGCTTGCCATGATGTAATCAGCCAGCTGCCACACGTTCTGTGTTTGTACCATGATGTTTGCTTCTTGTTATGTGTAATGCCGTCCCTACTTGATCTTTGTGTTCCCAGATGCGAATAAACTGGATTATTGATTTACATGAGTGCCTCTTCGATAATATAATACTCGACCACTCTCCACGTAACACAGGAAAATCACACCACCAGCCCCACTCTTCCTTTGGTTCGCTACAATAATAACATCCACTCGCCACGTCTTACGATTATTTTTACCACTCAACAGAATTATTGCAGAAGCACTTCAACAGTCGGTAGGATCAAAAATAACCTACTGTGGTGCACGGAAAAGAAAAATTTTAAGTCAAAATTTTATTAGAACCAAAATGAAGAAAAGAAAAAAAAAATGTCTGTGGATGTGTTTATTCATCATGAGATGTGCAAAAGTGTTCGGAACGGGGAAATTCCCTCTTTCTGCTTCGTTTGGTATGTAAAAGAAATAAAAAAAAATCCTTATTTTCAAATAATTTACAAAATGCGCGAGATATGTTTTGGCTAAGTTGAAATTGTTTCAGAAAAGTGCAGTGCAAGCGATTTTTCAACCCAGTGATAAGTATTTCGTTTTTATTCTGTTAAAGAAATATATTATTATTATTAATGTGTATCATGATAATTTACAAATAAACCTAAGTTTTAAAATGCCATCTAATAATCTATTTTGATCCAAATTCTGATATTGATATAAATTTATGGTTTAAAGATTTTGAATAATTTTATGTTTTTAGTTCATATGAAATGGTTTGGAATAGGGTAGTGGTACCATTATAGTTTTTTTATATATAAAGCCCCTGGTTATACCCCAGCAATTTTTCTTTTATATATCTGACTCCACTCCAGTGTTTTTTTTAAATATTATATGGGTCTTACCCCATCTATTACTTGTTATATTTTGGTCCCTACCACTATTGTACTGTTTTTATGGTTTATTCTGTTTTTCAATATATGTCTAACAAATTATTTTTATTTTTACATTTAAATTTATAGATTGGGCAACTTGAAACTCCACCTATTATTGTGAATGTTCTTGTTATTAAAAACTTATTTTAAAAACGTTTCCAGAGATCTCGGGTTTATATTTTTTGGTTAAATTTATTCAATGCAAAATTTCGCATTCAAAGGAAAATGCATAGCTCATAGTTAATATTTTTGAATTTTGATTTTGAATATGAGAATTGATGATTTTATAGTTTCTTCATGTGTTTACTGAATTAATACCAAAGTTTTGATATTTTTTGAGAATTTTATGCTGATACTATTTGATATATGTAATGTGGTTTAAGTGAAGTGAAGTGAATGTGGGGTTTAGTGGCACAAGGGCCAACTTTGGTCAAGCTGCGCCAAACACTTGTTAAAAGAATGTCATATATATTTTTAAAAATATGTATAAAAATATATGTACACATGTATATAAATGCATGCATGCATATAATATATTAAAAATATAAAGAAACACACAAATCAAATCATATGTAAAAATCCAATTTTTAAAACGAAGGCAAATAGATTTTGGTGGGGGGATTCCCCCACCAAGTCAGATAAGGTTAAAACAGATGTCTATTAAAATAGTAATCTATTAAAATAGTAATGTGGTTTAAGAATTTTTATTTTGATAAGATTTACTCTATTACAATCATACAATAGATTTGATATTAAAATGAGCAACTTTTAATGTGTATCAAATGATAATGATTTTGAGAGCACTTAGGCTGAGAAAATAGCAATAAATAAATAAAAGTAAATAAACAAATGTTTACATATAGAAGAAATAATAAGTAAGAAGGGTTTTGTAAGGATTGTGCATAGTGAGTACCTCAAAGGACTACACCTTTGACTGTCAAAATACTATTGCCTCCTAACTTTTATAAGAATTAAAGTATAATATGAATATAAATGTCATAAATAGTTTTAAAAAAAAAACTTTTTTTTGGTTGACTTACAATTTCCAGTCTTAAGTGAAAAACACAATTTTTTTAAAAAAAATATTGTGTTTTTCGTTTTTTTCCCTTTTTGCAAGAAATATTTAACCATTATTTTTGTTCCATTTTTGGTTTAAATCGATATATGAAGTTTCAAGGCATTAACTTAAAAATGAAGCCCGAAAAAAAAATTCTTAATTTTAACAAATAACGCAATGCGAAATTGGATATCTCTTCCTTTTCAGTTTCGAACCTAGATCCGCGCTATGGATTCCTGCAGGGAAAAGCATTGAAATGACCATTAAAATAAAGTAAGATGTGTTCAATTTCGCATTGCGTTATTTGTTAAAGTTATAATTTTTTTTCGGGCTTCATTTTTAAGTTAATGCTTTCAAACTTCATATATCGATTGAAAACAAATGTAATTTTTAAACAAAAAAATTTTAAAAAAGTAATGCTTACATATTTCTCGCAAAAGAAAAGAAAAAGACGAAAAACACATTTTTTTTTTAAATCCGTAATTTTTAAGATATTTTATCAATCTTTGTACAGATTACGTATGATATCGTTTTACACACGGAAAAAAGTTTCGTGAGATTATTTTTATAAATAAAGAAGTTATTAAGTATTTAAATAAAATTTTGAGTATTTTTTGAAAAATCGTAAAAAAAAAAAAAAAAAAAAAAAAAAAACGTTTTTGACATTACATTTTTAAATGCCTGATTCTAAAAGAGAAAAGCATGAACTTTTACAGTGTAAAATATTTTTTCATTAACGTGAAAGAAAGTGCAAGCAGAACAATTTAGAAATCGTATTCATAAAAACGTATCGATTTCGACTCATTTTAAAAATATCGTAAAAAATAGAAAATATAATTATATTGTAAAATAAATTATACCGTTTCGCGGCGAAGTAAATGATCTTTCCGAATCTGTAATTATTTTTTGTGAGAGTCTCATGGAAAAAATTAGATCGCGTTTTAAAAACGTCTGAAAAAAAAGGAAGTTCCGAATTTTTGAACTTGTCCCCAGGCGATGAAAAATGGTACTAATTATGCGTTTTAAGGTTTTTAATTAATATCTTTTTAACTAATTGGAATATCGGAATATAAATGGTCAAAACGGATTCCTCGGATCATTCCCGAAATTTTCGTACCTTCGATGAGTTTCTGCGTCTTTCAGTTCGTGAGAAGATAGGGCATCATAGATTCCTAGATAGATACGTTTGTTTACCTACGAATTTTAATAGTGTAGATAATGTAACTTAAAATAAGCAATTATCAAAAAGTCTTTCTAAACATTTATTTTCACACAACTCCTTATGCCATTGAAGATCAAAATTATAAATCTTTAAAAAAAGATAGTAATAATAAAATATAATATAATATTAGCAGCTACAGATTTTAAAACTAAGACAGCTTAATTTTAAAAGTTGTCAGTTTTTACAATAATAACTGAATAAATTGAATACCTAAGATAAATAAATTGTTTATGCTTACTCATGACCAATAATGGGTTTTCCAGATGACTTTGAGTATACATTGCCGTAAAAATTCAAGCCCAGTAGTATTTTTTTTCTATTAGGATTTGTTCTTTTGGGGGCAAGATCCTCAATACAACGAACAATCCATGGAAGAGGACTATTGGGACCTGGTCTGCTTCCAAAACATAAAAAAAATTCTTTAAATAATGTTAAGTATACACGTACACAATTATATATATATATATAATTACAAAAATATTATAGAAATACACTTGCTCCAGTCTACAATTTAATGAATAAAAAATCCCTTACTGATACAGTGGCGAACTATGAGTGAGTGAATGTGGGGTTTTATGGCGCAAGAGCCAAAATTGGCTATACTGCGCCACACGTTTGTTAAAATATTAAAACTATGTTAAAAATACACAAGAAAAATACAATGATATAAAAATAATATTATATATGTGCAGGCCTGCATGCACATATAAAAATAAAGGTAAAGATAAAACATTTTAAAAAGTCAAATGAAATATAAAAATCCAATTTTCTTCATAAAAGCAAATAGATTTTGGTGGGGAGATTCCCCCACCAAGTCAGATAAGGTTAAAACAGATTTATGAAAAAAGGTGATGCGATGATGGTTAAAAACTGGACAATCGATTAAAATGTGATGAACAGTGTACGAGACATTGCATGAAGGACATTCAGGAGCGCGTTCTCCAAACAACAAATGCCTGTGTGTGAAGCGAGTATGGCCAATGCGAAGACGAGTCAATTTGACATCAGTTCTTCGCATTGGCATCACAGGCCATGCTCCTATGACAGGTTTCACGGAGTGCAGTTTGTTATCCAACTGCTGACTCCATGATTCCTGCCAGATCTTAAAAATATGATGCATGATGACGCGCTTCATATCCGATAGCGGAACCGCTAGCGGCAGATGCGTCGTCAACGACTTTGCCGCGCTGTCGTGGCGAACTATGAAAAAGGATTTATGTAAGCCTATTTTAATTTTATGATGAAAATCAATTATGCAAATTTTTAAAAAAGAAATGGTAATGAACATCCACAAGCAAAACAATAATTTAAACATTCCTTAAACTTCCCAGCAAAAACTTTTACATAGTGAGGGAGTGTAGGATTTAATGGCGCAAGAGCCAATTTGTTACCAAAAAAGGTAAATAGTGTCATCCCCTTTTGGATACTGGTCGCTGAATGGTCGGTTAACGATCATTCCTGACTGACGTTTGGTCACGTGCTTCCGTGACGTTTGATCACGTGATCGGAAGTATCGGGGTGGTGGTAACTTCCGATATGATAAATATAAAAAGGAGAAGTTATGATTTGGGTTCACTCTCTCTCTCTAAACTTTTCGATACTCGCTATCTTATTAGCGGATTTTACTGGAAACATGCATTGTCGGCTCGGAAATATTTTTTTTGCCATTATGCTCCGAAGTTACTTTTTTTATGAATTCTGAATTATAAACGTGCATTATTGAATTATCAATGCTTAATAAAGAATTTACAAGGACATATTTGGTCATTATTGATATTCAGGTTATTTACTGTGTGCAACTCTGCTTACCACATAAGTGTGGAAAACAAGTGGTTATGGGCTGACATGCTATAACCTGAAGTTTTTCTTTTTGCCGTAGTGAATTGCGGACTTTTGCTGAGCTGGAGGGGCTGCAGATTTCGCCGCTTAGAATAATTTTTTTTGGCCACTGTCACTTTTTGAAATGGCTGTTTCGAGTTATCAGATAAAACCGTTAGAGAGTTCCAACTACGCTACGTGGTCAACGGATGTTCGGTTTTTGTTGCATGAAGAGAACTGTTTTGAAATTGTAGCTGGCAAAGAAACTGCTCCCGATGGTAAAGAAAATAAGCGAGAATTAAAGGATTTTAATATAAGACAAAGGTTAGCTTTATCTATTCTGTATCTGAATATCAGCACTGAGTATCGCAGTATTATTGAAAACGTAACAGATCCTGTAGAAGCCTGGAAATTGTTGAGGGATAACTTCCGACCCGACAACAGATCCTATCATCTGAAGCTTTTTTGGGGAATTTTTTTTTCAGTGCAGAATCCAGCCTAATGAAAAATTGAACATATTCTCTTCACGATTAAAAAGAATATGCGACCAATTAGAGGAAATGGGTAAACCCATGGAGGAAACGTACCAATGCTACCAATTACTAAAATGTCTGCCATCAAAATTTGATTCTATAGTACAAAATATTCTCCGATGGACTGATGAAACCTTTAAATATAAAGATGTTTTGTTGGAGTTGATTGCGGAAGAAACCAGAATCGATTTCCGAGATGGTTTGAATCTACAAAGGAATCAACATGAAATATTTAGTGTGCAGAAGTCGAAAATAAAGTGCCACTATTGTGGCAAATTTGGACATTTTAGGAGGGAATGTCGCAATGGTACTGCTGCATCATCTGGTACATCTAATCGACGATCCAGGACGTATAGAAAAGGTCCAGAATTGCGTCAACATCCAAGTGTGTCTTCACCAATTGGGTCTTCTGTGACAAGCGATGAATTCAATTATAACTCCTTTCGAGGTGGTAGACGGGACAGAAACTATTCATTCAAGGACCGAAATGAACTAAGCAGGTACCATGGTTCAGCAAATTCTGTAGTACATCAAAATCAGGGTAAGAGTAAATTGTCTTTTTTCTTGCTGAGGCTAATTTGAGCTGTAATGTTAGCAAAGACGCTTGGATTGTGGATACAGCTGCTAGTAATCATTTTACAAACAATAGGGACTTATTTATTAATTTTGTAAATGTTGTTAATGAAAATATGGTGCTAGCTATAAATGGTGTCGAATTTCCCCATAGAAGGAAAGGGTGATGTAAAAATTTGGTTTAATGATCATGAATGCTTACTTAAAAATGTGTTCTTCTCTAGTAAATTAAGGAAAAAAAAAATTTAATGTCTGGCCCCATGCTTGACCTGAATGGGTTAAAATTTATTGGTAAAAATGGGCAAATTAAAGTATATGCAGGAAATAAACAAATTTTTAAGGCTAATCTTGAACAGGGATTGTATTATGCATATCCAGACGTTGAGCCAAAATATGCATCTAGTATTGAAAATCTGTTAAAATTAAGGGAAAACCAAATGACTTAAGGATCTGGCATGAGAGATTTGGTCATGCAAATGTTGATTATATTCTAAAAACTAGTCGTTTAAATGCTGTGAGAGGTTTACCGAAGATTAAAAGGCAATTTAATTTTGAGTGCGAACCATGCAGGTTAAATAAATACAAAAGGGTTTCTTTTCAATCTATAGAATGCACAAGATCCAAAGCGCCTTTAAACTTACTGCATTGCGATGTTTGGGGACCAGCTAACGTAATTGGTAAGAGAGGAGAAAAATATTATTTGTCAGTACTTGATGATTATTCTCGTAGAATGTTTATCTTTCCTATGTGTCATAAATCGGACACTTATGATATTCTAGCCAAATTTATTATAAGGGCTGAAAGACAGCTGGATTTAAAAGTTAAAGCTGTTCGAACGGATTTTGGTGGAGAGTTCATCGCTAGTATTTTAAGTGACTTTTTTGTAGAAAGAGGTATAAAACACGAAAAAAACTAACATTTATACGCCACAACAAAATGGCGCTTCAGAACGTCTTAACAGAACGGTAATTGACGGAGCTAGGACAGTGCTATCGGAAAGTGGACTAGATAAGAGTTTCTGGCCTGAAGCTGTATTATATTTTGTACATGTTTGGAACAGGTTATGTCACTCTGGTCAAACTCTTACTCCAATTGAACTTTATATAGGTATCAAACCCTCAATTAGACATCTAAGACCTTTTGGTTCTACCTTGTATGTGGGAACACCTAGACCTTTAAGGGGAAAACTGGACCCGAAAGCTAAAAAGGGTATATTAGTTGGCTTCGCTCTAGGAACTAGAGGATACAGAGTGTGGATACCTGAAGATTCAAAGGTTATTGAAACCTCTAATGTTCGTTTCCAGAAACCTCAACAGAGTAATGGTGGAGCGGTGCTGGCGTCCCCAAATTTAAAGTTTTCTGATTACGAAGTGTTTGAGAACGGCGATGATGATACCGATGAAGATGAAAGAGTACATAATATACCTATCTCCTTACCACAAGATTCAGATTCAAAAACTGAGGGTGAAAATTTAAGTACCGAAAATTCCACAGTTCCTGTAAAAACTACATGGAAACGTGTAGTGATTCCACGAGCTGATGGTTCTAGAAATGACATTTATTTCTATGAAGTGGGAAAATCACAAAGGTTAAGATCCTGCAATGAAATTAAAAATATTGCAAGGATAGAAATTTAGAATTTGATGAAAATATTTTTAGTTTTAAAGGGAAGGATACCTTCGAAGGAATAGTTAATCCACAACCCAGTGTGTCAGGTGTCCAGAGTGTAAAAGTTAAAAATAATGCATGACTAGACATTTTAATCCCTAGAACTTTTAAACAGATGGAAAAATCCCCTCAACAGGAATCATGGAGAAGGGCAATGGATGAAGAATTTGATGGTCTTAAATTAAGAAATGTATGGAAATTAACGAAATTACCCCCTGATAAGCAATTGTTAGGTTGTAGGTGGGTCTATAATTTGAAACGGGATGAAAATGGAAAAGTAATCGGATATAAAGCTAGGCTAGTAGCTCAAGGTTATTCACAGATTAAAGGTGAAAACTACGATGAGACTTTTTCTCCTGTCGTTAATTTTTCAGTGATAAGATTATTTTTTTCTTTATTGGTAGTGTGGCTGAAGTGGAAACACCTTCAATGTGATGTCACTGGAGCCTATCTCTATGCACCATTAAATGAGGAGGTATATATGAAGCAACCTCAAGGGTATATAGAAAAAGGAAAAGAGAGGGTTTAGTATGCAAACTAAAACAAGCTTTATACGGACTTCATCAGAGCGGTAGAGCTTGGTATTTTGAATTAAATAATGTTTTAAATGAAATTGGTTTACAGAAACTAAACTGGTGTAATTGCACTTATTTTTTTGGGAATTCTATTGTTCTCCTTGTATACGTAGACGATATTGTTATTTTTGGACAGACAGAAAAAGATATTGACGATGTTTTAATTAAATTAAAGGGAAAATTTAATTTAAAAATTATGGGTAAGACTAAAAGGCTGTTAGGAGTTGAATTCGAGGAAACGGATGAATGCATGCTAATCCATCAAATACCATATATTGATGAGATATACAAAAAATACGAGCATTTGAATATCCCAATGTCCTCTTTACCGATAGCCAAGGGAATTCAATACAGTAAACGCCAATGTCCACAGTCAAATGATGAAAAAATAGAAATGAGGGAAATCCCATATAGAAATGTTCTTGGCTGTTTGTCTTTTCTTGCAGGTCGAACGAGGCCCGACATATCATACGCAGTTAACATTTTTTCACAGTTTCAAAATGATCCGGGTCTTGACCATTGGTATGGTTTGTGTGTTAAAACTATTTGGGTATGTTAACAAAACTAAACATTATAAATTAAGGTTAAACTGTAGGTATATTGATATAGTGGGTTTTTCGGATGCAGACTTTGCAGCAAATAGAGATGACAGAGTTTCGATGGGTGGCCAATTTATTTGTTTAGGGAATGCTCCCATTACATGGCGAACATTTAAGGAGAAATCAGTAAGTTTGTCGACTATGGAAGCAGAGTTTATGAGCATGGTGGAATGTATAAAGGAAATAACTTGGTTAGATAATATAATGAATGAATGCGCTAGTAGGGACGTAGTTAAATATAGGAGTAAACCAGTTTTATTGGCAGATAATCAAGCAGCTATAGATTTCCTCAAATCGCCAATTGAAAATTACCACACAAAACATATAGAGGTGAGATATCATTATGTAAGAGATTTATTCTATAAGGATTTATTTGAGGTGAAATATGTTAAAAGTAAAGCTAATTTGGCAGATATATTTACGAAGCCCTTAACACAAAACGAACTAAATAATTTTGTTGAAAATGTTTTTGTGTATTAACCTATTTTTTTTAACTCTTGTGAATTTTTGAGATATTAACTTCAGGAATTTTTCTTGAATAATTGTTCATGGTTCAAGTGTTTTTTCAATTTTGCATGTAAATATTGATGTTGCTTGTTTTGTACCATCATTTAAAAATGATAGTTTTCTTGATGATCATTAGTGTATATAGTTAAATCATTATGTTTTTATTGTAATGAAAGTATTTGGGATAAATGAATGTGTGAAGTCATGGCGCCATACATGCATTTTTGTAAAGAAGTGTGAATGAAGGAATTAAATGTATTGATAAATGTATAATTCTTATGTGTAAATATTGCATTATTCATATTTTTTTGTACAGAATGGGTGTACAATATTTGATATTGATAGCATAGTGATCCAGATCACACAGTTCTCACTTATCTATTTATGAACTTTTGAATATAGATATGGGAATATGTGTTATAAAATGGTGGTATAACAATTGTTCTTCAAACTGTTCAAATGTATATATTTAATCTATTTTCGTATCTATTTATATATTGTTCAAGGTATTTGGTATAAAATTCAATGTAGAAAGTATTTGTTCTCGACATGTATAGTTCTAAATAATTAACTTGTGAACTCTGAGCGGATATTGCATGTTTCAGGTGATGAGGGGAGGGGCATTTGTTACCAAAAAAGGTAAATAGTCTCATCCCCTTTTGGATATTGGTCGCTGAATGGTCGGTTAACGATCATTCCTGACTGACGTTTGGTCACGTGCTTCCGTGACGTTTGATCACGTGATCGGAAGTATCGGGGAGGCGGTAACTTCCGATATGATAAATATAAAAAGGAGAAGTTATGATTTGGGTTCACTCTCTCTCCAAACTTTTCGATACTCGCTATCTTATTAGCGGATTTTACTGGAAACATGCATTGTCGGCTCGGAAATATTTTTTTGCCATTATGCTCCGAAGTTACTTTTTTTATGAATTCTGAATTATAAACGTGCATTATTGAATTATTAATGCTTAATAAAGAATTTCCAAGGACATATTTGGTCATTGATATTCAGGTTATTTACTGTGTGCAACTCTGCTTACCACATAAGTGTGGTAAACACAATTATGGCTATGCTGCGCCAAACATTTGTTTAAATTTTAAATTTTTTTTATATTTAAAGTACAATTATGAACATATTTTTCTTTGAATATTAAAAAGCAATTGAGCGCCAATTGAAGTGCCAAATGTATGTTACAATTTTAAAACATGTAATGAAATATTTAAACACCGAACAAATAGTTTCAATAAGTTAAGATTTGATATTCTAAAATATCAGATCATGCAAAAAATGATTTCAAAGTATAAAATCTACCATAATTTGGTGGAGAATATCCCCACCAAGTCAGACAAGTCTTAAAAATAGACAAATGAAAAAAGTGACTGCTCTAACATTGTTTAAAATTCAACGTTTTATGAAAAAATGTTAGTTACTACTGTTTCTGAATCGAGTGGGAGTTAATGCGCGCATATATTCGCTAGGATTGTTCACAAAACATTCCATCACGGCAAATTTATCCTCAGGATTTGGCTCTAGTTCCTCCGCCTGCACATCATACATAATCATATCCTCCTCATCAGTTGTTAACTCTGTAGGTGTTGACTTTCGAGGTTTATGTGGAGCCATTTTGATTTTAATTTCTGCTTTCTGTACTTTTGGGCGCTTTCTTCTATTTCTTGAATTTCGTTTTGCACACTGTGGGACTTCAGGTGCATTAAAATGTTCACCATTGGATGCAGTAGGGTCAGATTCTGGTAAGGGTTCAATTTCAGTTGAAAGCGCAGCAGATTTATTAGATCTTGTAAGAGGGCGGGTTTCAGCTGATAAAGATGAGGTAGAGTGAGTGAGTCAATGTTAGGTTTTATGGCGCAAGAGCCAAATTTGGCTATACTGCGCCACACGATTGTTAAAATATTAAAACCATGTTAAAAATACACATGAAAAATACAATGATAAAAAAATAATTATATATGTGCATGCCCATATATAAAAAAGTAAAGTTAAAAAGATGAGGTAGAGGTTATTGTCAATGGCAGCAGCTGAAGAAATGGGTTCAGGTAACCGAGATTCAATTTCTGTGGTTAGTTTTATTGAAGATGCGGAGGGCAAAAGATTTGCCTGAGTGGTAGACGACGATGCAGAAACTGAAGTAATTGAAGGGTATTTATTTGGCTGCGGAGTGAGTGAGTGAGTGTTGGGTTTTATGGCGCAAGAGCCAAACTTGGCTATACTATTTGGCTGTGGAACGGATAATAAAGATTGAAGTAATTGCAAAGGCGGGCATTTAATTCGTGTAATATTTTCGTCCGTTTGGGTTGTACTGGTAGCAGTTGAGGATTTGGCAACTTGGGCGTAAGTTTGGGATAACTGCGGTGCTATTAATTTACGTGCTTCTTGATAAGAAATATTGTTATTTGTTTTTATTTCCTGTATCTGTTTTTCTATTTTCCACTTTGGGCATAATTTTGAATCTGAGGAATGGGACTGGGAACAATTAAAACATTTCGGCTCCAGAGTACAATCCGTGGAAGAATGCCCAACGGATCCACATCTAGAGCATGTTAATTGACCGCGGCAGGAACTTTGAGAGTGTCCGAATCTCTGGCACTTAAAGCAGCGCAGAGGATTCGGTATGTAGGGACGGATCTTGCAGTTTAAATAACCAGCCTTTATTGTTGTCGGAAGTTTTGGGTTATTGAACGTTAAGATTAAATATTTCCTAGGAATAACCTCAGCATCTTTTTTTATAGTGATTCTCCTGACCTGAAGTACACCCTGTCCTGAAAATCCTTCAAGGATTTCAGCCTCAGGAGTGCATATTAGGTCAGGTTCAGAGATGACACCTCGGCTTGAGTTACGAGATTTGTGAGGACTCGCTGTCAAAGGGCAATCTAAAAAAGTTTTTGCCAACAAAAAAGATTTTGTTTGCAAAGCAGATACAGTTTCAATTAATAAATCCCCCGAACGTAGTTTTTTAACGGATTTAGGATCTCCGCCTATTCCTTGAATAGATTTTGGAATCGCAAAGGGAGATTTTCTTGTCATATCATTAGTAGATATCGATAGAATCAAAAAACGGCAATGCGTAGCAATCTGATCAATGTTAGTTGGGTAGGATGGGTTGGGGGTTTTAATAAATGCGTTTTGATTTTTTTCCCTAATTTTACTTATTTTGATTTTTTTTTTTTTTTTTTTTTTTTTTTTTTGAGAAAGGAGGAGGAGAATCCCTTTTGATTTTCAGAGGACCAGTTTGGCAGGGCTTGCCCTAGATTCAGCAACCAGTAGTGGCCTCGGGAGAGCCCCCCGCTCTGCAATGCAGGACCCCATCCAGGCACCACCTGGAACTACAAGACAGGCGGGATTATACACCAGCTGATAGAGCAGCCAGGACATGCTGGTTAGGCTGTCCCGGGCTCCTGTACTATCCTAGCGGCCTGAGACGCAAAACTCAGTTTTTCTCCGGTACCCTCTACATGGCCGCTTCCTCCAAGACCCCACCTCACCAGTCCAAAGGTCCTCAAAAGTTCAAAACCCCGCTCCAAGTGCCAGTTTTCCCAGGGAGCAGTCCATTGTGTCATCATACCAAAAGTGAAAAACCATCAGACACAACTTCATTCCACTCAGTCCTGGTCTGCCACAGGACTTCGTGGCAGAAAAAGAAAAGATAATAAGTAAAGAAAAGCATTGTCAATTGAACACAAAAAAAACAAAATCAATAATCGAACATAAAAGTAGCAACAAAATCAAAATATTGAAAGAAATTTAAGTAAATCAAATGAAAAGAACGTAATATAAATTTAAACCATAATACGGTAGTAAAAAATATCAAATTTTTTACCAGAAAAAAACAAAGATGGAACAAAGTACATTGTTGAATGTAGGTCTGTGGTCTGGACGTGAAAAGAAGAAAAGGGAAATTGGAATGGCAAGAAAAAGGGCCGAAAATAGAGAAAGATCACTAGGGTTCCAAGGGTTCGTGAAGCCCGTGTTTACCAAAGACAGTAAACCCCTAGGGAGAATGTGAGTGAGTGAGTGTTGGGTTTTATGGCGCAAGAGCCAAAATTGGCTATACTGCGCCACACGTTTGTTAAAATATTAAAACCATGGTAAAAATAAACATGAAAAATACAATGATATAAAAAAGTAAAGTAAAAGTGAAAACATTGCAAAATGTCAAATTAAATATAAAAATCCAATCTTCTTTATAAAAGCAAATAGATTTTGGTGGGGAGTGAGTGAGTGAATGAATGTTGGGTTTTATGGCCCAAGAGCCAAATTTGGCTATACTGCGCCACACGTTTGTTAAAATATGAAAAACATGTTAAAAATACACAAAAAAAAACCAATGATATAAAAATAATTACTATATATGTGCATGCCTGCATGCACATATATAAAAAATAAAGTGAAAGTTAAAACATTTTAAAAAGTCAAATTAAGTATAAAAATCCAAGTCTTCTGACAAAGGCAAATAGGTTTTGGTGGGGTATTTCTCCCACCAAGTCAGGTAAAGTTAAATGTGATGAATTAAAAAAGGTGATGCGATGATGGTTAAAAACGGGACAATCTATTAAAATGTGACGCACAGTTTAAGAGACCTTGCATGACGGACATTCAGGAGCATCTTCACCCAATAATAAATGCCTGTGAGTGAAGCGAGTATGGCCAATGCGAAGACGAGTCAATTTAAGATCAGTTCTTCGCATTGGCATCACAGGCCATGCTCCTATGACAGGTTTCACGGAGTGCAGTTTCTTATCGAACTGCTGACTCCATGATTCCTGCCAGATCTTAAAAATATGATGCATGATGACGCGCTTCATATCCGATAGCGGAACTGCTAGCGGCAGATGCGTCGTCGCCGACTTTGCTGCGCTGTCCGCTTGCTCGTTGCCTATGATTCCTACGTGACTTGGTAGGGAGCAAAACACGATATCGAGACCCTTGCTCTACAGTCGACTCGTAATGTCGAGTATTTTACAAACCACTGGATGGCATCGATCGTTATAGTTTTCAAGCGCTTCTAGTACACTCAACTGTCAGTATAGATGCAGTATTTACGGGGCATATTGGAGTCGATTAATTGAAGTGCACGGTAAATGGCGACAGCTTCGGCAGTGAAAATGCTGCAAGAAGTGTCGAGCCTATAATTGTGCATAATATCTTCAATAACGACTCCACAGCCAACGTAATCTGCACTTTTCGAACCATTAGTGTAGATGGCCGAATAACGACTATACTGACTGCGGTGGTAGGCGAAGACGCGTTGAAAGACGACAGGCGCTACAGTGGATTTACTGTAATTGGGAAAAGGGTTGATATAATGGAACCGTGGCGTATTCCAAGGTTGGAGTGAGCCCCCTGAGGGGGAAACTTTTACATAAGCGACCTACTTCAGAGTAACTCCCGCATATAATTAATTCAGTAACATTTAATAGCAGTAGTAAATAAAGCAAAAACAATGCAAACTCTCAATTAATCAAAACATAGAATGAACATTTTATAGTTCAGCATAAAACATTTTCATACACGCAATACAGGCCTGCATAACTGATCAAAAACAAATTTACTTCAGACGATTCGGTAGAAACACACATATCTATAAATTGGCATGAAACATTTCATTCTATTGCAGCACATGATTTTTTCCCCTTCATAAGCAGGAATAACATAAAAGACATTATTTATAACATTCAAGAATATTACTATAAATAAATATACTTGACAAATATTATTATGTGAATATAAAACTATATTGAAGAAAGATGTAGTCCTTAACAGCAAAAAAAAAAATGAATTAATAATTAAGACAATTTTTACTCCTTTCCAGCAAACTATCAGTATGATCCAAAAACTTCTCTAACAATTTAAAAGGTATATTCACATGGAATAATTATTGATAGATAAAAAAAAACCATTTGGTACCTTTGAGGATTGGAGTAATCATAGGTCATGAGGCTAAAAGCTGACACATGCTCAAGTAGATTTCCAAAGTCTCGACGAAGAAACATACCAGTCTGACTTCTAGGAACAATGAGGAAATATTTTATAATTAGAAATTATTTGAAGCTCATAATACATATCATACAAAAATTGCAATACACATCAAACCTACAATCTCTTAAAAATATTCTGAATACTCATTATTAAAGATACTCTCTGCTCTGAAATATAAGTTAGAAGTTGTATGAAATTAAATATTACTACACTGCTGTTTGTAAAAAATGCAACACCATGAAGAAATCATGAGAATTAAATGAACTTTGCAGCAAATATCAATTAAAAGATGTTACAAATGTCATATTGAATTGAATTGAATGTGGGGTTTAGTGGTGCAAGGGCCAACTTTGGCCAAACACTTGTTAAAAGAATGTCATATATATGTTTTAAAAAAAAGTATAAAAATATATGTACATGTATATGCACGCATGCATGCATATAATATATTAAAAATATAAAGAAACACACAAATCAAATCATATGTAAAAATCCAATTTTTAAAACGAAGGCAAATAGATTTTGGTGGGAGATTCCCCCACCAAGTCAGATAAGGTTAAAACAGATGTATAAAAGAAGGTGACGCGATGACGGTTAAAAACGGGACAATCTATTAAAATATGATAGATGGAATATGGGACTTTGCACGAGGGACATTCTGGGGCATTTTCACCAAACAGAAGGTGCCTGTGTGTGAAATGAGTGTGACCAATGCGAAGTCGAGATAAGCGGACATCATGTCTTCGCATTGCTAGTGCTGCCCAATGAGTTGAGTGTATTGTTTTATGGCGCAACAGCCACTGCCCAATGAGAAATGGAAGGATGAATGTTATGTAGTTTGTTGAGAATCTGTTGATCCCAAGTCTCTTGCCATACACAATGGATATAGTTCTGTGTAGAAGTCTTTAAATCTCGGTAACAGAAAGGCCGTTGCATGTGATCAGACATGGATCGTGCAGCGGTGATGATGATGATTGTTAAGTTTAATGGCGCAAGGGCCAAACTTGGCCAAGCTGCGCCAAACACTTGTTAAAAGAAAAATAAAAATATATATATAAAAGTATATGCACACATTATTATGCATGCATGCATACATGATCGTGCAGCGGTATCAGCCTGTTCATTACGAAGTATACCCACGTGTCCAGGTACCCAGGAAAATATATCAAAGCCCCTCCTTTCTAGTTTTCGCAAAAGAAGTATTTCTATCACAGTGGGGTGTCTATGCTCTGTTGAAAAGTGTAAGGACTCTAGAGCACTCATGCTGTCAGTGTATTTGAAATGTCAAATCATTGATGATGATGATGATGATGAATGTGGGGTTTAGTGGCGCAAGAGCCAACTTTGGCCAAGCTGCGCCAAACACTTGTTAAAAGAATGTCATATTTTTTAAAAATATATATGTATAAAAACACACTTATGTGGTAAGCAGAGTTGCACACAGTAAATAACCTGAATATCAATAATGACCAAATATGTCCTTGGAAATTCTTTATTAAGCATTAATAATTCAATAATGCACGTTTATAATTCAGAATTCATAAAAAAGGTAACTTCGGAGCATAATGGCAAAAAAAAATATTTCCGAGCCGACAATGCATGTTTCCAGTAAAATCCGCTAATAAGATAGCGAGTATCGAAAAGTTTGGAGAGAGAGTGAACCCAAATCATAACTTCTTTTTATATTTATCATATCGGAAGTTACCGCCTCCCGATACTTCCGATCACGTGATCAAACGTCACGGAAGCACGTGACCAAACGTCAGTCAGGAATGATCGTTAACCGACCATTCAGCGACCAGTATCCAAAAGGGGATGAGACTATTTACCTTTTTTGGTAACAAATGCCCCTCCTCTCATCACCTGAAACATGCAATATCTGCTCAGAGTTCACAAATTAATTATTTAGAACTATACATGTCGAGAACAAACACTTTCTACATTGAATTTAATACCAAATACCTTGAACAATATATAAATAGATACGAAAATAGATTAAATATATACATTTGAACAGTTTGAAGAACAATTGTTATACCACCATTTTATAACACATCTATAACATCTAACTATATTTCAAAAGTTCATAAATAGATAAGTGAGAACTGTGTGATCTGGATCACTATGCCATCAATATCAAATATT
This sequence comes from Trichonephila clavipes, assembly GCA_019973935.1. NCBI lineage: Eukaryota > Metazoa > Arthropoda > Arachnida > Araneae > Nephilidae > Trichonephila > Trichonephila clavipes. The sequence goes on along the minus strand of BMAU01019516.1, from coordinate 113,945 downwards.
GTACACCCATTCTGTACAAAAAAAAAAAAATATGAATAATGCAATATTTACACATAAGAATTATACGTTTATCAATACATTTAATTCCTTCATTCACACTTCTTTACAAACATGCATGCATGGCGCCATGACTTCACACATTCATTTATCCCAAATACTTTCATTACAATAAAAACATGATAATGATTTAACTATATACACTAATGATCATCAAGAAAACTATCATTTTTAAATGATGGTACAAAACAAGCAACATCAATATTTACATGCAAAATTGAAAAAACACTTGAACCATGAACAATTATTGAAGAAAAATTCCTGAAGTTAATATCTCAAAAATTCACAAGAGTTAAAAAAAAATAAGTTAATACACAAAAACATTTTCAACAAAATTATTTAGTTCGTTTTGTGTTAAGGGCTTCGTAAATATATCTGCCAAATTTGCTTTACTTTTAACATATTTCACCTCAAATAAATCCTTATAGAATAAATCTCTTACATAATGATATCTCACCTCTATATGTTTTGTGCGGTAATTTTCAATTGGCGATTTGAGGAAATCTATAGCTGCTTGATTATCTGCCAATAAAACTGGTTTACTCCTATATTTAACTACGTCCCTACTAGCGCATTCATTCATTATATTATCTAACCAAGTTATTTCCTTTATACATTCCACCATGCTCATAAACTCTGCTTCCATAGTCGACAAACTTACTGATTTCTCCTTAAATGTTCGCCATGTAATGGGAGCATTCCCTAAACAAATAAATTGGCCACCCATCGAAACTCTGTCATCTCTATTTGCTGCAAAGTCTGCATCCGAAAAACCCACTATATCGATATACCTACAGTTTAACCTTAATTTATAATGTTTAGTTTTGTTAACATACCCAAATAGTTTTAACACAAACCATACCAATGGTCAAGACCCGGATCATTTTGAAACTGTGAAAAAATGTTAACTGCGTATGATATGTCGGGCCTCGTTCGACCTGCAAGAAAAGACAAACAGCCAAGAACATTTCTATATGGGATTTCCCTCATTTCTATTTTTTCATCATTTGACTGTGGACATTGGCGTTTACTGTATTGAATTCCCTTGGCTATCGGTAAAGAGGAAATTGGGATATTCAAATGCTCGTATTTTTTGTATATCTCATCAATATATGGTATTTGATGGATTAGCATGCATTCATCCGTTTCCTCGAATTCAACTCCTAACAGCCTTTTAGTCTTACCCATAATTTTTAAATTAAATTTTCCCTTTAATTTAATTAAAACATCGTCAATATCTTTTTCTGTCTGTCCAAAAATAACAATATCGTCTACGTATACAAGGAGAACAATAGAATTCCCAAAAAAAATAAGTGCAATTACACCAGTTTAGTTTCTGTAAACCAATTTCATTTAAAACATTATTTAATTCAAAATACCAAGCTCTACCGCTCTGATGAAGTCCGTATAAAGCTTGTTTTAGTTTGCATACTAAACCCTCTTTTCCTTTTTCTATATACCCTTGAGGTTGCTTCATATATACCTCCTCATTTAATGGTGCATAGAGATAGGCTCCAGTGACATCACATTGAAAGTGTTTCCACTTCAGCCACACTACCAATAAAGAAAAAAATAATCTTATCACTGAAAAATTAACAACAGGAGAAAAAGTATCATCGTAGTTTTCACCTTTAATCTGTGAATAACCTTGAGCTACTAGCCTAGCTTTATATCCGATTACTTTTCCATTTTCATCCCGTTTCAAATTATAGACCCACCTACAACCTAATAATTGCTTATCAGGGGGTAATTTCGTTAATTTCCATACATTTCTTAATTTAAGACCATCAAATTCTTCATCCATTGCCCTTCTCCATGATTCCTGTTGAGGGGATTTTTCCATCTGTTTAAAAGTTCTAGGGATTAAAATGTCTAGTCATGCATGATTTTTAACTTTTACACTCTGGACACCTGACACACTGGTTTGTGGATTAACTATTCCTTCGAAGGTATCCTTCCCTTTAAAACTAAAAATATTTTCATCAAATTCTAAATTTCTATCCTTGCAATATTTTTTAATTTCATTGCAGGATCTTAACCTTTGTGATTTTCCCACTTCATAGAAATAAATGTCATTTCTAGAACCATCAGCTCGTGGAATCACTACACGTTTCCATGTAGTTTTTACAGGAACTGTGGAATTTTCGGTTCTACTTAAATTTTCACCCTCAGTTTTTGAATCCGAATCTTGTGGTAAGGAGATAGGTATATTATGTACTCTTTCATCTTCATCGGTATCATCATCGCTGTTCTCAAACACTTCATAATCAGAAAACTTTAAATTTGGGGACGCCAGCACCGCTCCACCATTACTCTGTTGAGGTTTCTGGAAATGAACATTAGAGGTTTCAATAACCTTTGAATCTTCAGGTATCCATACTCTGTATCCTCTAGTTCCTAGAGAGAAGCCAACTAATATACCCTTTTTAGCTTTCGGGTCCAGTTTTCCCCTTAAAGGTCTAGGTGTTTCCACATACAAGGTAGAACCAAAAGGTCTTAGATGTCTAATTGAGGGTTTGATACCTATATAAAGTTCAATTGGAGTAAGAGTTTGACCAGAGTGACATAACCTGTTCCAAACATGTACAAAATATAATACAGCTTCAGGCCAGAAACTCTTATCTAGTCCACTTTCCGATAGCACTGTCCTAGCTCCGTCAATTACCGTTCTGTTAAGACGTTCTGAAGCGCCATTTTGTTGTGGCGTATAAATGTTAGTTTTTTCGTGTTTTATACCTCTTTCTACAAAAAAGTCACTTAAAATACTAGCGATGAACTCTCCACCAAAATCCGTTCGAACAGCTTTAACTTTTAAATCCAGCTGTCTTTCAGCCCTTATAATAAATTTGGCTAGAATATCATAAGTGTCCGATTTATGACACATAGGAAAGATAAACATTCTACGAGAATAATCATCAAGTACTGACAAATAATATTTTTCTCCTCTCTTACCAATTACGTTAGCTGGTCCCCAAACATCGCAATGCAGTAAGTTTAAAGGCGCTTTGGATCTTGTGCATTCTATAGATTGAAAAGAAACCCTTTTGTATTTATTTAACCTGCATGGTTCGCACTCAAAATTAAATGGCCTTTTAATCTTCGGTAAACCTCTCACAGCATTTAAACCACTAGTTTTTAGAATATAATCAACATTTGCATGACCAAATCTCTCATGCCAGATCCTTAAGTCATTTGGTTTTCCCTTAATTTTAACAGATTTTTCAATACTAGATGCATATTTTGGCTCAACGTCTGGATATGCATAATACAATCCCTGTTCAAGATTAGCCTTAAAAATTTGTTTATTTCCTGCATATACCTTAATTTGCCCATTTTTACCAATAAATTTTAACCCATTCAGGTCAAGCATGGGGCCAGACATTAAATTTTTCCTTAATTTACTAGAGAAGAACACATTTTTAAGTAAGCATTCATGATCATTAAATCAAATTTTTACATCACCCTTTCCTTCTATGGGAAATTCGACACCATTTATAGCTAGCACCATATTTTCATTAACAACATTTACAAAATTAATAAATAAGTCCCTATTGTTTGTAAAATGATTACTAGCAGCTGTATCCACAATCCAAGCGTCTTTGCTAACATTACAGCTCAAATTAGCCTCAGCAAGAAAAAAAGACAATTTACTCTTACCCTGATTTTGATGTACTACAGAATTTGCTGAACCATGGTACCTGCTTAGTTCATTTCGGTCCTTGAATGAATAGTTTCTGTCCCGTCTACCACCTCGAAAGGAGTTATAATTGAATTCATCACTTGTCACAGAAGACCCAATTGGTGAAGACACACTTGGATGTTGACGCAATTCTGGACCTTTTCTATACGTCCTGGATCGTCGATTAGATGTACCAGATGATGCAGCAGTACCATTGCGACATTCCCTCCTAAAATGTCCAAATTTGCCACAATAGTGGCACTTTATTTTCGACTTCTGCACACTAAACATTTCATGTTGATTCCTTTGTAGATTCAAACCATCTCGGAAATCGATTCTGGTTTCTTCCGCAATCAACTCCAACAAAACATCTTTATATTTAAAGGTTTCATCAGTCCATCGGAGAATATTTTGTACTATAGAATCAAATTTTGATGGCAGACATTTTAGTAATTGGTAGCATTGGTACGTTTCCTCCATGGGTTTACCCATTTCCTCTAATTGGTCGCATATTCTTTTTAATCGTGAAGAGAATATGTTCAATTTTTCATTAGGCTGGATTCTGCACTGAAAAAATTCCCCAAAAAGCTTCAGATGATAGGATCTGTTGTCGGGTCGGAAGTTATCCCTCAACAATTTCCAGGCTTCTACAGGATCTGTTACGTTTTCAATAATACTGCGATACTCAGTGCTGATATTCAGATACAGAATAGATAAAGCTAACCTTTGTCTTATATTAAAATCCTTTAATTCTCGCTTATTTTCTTCTTTACCATCGGGAGCAGTTTCTTTGCCAGCTACAATTTCAAAACAGTTCTTTTCATGCAACAAAAACCGAACATCCGTTGACCACGTAGCGTAGTTGGAACTCTCTAACGGTTTTATCTGATAACTCGAAACAGCCATTTCAAAAAGTGACAGTGACCAAAAAAAAATTATTCTAAGCGGCGAAATCTGCAGCCCCTCCAGCTCAGCAAAAGTCCGCAATTCACTACGGCAAAAAGAAAAACTTCAGGTTATAGCATGTCAGCCCATAACCACTTGTTCACCACACTTATGTGGTAAGCAGAGTTGCACACAGTAAATAACCTGAATATCAATAATGACCAAATATGTCCTTGGAAATTCTTTATTAAGCATTAATAATTCAATAATGCACGTTTATAATTCAGAATTCATAAAAAAGGTAACTTCGGAGCATAATGGCAAAAAAAAATTTCCGAGCCGACAATGCATGTTTCCAGTAAAATCCGCTAATAAGATAGCGAGTATCGAAAAGTTTGGAGAGAGAGTGAACCCAAATCATAACTTCTCCTTTTTATATTTATCATATCGGAAGTTACCGCCTCCCGATACTTCCGATCACGTGATCAAACGTCACGGAAGCACGTGACCAAACGTCAGTCAGGAATGATCGTTAACCGACCATTCAGCGACCAGTATCCAAAAGGGGATGAGACTATTTACCTTTTATGGCGCAAAGAGCCAAACTGAAAAATTGACACAGAAGAATTATATAGATTTGCATTCCTGCATGCACATATATAAAAATGAAATGTCAAGGTAAATGATTTTAAAAGTCAAATTAAAAATAAAAAAGGTAAAATGCTCCTATGACAGGTTTTGCGGGTGAGTGAGTGAGTGAATGTGGGGTTTTATAGCGCAAGAGCCAAATTTGGCTATACTGCGCCACACGTTTGTTAAAATATGAAAAACATGTTAAAAAAAACAAGAAAAAAACAATGATATAAAAATAATTACTATATATGTGCATGCCTGCATTCACATATATAAAAAAATAAAGTGAAAGTTAAAACATTTTAAAAAGTCAAATTAAATATAAAAATCCAAGTCTTCTGATAAAAGCAAATAGGTTTTGGTGGGGTATTTCTCCCACCAAGTCAGGTAAAGTTAAATGTGATGAATTAAAAAAGGAGATGCGATGATGGTTAAAAACGGGACAATCTAGTAAAATGTGAGTGTTGGGTTTTATGGCGCAAGAGCCAAACTTGGCTATACTGCGCCACACGTTTGTTAAGACATTAAAACCCTGTTAAAAATACACATGAATACAATTATATAAAAAATAAAGGTAAAGATAAAACATTTTAAAAAGTCAAATTAAATATAAAAATCCAATTTTCTGTATAAAAGCAAATAGATTTTGGTGGGGAGATTCCCCCACCAAGTCAGATAAGGTTAAAACAGATGTATGAAAAAAGGTCATGCGATTTAGTATTAAAAACCGGACAATCTAGTAAAATGTGACGCACAGTGTAAGAGACCTTGCATGACGGACATTCAGGAGTATCTTCACCCAATAATAAATGCCTGTGAGTGAAGCTAGTATGACCAATGCGAAGACGAGTCAATTTGACATCAGTTCTTCGCATTGGCATCACAGGCCATGCTCCTATGACAGGTTTCAAGGAGTGCAGTTTGTTATCCAACTGCTGACTCCATGATTCCTGCCAGATCTTAAAAATATGATGCATGATGACGCGCTTCATATCCGATAGCGGAACTGCTAGCGGCAGATGCGTCGTCGCCGACTTTGCCGCGCTGTCCGCTTGCTCGTTGCCTATGATTCCTACGTGACTTGGTAGGGAGCAAAACACGATATCGAGACCCTTGCTGTACAGTCGACTCGTAATGTCGAGTATTTTACAAACCACTGGATGGCATCGATCGTTATAGTTTTCAAGCGCTTCTAGTACACTCATACTGTCAGTATAGATGCAGTATTTACGGGGCATATTGGAGTCGATTAATTGAAGTGCACGGTAAATGGCGACAGCTTCGGCAGTGAAAATGCTGCAAGAAGTGTCGAGCCGATAACCGTGCATAACATCTCCAATCACAACTCCACAGCCAACGTAATCTGCACGTTTCGAACCATCTGTGTAGATGGTCGAATAACTACTATACTGACTGCGGTGGTAGGCGAAGACGCGTTGAAAGACGACAGGCGCTACAGTGGATTTACTGTATGAGGCAAAAGGGTTGATATAATGGAACCGTGGCGTATTCCAAGGTTGGAATAGGAAAAGGTTCCTTTGCTGGATACGCACGTTAGGTAGGTCGAGTTCAGAAATATGAAGCTTCATCCTATCCATAAATGGCCGGATGTTAGACGGCCGTGCATCATAAAGTCTCTTCATGCTGGTACTCATATACACATTCTGCAGAGGATGTGAAGGCACGGCAAGATCTTAAAATAATACGCAAGCGACAGCTTCCTCCGTCGAAGATCTAGAGGAAGCTGATTACAGTTAACATAGAGACTCTGCACCGGTGATGTGCGAAACGCACCCGAGCAGATTCTCAAAGCCATATATTCTCGTTCTCAAAGTGAGGTCCAAGGGAACCTTCACACGGTCTTTTGTTGGGTCCCCCTCGCATACTTGGGCCGCGAATGATTTGAATGAAGAGGAATGTCGGCCTGTCGTGATTAAGACATACTCTTAGTGTCAATGTGACAGGGCGATTTATAGTCCTTCATATGGTGACCTAGATACGCCGTCGGGGTTGGGTTCAGACACGCCGGCCTTTTTTCTCCAGTGAAGTGAAGTGAAGTGAATGTGGGGTTTAGTGGCGCAAGAACCAAATTTGGCCAAGCGCCTTTTTTCTCCAAGCACCAACGGAATTATTCTATATTGAGGAGAGTCATGTGCACAGATCTGCTACGCTCGCCAATCAGAGATGATTGGGGTCTTGAAACAGTGAAGTGAATGTGAGGTTTAGTGGCGCAAGGGCCAAATTTGGCCAAGCTGCGCCAAACACTTGTTAAAATAAAAGCCGTATAATTTTAAAAATATATATGTTTAAAAGTATATGTACACACATATATGCATGCATGCATGCATACATACATACATAAGATATATTAAAAATACAAAGAAACATACAAATCAAATTAATGTAAAAATTCAATTTTTAAAAGGAAGGCAAAAAGGTTTTGGTGGGGGGGGGATTCCCCCACCAAGTCAGATAAGGTTAAAACAGATGTAGGAAAGAAGGTGACGCGATGACGGTTAAAAACGGGACAATCTATTAAAATATGATAGACTGAATATGGGACTTTGCACGAGGGACATTCTGGGGCAATTTCACCCAACAGAAGGTGCCTGTGCGTGAAACGAGTGTGACCAATGCGAAGTCGAGTCAAGTGGACATCATGTCTTCGCACTGGTGAGTGAGTGAGTTTTGGGGCTATTGGCGCAAGAGCCGTCTTCGCACTGGTAGTGCTGCCCAATGAGAAGTGGAAGGATGAATGCTATGCAGTTTGTTGAGGACCTGTTGATCCCAAGTCTCTTGCCATACACGATGGATATAGTTCTTTGCATAAGTTTTTAAATCCTGGTAACAGACAGGCCGCTGCATGTGAGTGAGTGAGTGAATTTTGGGTTTTATGGCGCAAGAGCCGAATTTGGCTATATAGTGCCACAAGTTGCCGCTGCATGTGGTCAGACATTGATCGTGCAGCAGTATCAGCCTGTTCATTACCAAGTATACCCACGTGTCCAGGTACCCAGGAAAAAATTATATCAAAACCCTTCCTTTCCAATTTTCGCAGAAGAAGAAGTATTTCGATCACAGTGGGGTGTCGGCGTTCTGTTAAAAAATGCAAGGATTCTAGAGCACTCATGCTGTCAGTGTACACACAAAAATGACGGTGGTTGGAAATTAATATATGTTGAAGTGCGATAAGAATGGCAGTTAATTCTGCACTAAAGACAGACATGGAATTATGTAAGCTAAAACTTAAAATGGTATTATTAAAAACAACACCACACCCAACATGTCCTGCAGTCTTCGACCCGTCCGTGTAGACTGGTATGTATTCAGAATAGTTACTGCGATGGAAAGAAAAGAGTTGCTGATAAATAACAGCAGCAGTGCCTGCTTTGTCATAGCCCGAAAAGGGGTTGTGATAGTTAAAAATGTGGATGTCCCAGGGTGGAAATGCAAGGATATTATTTTCCTGGATATTTATGTTATTTAAGTGGGCGTCATTTAGAACAGCCTTTGCTCTTTCCGAAAAAGGTTTGATGTTAAATGAACGGGCCTCATAGAGTCGATTGAGACCAATGGCAAGAGCAAAGGGTTTTAATGGATGAGAAGGAACAGACATAGCACGAATAAAATAATTGGCACATAATTGCCTCTGCCTTAGTTCTAAAGGTGGCTGGTGGCATACCACATACAAGCTGATAACAGGCGAAGTTCTGAAGGCACCAGAGCAGATTCTTGGAGCAGAATGATGTATTGTGTCCAATCGTTTTAAGACAGATGCATGAGCAGAACCGTACACTACACAACCATAGTCCAAACGTGAAAGTATTAGTGCTTGGTACACTCGAAGTAACGAGACTCTATCCGCTCCCCATAAGGTATTGGATAGTACCTTTAAGATGTTGAGGGATCGTTCACACCTCTTCCGCAAGTAAAGGACATGCGGAAGGAAAGTCAATTTGCAGTCAAAGATTACTCCAAGGAAGCGCACCGCACTGACGACAGGTATTTGAATATGTCCTATATGAATAGAAGGATCTGGGTGTAGATTACGTTTCCTGCAAAAATGGACACAGCTGCTCTTGGATGGAGATATTGTGTGTCCATTCTGATCGCACCACTGAACTAATCGATTGACAGTTGTTTTCAGCTGTCGCTCAATTAGTCGCATATCTGAACCTTGACAAGAGACCTGCAGATTGTCAACATAAAGCATTCCTCGTACTGAAGGTGGAAGTTGATAAAGTATGTTACTCATATGAATATTAAAAAGGGTAACGCTCAAAACGCTACCCTGAGGAACACCTTAATCTTGAATGAATTTATGAGAAGATGAGTGACCAATGCGTACATTAAAATAACGAACAAATAAAAAGTTAAAAATAAAAATAGGAAGATTTCCCCTTAGGCCAAAATCATACATATTACGGAGAATACCATAACGCCAAGTTAAGTCGTATGCCTTTTCTATATCAAAGAAAAGGGAAACCAAGTGGTTTCTCCTAACAAAGGCATCCCTGATTTGCCACTCTAGGAATACGAGGTTATCAAGAGTGGATCGGCCCTTGCGGAATCCACTCTGCAGAGGAGAAATACACTTTTCTTTCTCTAAAACATATACCAAACGGGAATTTACCATACGTTCAAAGGTTTTACAGAAGCAGCTCGTCAGAGCAATGGGACGGTAATTCAGAGGATCTGTTGCCACCTTGCCCGGCTTAAGGATTGGAATCACAATGGCCTCCCTCCAGCTGGAGGGAAAGCAATGCTCCTTCCAAACTCTGTTGAATAAAAAAAGAATGTTGGCCAGAGAGTTTGGATGTAGATGACGGAGCATCGCGTATGTGATTCCATCCAGTCCAGGGCTTGTATTGTGCGCTTGAGTGAGTGCCTTTTGTAACTCAGTAATCGTAAAATCACAGTTATATGGAAAAAAGGAACAAGTGGAAAAATTAATCGGGGTACGCTCTGATTGCCTCTTAATCTCGAGAAAACGAGAATTATAAGAGGCTGCACTCGATACACTCTGAAAAGTTTCACCCAAAATATTAGCTATTTCGTCTGGGGAAGAAAAGACAGAGTCTGATGTTTGTAAAATAGGGAAGGAAAATTCCCGATATATCCCGTTTGCTGCCTTGACCTTTTTCCATAATTGTTTACTGGACGTTGACGAGGTGAGTGAGGACACATATCGAATCCATGATTGCCTCTGACTCCGACACCTTACTCTGCGAGCATTTGCTTTTGCCTTTTTGAACGCCAAGATGATGATGATGATGAGTGTTAATTTTAATGGCGCAAGGGCCAACTTTGGCCAAGCTGCGCCAAACACTTGTTAAAAGAATGTCATATATTTGAAAAATATATATGTATAAAAATTTGAACGCCAAGAGATTCTCCGTAGTGGGATATCTGCGAAAGATTCCCCATAACTTCCACTGGTTCTTATATGCTGTCTGACAATCAGCATTCCACCAAGGTTTGTAATGTTGGAATGAATGACTTGAACTCTTTGGTATTGAGAAATCAGCAGCAGCAATCAAAACATTGGTGACTTCTTGTACAGCAGTATCAACACTGTCTATCTTGACCATTGCATCAGTTATCACAGCCAACTGCGTGAAAAGGGCCCAGTCTGCACGACTATAAGAATACGTAGGTGGGAAGGTTTTTCCACCCGGATCAGAATCGTGAGAAAGGATAACAGGGAAGTGGTCACTATTATAGAGGTCCTTCTCAACTGACAAATTTAAATGAGGTAAGAGTGATGGTGAGCAGATGGCCAAATCTAATGTGTGAAAGGATCGTGTGGGTTCGTGAAAGTACGTTGGTTCCTTGTGATTAAGCAGACAGAGACAGTGATCAGAAAGCACCTGTTCAATCTATCTGCCACGGGGGTTCGTCTTCGTACTACCCCACAGAGTGCTATGTCCATTGAAGTCACCAAGTATGATAAAGGGTGCTGGCAACTGATCAACCAGGTTGTTCAAGTCATGTTGGTGGATAACAGTATTTGGTGGCAAGTAAAGACAGCAGACTGTGATTAGGCTCGTGCAGTGGATTCTCACGGCTACAGCCTGTAACGAGGTATGGAGTGGCAGAGCACTAGATGGAACATCGAGGGATGTAAAAATACATACGCCTCCGGACACAGAGGGTCCCTCCGTGTCTTTCCGCACACAACCATACCGACGTATCTTTGTAGTGTGACAAGACTTCAAGAAAGTCTCTTGAAGTGCTACGCATACTGGATGGTACTGACGTATGATGTCTTTTACGTCATGTGTGTAGCCACGACAGTTCCAAGAAACCAGGGAAGTTATTTTTTGGGCGAACTTGGCGAAAGGGGCCCTTTTAAGGGATTTTCTGCCACTTGTTTAAAATCAGCCTCTAAAAGGCTCTCATCTTCTTCGGATGCCAGACCTGTGACGTAATCCGTGTCAGAAGGATTAGCGTCTGTGTCCATGGCATCCGAGGTTTTAAAAGTTTTCCGTCTGCGAGATTTTTTGGAGACGGGAGATATTTCATTGGGGGAATCTTGTTCCCTCACAATCTTTATGGATGAGTTTTTTTCAGGATTTTTCTTTAAAATGGATGTAGGTTTTATGCGCATTAAGTCTATTTTTATGTTATCTATTCGGGGACGATGTAGTTCTTTAATTTTCCCTTTTCTCTTAGACATGGGAGTTGGTGGCTGGGGATTCGATATAGTAGATTTTTTTGAAGAAATGGAAGGTAAGAGTTGCGTTTGGGCAGAGGATGACGTGTTAATAGCAGTAGGAATATTTGTTCTTTGTTTGGATGACAGTGGTGCAAGTAATTTTAAAGGTGGACAGTTTATTTTAGTTATATTTTCATCTGTTTGGGTAGAATTATTTAAAGTAGAGGATTTGGTAGCTTGAGCGTAGGTTTGAGGTAATTGTGGGACTATTAATTTACGTGCTTCTGGGTAAGAAATATTTTGAGTTTTTATTTCCTGTATTTGTTTTTCTATTTTCCATTTAGGGCATAATTTGGAGTCTGATGGATGAGGTTGTAAGCAATTAATACATTTAGGCTCTAGACTGCAATCTGTGGAAGCATGTCCAACAGATGCACATCTAGAGCAAGTAAGTTGACCGCGGCAGGAAGTTTGTGAGTGTCCGAACCTCTGGCACTTAAAACAGCGCAGAGGATTCGGTATATATGGACGTACTTTGCAATTTAACTATCCAGCTTTAATGTTTGATGGTAATTTAGGGCTATTGAAGGTTAGAATTATATTTTTAGTGGGAAAAAAGGATGAGTCTTTTTTTACTGAAATTCTTCTGACCTGGGTAACACCCTGGTCAGAAAGTCCTTCCAAGATTTCTGCTTCAGAGGAAGACAAAAGATCTGGTTCGGAGATGACACCTCGACATGAATTCAATGATTTGTGTGAGGAGTTACGGTTAACAAAAATCTAAAAAGGTTTTAGCCAACAAAAAAGATTTACTTTGTAACGCAGATGTAGTCTCGATTAGTAAGTCACCAGATCGTAGTTTTTTAATAGATTTCGGTTCTCCACCTATTCCTATTATAGCTTTGTGGATAACAAAAGGAGATTTTCATGCCATTTCACAGTTTGGTAATGATAAAATTAAAAAGCTTGAACATTTAGCAACGTTGCCAATAAGAAGGTTGGGTAATCCCGGGCATGAATTCAAAGAATCCATGGGCCGAGCATCATGAGTTGGGTAGGGTGGGATGGGGGTTTTAATAGATGCGTTTTGAGTTTTTTCCTTATTTGGATTTATTTTGAATTTTATTTTGAGAAAGGAGGAGGAGAATCCCTTTTGATTTTCAGAGGACTAGTTTGGAAGGGCTAGCCCTAGATGCAGCAAACAGTAGTGGCCTCGGGAGAGCCCCCGCTCAGCAATGCAGGACCCCATCCAGGCATTACCTGGAACTACAAGACAGGCGGGATTATACACCAGCTCATAGAGCAGCCAGGACATGCTGGTTAGGCTGCCCCGGGCTCCTGTACCATCTGGCGGCCTGAGATGCAAAACTCAGCTTTTCTCCTGTACCCTCTACATGGCCGCTTCCTCCAAGACCCCACCTCACTAGTCCAAAGGTCTTCAAAAGTTCAAAACCCCGCTCCCAGTGCCAGGCTTCCCAGGGAGCAGTCCGTTGTGTCATCATAACAATAGTGAAAACCCATCAGACACAACTTCATTCCACTCAGTCCTGGTCTGCCACAGGACTTCGTGGCAGAAAAATAAAGATAAGTTGAACACAAAAAAATCAATAATCGAACATAAAAGAAGCAACAAAATCAAAATATTGAAAGAAATTTTAAAAAAATTAAATGAAAAGAACGTAATATAAATTATAAACCATAATACGGTAGTAAAAAATATTAAATTGTTTACCAGAAAAAAATAAATTTGAAACAAATTTCATTGTCCAATGTGGGTCTGTGGTCTGGACGTGAAAAGAAGAAAAGGGAAATTGGAATGGCAAGAAAAAGGGCCGAAAATAGAGAAAGCTCACTAGGGTTCCCCGGGTTCGTGTGAAGCCCGTGTTTACGGGTCTTGAAACAGGCCCACCCAAGGAGTTTAAAGGGTTGGCTCGCAAGGTGACGAACTCTCTGGGTGAGTGATTGTGGGGTTGAGAGAGAGATTGGCGCAAGAGCCGATTTCGGCTATACTGCGCCAGACCTTTGTTGAAACATTAAAAGTATAAAATCTTTAAAAATAAACTAAGTTACAGGTAAAAAGGGTAAAATCCAAAATTTCTTAAAATTCAATCTCAAATTTAAAAACTAATATTGGTGGGGTATTTCCCCACCAAGTGCATGAATGAATGAATGAATGAATGAGTGAATGTTGGGTTTTATGGCGCAATTGTAAATGTAATTGTAGGGTTTAATGGTGCAAGAGTCAATTTTGGCTATACTGCGCCACACGTTTGTTAAAATATTAATGAATGTTAAAAATATAAAAATAATTATTATATGTGCATGTCTGCATGCACATATAGAAAAAGAATAAAGCTAAAACATTTTAAAAAATCATATTAACTATAAAAATCCAATTTTCTTTATAAAAGCCAATAGGTTTTGGTGGGGTATCTCTCCCACCAAGTCAGGTAAAGTTAAAATAGATGTATGAAAAAAGGTGATGTGATGATGGTTAAAAACTGGACAATCGATTAAAATGTGATGAACAGTGTAAGAGACATTGCATGAAGGACATTCAGGAGCGGGTTTTCCAAACAACAAATGCTTGTGTGTTAAGCGAGTATGGCCAATGCGAAGACGAGTCAATTTGACATCAGTTCTTCGCATTGGCATCACAGGCCATGCTCCTATGACAGGTTTCACAGAGTGCAGTTTGTTATCCAACTGCTGACTCCATGATTCCTGCCAGAGCTTAAAAATATGATGCATGATGACGCGCTTCATATCCGATAGCGGAACTGATAGCGGCAGATGGGTCGTCGCCGACTTTGCCCACCAAGTGCAAAAGGTATTATTGAGAAATAGTTATTTTCGAAGTCTGGTCGGAGTTAAAAAAGTATAAGGAACCTTTCCAATATTGTCTACCGTCTTTTTGAACAAGATTAGGATCCTGTTCAAGTTCATCTTCCTCAACATCATATGTGATCATATCTTCCTCATCCGTCGTGAAGTCTGTTGGAGCTGGTTTTTTTACGTCTGTACGGCGCCATCTTTATTTCTATTTTTTCTTCATTTAATTTTTTTTAGTAATTCTTTTTTTTTTTTTTTTTTCGTTTCCTTATACGTGTTTTTGAATTTTGTTTGGAATCCCGTACAGTATTGGATGTAGAAGGGGGTTGGATATTTATGGATAAGGAAGTGGATACGTTTGAGGAAGATTCAATTGGGGTGAACATATTACTGGAAAGTATGTCATTTGACATAGGAATAGGTGGTCCAGGCTGTAAAACTGCAGCTGCTTTGGAAGATGTGGAAGGAAGTAGTTCTGCTTGAGTTGATGAGGATGTGGAAATAGCAGAAGTGGATATTAACTTATTTGGTATAGGGAGGGATGAAAGCGGTTGGATAAATTTAAAGGCGGGCATTTTATTTTTGTGATGTTTTCATCTGTTTGGGTGGAATTGTTTACTATTGAAGAATTTGCAGCCTAGGCATAGGTTTGAACTAACTGTGGCACTATTAGTTTTCGGGCTTCTACATACGCTATATTTTTATTAGTTTTAATTTCTTGAATTTGCTTTTCGTTTTTCCACTTTGGACAAAGTTATGAATCAGCAGTATGCGGTTGAGAACAGTTAATACATTTAGGCTCTAGACTGCAATCTGTGGAAGTGAAGTGAAGTGAAGTGAATGTGGGGTTTAGTGGCACAAGGGGCAAATTTGGCCAAGCTGCGCCAAACACTTGTTAACTGCAATCTGTGGAAGCATGTCCCACAGATGCACATCTAGAGCAAGTAAGTTGACCACGACAGGAAGTTTGTGAGTGTCCGAACTTCTGACACTTAAAACAGCGCAGAGGATTCGGAATGTATGGACGGATTTTACAATTCAAATATCCAGCTTTAATGGTGTGAGGTATTGTGGGGCTGCTAAAGGTTAAAATTATATGTTTGGTTGGTATAACTGCTGTATCTTTCTTTATTGTGATCCTTCTGACCTGAATAACGCCCTGATCAGAGAATCCGTTTAGGATTTCTGCTTCAGGGGTGGTCAACAGGTCAGGTTCAGATATGACTCCACAGGATGTGTTTAAAGATTTATGTGGAATTATATTCACAGGTGAATCAAGAAATGTTTTAGCAAGTAGGAAAGCCTTTGTTTGCGTAGAAGAAATGGTTTCAACAAGTAGATCACCGGACCGCAATCTTTTAATGGATTTTGGTTTTCCACCAATTCCTTTCAGAGCTTTATGTATAGCAAATGGCGATTTGAGAGACATGGCATTGTTAGGCAAGGAAATTAGTAAAAATCTTACACGTTTAGCAGTTTCGTCAATAGCAAGGTTGGGCAATACAAGGCCTTTACCCTGGCACAGCAGACTTGGATCCATAAGCGTAGAAAAAAAAACTTCATTCTGGCGTGCCTCCACCCACCACAGAGTCCAACAAGGGAGGCAGTGTGCCTGTCATCTGGCAAAACCAGGCACGGCGCTTACCTAGAGTACACCCAAAATATAATGCTACAGCATCAGGGCGAGGATCCAACAGGTAAACCCACCACCCCTTATCTGCAGCACTAACCCTACAGCAGTGTCTCTTCGGAGAAACCGAAGAGAGGTACCACCAGCCGATTGACAGGAGCGGGCTCACTCCTGCCTCCCGTCTACAGCGAAGCGTGGGCCAAAGGTATTCCCAGGACACCATTTTCCTCCTTACGGGTCGCCGCACACACCAAACATGCGGGTCGGAAAACCAACGTTGTTAGTAAAAAACAAATAAAGTAAAATAATCAAACATTTAAAGAAATCGAAGTAGTAATAATACAAATACCAAAATAAATAATCGAAAAAATTAAGAAAGGATTAAACTAATTTAACCCAATACAAAATGAATACAAAAATGTTATTAATAACGAGAATAATAAGAGATCTAATTAAAACAAACCAATTAGTTTTCTTTACATATGTATTTCAAAAATGATTGCCTGTGGTCTGGACGGGAAAAGAAGAAAAGGGAAATTTGAATGGCAAGAAAGAGGGCCGAAAATAGAGAAAGATTACTAGGGTTCCCCGGGTTCGTGAAGCCCGTGTTTACCAAACACAGTAAACCCCTAGGGAAAAGGAAAAGATCACTAGGGCACCTCGGGAGCGTGAAACCCGTACTCACCTAAAGAAGGTGAGCCCCCTGAGGGGGACGAACCTTCTGGATCTCCTTCAATCTTCGGAATTACTTTCCTCTGCGTGGGGGGGAGGGTGCAGTCACCCCTCAAGGACCAAGGGAGATAAACATCACAGACTTTTGACAGACGGAACGCCGGAGTTGGTGAAGAAATGGCTGGAATGAACTGACTTTGGACTAAAACTTTTCTACAGCGAAAGGGTGTGAACATTTTCAATTTACTAATGAAAATACTGTTATGTTTATTAAATCTGGAAAAAAAATATATCTTTTTGAGCTAACAGCTGTGTAAGCATCACGCTACCCAGTAAGGAAGTAATCTTCCTGGCTCACTTTGATTCATCGGATAGTTAGTGGCTTCTCCAGGCATCTGTGTATTTTTAGCTTTTGTGCAATTTTTCTTATAGGAAATTATTTAGTAAGCCCCACTGATTTTTATTATTTTTACAAAATACAATTTTTATCTCTAACATAGGTATGGATTGCAGGTTGAATTAAGGAACACAATGAAACAAAGAAATGATTATAGTAGAAATCAACTAAATGGAAATAATGAAACAAACATGACGATTCAACTAGAATTCTGAAAAAACTTAAGAAAAAAGCCAGGAAAGCTCTTTAAGTACAACAAAGAATATCTTAAATTTGGATTCTCATGGACTGGAGATGAAAATGAACCTATTTCACTTTGTATCATTTGTTTTGAAAATCTTAGAAACGAAAGCATGAAACCATTCAACTTAAAGCACCATTTTGAGACTAACCATAATCAGTACAAAGATAAATCTATTGATTTTTTTGAAAATAAACTTAGGTATTTAAATCAGTCTTGAAAAGTAATGCGGAGTTTGACAGGAGGTGACAATCAAATATTACAAGAAACTTCGTATCGCATGTTGCTTTTAATTGTGAAATGTAGTGCAGTGGAGATCAGTGGCGAAATTTTAATCAAGCCTGCAGCCAAACAAATGGCAGAAATACTGATAGGACATAGAGCAAAACAAACTTTTGACATCATAAATAATACAGTTCATCGACGAATTATCGATATGTCTAATAATGTGAAAGATATTTATCTGATATTTCTCAAGGTCGTTATTATGCATTGCAAATTGATGAGTCCACTGATATTGCGAATTTTACAAATCTTATGGTGTTTGTTAGATATGAAAAAATCAAGAAATTCATGACAACTTTTTATTTTGCCACCCTTTATTAGGTACTAGAACTGGAGCGGATATCTTTAATGTTATGAATAAATTTATGCTAGAAAACAAAATTGATTGGAATAGATGTGTTAGAATAAGCACAGATGGAGCAAAAAATATGGTCAGAATTAATAAAACTCGTTGCAAGAATTCAAAATGTTGCCCCTGTGACGTTCCTGGCACACAGCTGTGAATCTTTTGTGGATATGATCACCACACGTGCAATGACAACTGCACGCTTAAAATATTGTGCAGTCTTATCTCCTTTGACACCACGAGGAACCCCTACTCCGCCTACGAACCAGAAGTAACTTGAGAGAAAAAGACGCAGTGAGTGAATAAGTGAGAATTAAGGTTGCAATGTTCAACTACACGAGGGCTTTTGAAGATAAGACGTAATTTTCAACCATACTCAAGTAACGTGGACGACACCTGAGCTGGCACCCCCTCTCCTAACTACCCCACAACACCAAAGGGGGACATTTCAGCTATCAACAATTTTAACATGCATTGCTGCCCTACACGGTGGGTCTTTAGTGGTATTGGGCTCGAACTCATGACATGCCTGCCATGATCCAATACCTTGACCACTGGGCTTCCGCACCCTGAATAAGATGCTGACCCCTAGACCTTAGCGAGGGCAATGAGAGAACGCGGGAGAGTTGGTCTGAAAACTTTGCTGAGGACGAACAAAAACTCCACCCTCACAAACCACATCATTTAAACTCCAAACTCATTAAGTTTAATAGCTTCAATGTATATTCAGTAAAAAATAGCTGTGACATAAATTAACTAAATATTTACATTAATGAATATCACACTATTTTTATTTATCTCAAACGTTGCACCCCAAATGTCATATCCACACATTATTGCACACACAGAGAAGTTTTGGCAACATGTAACATGTGCCTGATGATCTACATAAAGCTCTGCATGAAAATCGTTAACTACATTAAAAACCATTCTTAGAATGCATGACTTATTACACAAATATGTGAAGACATAGGAAGTAGTCATACTAAGCTTCTTTTTCATGCCGATGTTCGTTGCCTATCTCAAGGAACAATTCTTAATCGATTGTTTGAACTTGCTTCTTTGTTTTCCTAATGATAGATTTGAGTTGAGAAATTGTTTGAATGCCTGGAAATGGCTTTGTAAACTAGCATACTTAGCAGGTATATTCTCAGTTTTAAATTGCCTCCAATTATTGTTACAAGGCAAACAAAGTTCATTGTGTCACGTTCAAGATAGTGATCGTTGCCATCACAAAACTAAATGTATGGCTAAAGGGAGTTGGTAATTAAGAAGTAGATTTGTTTCCCTCTGTCATGATAACTGTAACTGTGCATGTGTACTTGTGTTAAGTGTGTTTTGTAACTGTATATGATTCCTTCTGTTGTTGCTGTTGTGAGATGACATTGTCACCTCATGCTTAATAAAATATTCTAATGAAGAACTCTCTGAACGTTTCAAATGCAAATGTTCTAAAGAACATTCTGAAACTAATTACCATAACATGTGACTGAAGTATAAGCGATTATATCAGATTGAAAAGATATCCACGTGTGTTATGGAAGTCTTCCGACCCCATGCTCCACTGCAATTTTCGCTGGGAAATGTGAAAGAAAAATGGCGAAAATGGAGACAAGAACTGGAGAATTATCTGCTTTCCACAGAAAAAGACGATCGAACAGATAAAATTAAAATTGCAATCCTGTTGAACTTATTGGGCAGTGAAGGACTTGAAATATACAACACTTTCAAGTTAGAATCGAAAGCGAATTTTTCGGAGGTTCTTCAAAAATTTGAAGAATATTGCTCACCATGACAGAATGTTGTTTATGAGCGTTATAAATTTTTTTCATGTGTCCAAATGGAGGGCCAAACAATTTATATATAGACATATGTCACTCAACTAAAGACCATAGCATCCAGAGCAAGAAAATGGATTGATTCGAGACCGCATCGTCCTGGGTGAGTGAGTGACTGTAAAATTGAATGGCGCAAGGGTCAACTATGGCCAAGCTGCGCCAAACACATGTTAAAAGAAAAGGTTATATATTTTTAAGAATATATATATATATATATATATATATATATATATATATATAAGTAAATGTACACATGTATATGCATGCATGCACGCATCGTCCTGAGAATTAAAGACAGTGGGTTACAAGAACGACTCCTGCGAGAAAGTAACCTCAATGTTGAAAAATCGATCGAAATCGTCCAGGCAGCTGAAGCGAGCCGGGAACAAATCCGAAATATGAAGTACGCTACAGTCACAATAAACTTCATGAAGGAGAATCAGAACAAGCCTAAAACCCAGTACAACTGCAAAAAGTGTGGACGAAACCACTAGCATCGAGTGTTCAGCATTCAGGAAAATTTGTGCCAAGTGCAAGAAAAACCATTTTGATGCTAAATGTTTCTAAAGTTCAAAGAACATTCACGAAAATGAACTGGTTTATATTGATTCTGTGAATGAAAATGAAACTAAATGTGCAATGAAAAATAGTACAGACTCTAATTTTAAAAATGCAGAAATGGTAAGTGAAACAAGTTGGAATAAAAATGTTTCATTAGATGTAAATAATAAGTGTTTTGATGTAAATTTTAAAATGGATACTGGAGCTGAAAAAAATATTTTGCCACTGAATATTTTTAGTATGTTTAGAGTTCATCCAAAACTTAGTAAAACTAATATATCTCTAACTACATATGGTAATTTTAATTTAAAGCCAAATGGTTCCCTTATAATTAATTGCTCTACTGATGAACTCAAAAATGTTCGTTTGCCTTTCTATGTAGTAAATGTAAAATCCAAACCAATATTAGGGTTAAGAGGTTGTAAGGAATTAAAACTTATTGAAAGAATTAATGCTATTGAATGTAGTATAAGTAAAAATGAGTTAATTAAGCAATATACAGATGTATTTACTGGGGTAGGAGAATTTCCAAATGAACCGTATCACATTACTTTAAAATATAATGCTGTACCAGTAATTCACCCACCGAGACGTGTTCCTCTGGCTTTGCAGCCAAAATTAAAAAGTACTTTAGATAGATTAGAAAAAGAAGGAATAGTGCAAAAGTTAATAAGCCAACTGATTGGGTGCAAAGTTCAGTCATTGTAGAAAAACCCAATGGAAATTTAAGATTATGTTTAGACCCTAGAGATCTTAACAAAGTTCTCAAAGATGGTTTTTGGCATGTACCTTTAGATGAAGTTAGCTCTGAAATTTGTACATTTTATACACCTTTTGGAAGGTACAAATTCAACAAAATGTCATTTGGTATAGTTTCTGCATCTGAAGTATTTCAGAAAAGAAATCAAAAGCTTTTTGGAGATATTGAGAGAGTAGAGATTTATTTTGATGACATATCATTGTTGCAGGATGTGATGAGGATTCACATGATGCAATTATGTCTAGAGTTCTTAAAAGAGCCAAATTGTTAAATATAAAGTTTATAATCCAGATAAACTACAATATAGGGTGTCTGAGGTAAAATATGTAGGTCAAATTATATCTAAATCAGGTATAAAACCTGATCCAGATCACATAAAAGCAGTTGTAAGATGCCAATACCTAAATCAAACACTGAAGTTAGGAGATTTTTGGGCATGATGAATTTTCTTTCAAAATTTATACCCAATGTATCTAAAGTTACTGCTACATTAAGAGAATTAATTCATGAAAATGTAGAATTTAATAGGGGAAAAGAACAAGAATTGTCCTTTGTAAACATTAAAGAATTGTTAGCTAAAGCTCCAAATTTAAAAGTTTTTATTGTTAATGATGAAATAGTAATACAATGTGATAGTTCAAAAGATGGGCGAGGATCCTGTTTAATCCAAAACGGTCAACCGGTATCATTTGTCTGACACAGTTTCACAAACAGTGAGAAAAGTTATGTACAGATTGAGAAAGAATTATTGGCAATTGTTTTTTCATTTGAGAAATACCATAATTTTGTATATGGACGTAAAGTTGTTGTACAGAGTAACCATAAGCCTTTAATGGCAATTGTTAAGAAACCTATGCATAAAATATCTTCTGGAATGCAAAGAATGATTTTAAAATTATTAAAGTATGATTTTGAAATAAATTATGTACCAGGAAATGAAATGTTTCTCGCTGATACTTTATCATGAGCATTTCCTGTTAGTGGAACTATAAGGGATGATCCTGAAATGCTAAATATAGTGCACACTAATTTAAAACATTTACCCTTGAGTGAAAAGAGACGTGTACAATTTAAAAAAGAAACTGAATCAGATCCAGAATTACAAATAGTTGTTAAATATATCAAAGAGGGTTGGTCTAAATCTTACAAAAATGTAGACAATAGTGTAAAAATATATTATAAAATTAAAAATAACATTACAACTCACACTACAACTGATGAACCCTGGCACAGAAGATATTAGAGAATTACAATTTATAACAAGGAAAAAACACAATACAGGCTGTGTTCAGCCAAAATGCAGTATTAGTAGCTTATTTTAAGCTATGAGAAATTAGAAGTTGCTTGAAAAACGAAGTTATATCAAGCAAAAAATGTGTGACTTTATAATTTTCTTTCTTTCAATGTAGTCTTTAATAGAGAGACTAATAGGTTAAATAACATTTAAAATAAGAGGAATGTTGCATGCCCATTTGTTTCAATGAAAGTAATGACAAGAAACAAAAAGATATTAAAAAATACAGAAAATATACACTATCAAATGATGACAAAAAAAAAGAATTGTAGAAAAAAAAAGAATTGCATTCAGACTTCTCTCTGTAAATACAGTTTCTTGATCCCTTAATAGTCTTTAACTACCTAAGATTTTTGTTCTAAACTTCCTAAAATAATTAAATTAATTGATAAATGGCAAGGGGGATCCTTGTGGGCATAGATATAAATAATTTTCCTATTAGTTACAAAGAACCAGTAGCAATAAACTGGTATTAATTCACATTTGAGTAAAATATGAAAAATTAAATGCTTTGATTCTACATACTTTTGGAGAAATTATGAGCAATTTTGGGAAAAAGAATTGTTTTAAGTAAGAACATATCCATGCATTATTTTCTGTAAAAATGTGTTTTCATTTGAAGAAACGAAAAGAAGATAAAATATCCCCGCAAGTGAAGTGACTGATATTGATAATGCACATTAATTTTCATTAAAAAAATTTCTTTAAAGATCTATATTGACAAAAAAATTATCAATATAATATAGTATTTACAGCCTCACACAACCAGAATTCAGAATATTCTAAGTTATCAATGCAAAAATAAATAAAAAATAAAATAATACTAATAATAAATAAGCATACTAATGGACACACAATCAAAACAATAACACTTATTTCAAAAGTAATTATTATATAATAAAGTTTTTTTTTCCTTTTGTATTACCCGTAATAAGATGATGGAGGAATAGCTAGAATAATTTCAAGGTTGTGCTCCTTTAAAGCTGCTGACAAGTTAGCTATGAAATTTGTCAGCTCCCTGAAACAACATAGTACATATTTAATGCATAGTAGAGAAAGTATAACAAATTCATTGAAAACTGGAGAAAGTTACCATGCTCTTATAATTATCGATATATATTGGATAATTTAATATCTGATGAAAGTCTTTATTGGGAAAAAAAGAGTGTCACAATTGGCAAATCTCATAAAAAATTTTATAATTTCCACAACAAGGAGGGAGGATTTTCGACCATCTGTTAATGTATAAATAACTGCAGAAATTTAGAAAGCTTGAAGATAGTTACTTAAATTGTTACTGGTTGCACAGTGCTATGAGAAATAATATATGTTTGAAAATGCACCATTAAATTTCACAGCATGCAGTAAGAGGAAAAGATATTCTTCTTGCAAAAAATTCTCATTAACAAAGTTTCATGTTTTCTTACATTAGTTCATACAATGGTAATATACTTTCCGAACATTCATCTATTTCCAATTCTTCAATCAACATTTATTCAAGAAAAACATTACTTGAAATCAAAGGAAATAAAAAAAAATCAACACAGTATTTACAGTTATATCTTTTCTTTTTAAGTAATATTTCACTTCAACTATTTATGATATAAAAATAAGCAAATAAATTATTGAAAGCAAAAATGTTCAGTTTGTGAAGAGTTGCATTTTTACTTTTTCTATAGAAAAGGAAGGGACACACAAAAGGAATAAGCTGAGTTTTAGAACACTGGATTCAAACTAATTGATAAAATTCTGAAAAATTTATTCTAATTATTTATAATTTAAGGGAGGGGGGTAACTTCCGAATGTTTTACGTTGATTAGTGTAAAAGCTTAAAGCATTTTTTTATAATGTAGTAATTTAAAGTTTATGTATGATGCTACAAATTTTATACTTCTCTTTGATGCTGCAAACTTTACAATAAATTATTCTGTTTTTATACTAAAAGTGTGTTTGACAACATTATACCATCACATAATGAGTCTACTTCAAAGTATGAGGACAAGTATTATATTGTTACGAATTTTGTGTAAAATGGTGTAAATAATTTGTATTTGGATGTGTATATAATGTTTTTATCTTACTCTAAATTAGATTTAATTTACGTTAAAATTGTAATATTCACAAGCGACACCGTCCCTTACATTAAAATGGTGATTCAATCGGAACTTGGCGATAGAGGCAAGTTGGCTATCATTTTTGGCGATCATTTTTAAAGAGTTCGGGACCCTCTGGATACTTCTAGAAATTAGTAGCGAAATCCACTAATTTCAAGACCTATGACGCAAACGGGTCTTCATCGAATTATCCGCGAGGGATATAAATAGAGAAATGCTCGCCGAAAGTCAAGTCAGTCATTTTCATTTCTGCTTCTTGTCTTTGTAGACTCCACACGCAATTTTTCTGTCCTCGACTGCGACTCCTTTTTTCAAAGTTCTACCCCAAGCTGGATTGTTTCATCCATCTACATCGAGCTGGTGTACTGTTTTTTGGTCATTTTTTCGGCCTGGTTCCCGATTTAGGACAATTGTGGTCCTCTTCATAGGATTATTTCCTACAAACTTTCCGATTTTTTTGGATTTTGTTTCACACGCGGTGAGTTAGGCCTAGGCCGGCACCACGTGTCCTTGGATTTCCGAACACTTTTAGTGTTCCTTCAGTTATATTTTTTTCAGCTTTCCCTTGGATTACCTTGGATATGTCTGAAACCAAGACAGATGTAGCGTCAACTCTGGTAAGTACGCTTTTTAAATCTGATCCTTTCTGTTTTGATGTGGATAAGGCTAGCGAAAACTTAGATAGCGTTCCTACATGTTCCGACTGTGAAGATTTCATAGATGCATTAGAGGAAATAATTGACACTGTTAGGAAATCAGACGGAGTTTTAGACGCCATTCATAAGCTACGTCTCATTAGCGAAGTGCAATCTTGGGCTCTTAAAGCCTCGCGCAAGTCAATTAGGCTTCAGAATAGAGAGTTTAAAGATTACATAGAAGATTTAAAACGATTAAATGTAAACAAGTTCCACACTACACCCTCTACTTCGAAAGAGAAGAGAAGTACTCAAAAGCGCTCCACGACTTCTGTTCCAGGCACGTCAGGGAAGAAACAACGCGCCGAAACGCGAAAGCGCTCCGGCAACACAACACCCCCTCCTACTACCGCTGTTAGAGTTGATGGATTAATAGGAGAACCTGCTTCCCGCAGGGAAGCTCAATCTCCAATCAGGATTAACTGGATGAGTTGCATGAGTTCAGCTTTCACTTAGCCCTTTGCTGCTTTATTATAAAATATTGTGTGAATAATTTAAAGTGTTAACATGAGGAATTAATAATTTACTTTTGTGTAGATATAAATGAGAATTTAAGTGTGTTGTGATTGATTAAATGCATTTGTGTTGTTTGTTAAGTGTGAATGGTTAATTAATTTAAAGCCATGTCCGCTAGAGCGGACTTTAAGAAAATGGAGGTCGGAAAAAACTTTCGGCACAGGGTTACCCGCACCGTCGGAAGGACCGCCTCGTCTGAATTTCGCCCAAAAAGAGCGGGTATTTGAGTGAATTAGCTTGAGGATGTGTGGTCCAATCAGGGGACAGCCTATGGTGGCTCTTAAGGAGTGGGTGTGTCAATAGGAATTGAGTTTGGGTGCCGAGGCGATCCCAGTGCTCGCTTCGCTATTGGCCGGCTTGCTCTGTTCCTATTGGTCGAGAGTAAGTCTAGTATAATTTTTAAGTTTTATCTGAAGAATTTTAAGAAATTAAGCGATTAGATTAAAATATTGCGCGGTCTGTTAAATGAAGGATTAATTACATATTTTTCTATTCGAGCTATTGCTCGGTTTGTATGATTATCTATATTATTGAAAAATTTTGTAGCTATTTTTTTGAAGAAACATTTTAAGGTTTTAAGTTTGATTGCTAATCTGATATCTTCATTCCTGACAAACCACGGAGAATCCGTGATAATTTTATTTTGAGCTGATTCCAGCATCTTGATGTTTGAATAGGCTGCGTGGCCCCAGATTGGACTTGCATATTGTAGAATTGGTCTGAGAACGAGTTTATAAATAAGCATCTTATTTCTTAAGGATAAACATGATTTCCGTGCAATTAAGGGGAAAACTTTAGCGACGGAAATATTGAATTTTCTACGTATTTGTATAATGTGTTGTTTAAAAGTGAGTCTTTTATCTAGGATTACTCCTAGGTATTTGGTGCTTTTGGACCAGGGTACGTGCGTGTTGTGTAAATATAATTTTGGTGGTTCTTTTTTAATGTGGTGTGAAAAAGAAGACGGCCTCTGTTTTTGCTACATTTAAAGCAATTTTCCAAGTAGAGAACCAGTCTTCTAGTTTGGCTATATGTTTGTGTAAAAAAGTGAGTAACGAGTTGTAATTCGTTACTTTGTGCCAGGATCGCCGTGTCGGCAAACATGCAAATCGTGGATTGGCTGGTTCTAGGGATGTCATTTACATATATATTAAATAATATTGGCGAGATGGAACTGCCCTGGGGCGTTCCAGCGTTAATTTTCCTATTAGTCGAATGAATATTGTTTACTTTGACCGCGAAGGATCTGTTAGTAAGGAAGGAAGAAATTAATTTAATTAAGTGGGGAGGGGTGTTAATTTTGATCAATTTGTAGAGTAGCCCCACATGCCATACTCTATCAAACGCTTTCTGAATATCTAGGAAAACAGCTCCGGTTGATTTCCGGTCGCGAAATCCTGTCTTTATGTACTCCACCACCCGCAGAAGCTGGTGTGATGTGGAGAGTCCGGCTCGGAAGCCGTGTTGTTGGGGAATTAATATGTCGTTTTCGTTTAGATGTTGACAAAGTCTTTTTTGAATAATTTTCTCAGTAATTTTACTGAGAACAGGTAATAATGAAATGGGGCGGAAACTATCTGGGAGAGTAGGGTCTTTCCCAGGTTTTAGGATCGGAATAACCGAAGCTGTTTTCCACATTTTTGGGAAGTATCCCACTGTTAGAATATTATTTATAATATTAGTCAGTTGGAAGACGACCGATCTAGTGAAATGTTTGCACATTTTGTTAGTAATGCCCTCTCGGCCTGGGGCTTTTTTAATTTTAAAATTGTTAATTATTTGAACTATTTCAGAGGGTTTAGTAATAGAAGGTGAATCGTCGAAGTTATTTTCGTTGTTGAAGAACCTAGTAACCAGCCTTATGTGATTGTTGTCTTGAGTTGGGTTTGAGATGTTGTTAAGCTGAAATTGGCTTTCTAGCGAGTTCGCTAGTGTTTCAGCTTTTTCCTCGTCTGTGTAGGCGATCCCGGTGTTGCCTTTAAGGGCTGAAATGGGGGATCTCTTCTTAAAGCCTTTGGTCGTGCTCCACAGGGAACCATCGACCGTGTCTAAAGAAGCGAGTTTGTCCTCCCATTGTTTCTGAGTGACTGCTTGAATTTTCCTTTTGATCTTGTTTTGAATTCTATTAAGTGTTTTGTCAGCGGGATTTCTTGAGTATTGATAAATTTTACGTGCTCTGTTTCTAGTTTTAAAGAGTGTTCTTAAGTCGTTATCAATGTAGTAGTTATTATTAGGGTGTATTTGCTTAGATGAATTGTCGTAAGCTGTGAGAATTTGATTTGTGCTCGTCTATTTCCTCTCCCGAGTGTGCTGTGATTGGTTGAAAAGTGGGTGTGTCGGCTAGATGAAAGCGAAATCGTTCCCAGTTAGTGGAAACGTTTCTTGTGGGAAAATTAAATTGTATAGATGTTTGGAAGTTTAAAATGATTGGATTGTGGTCTGAGCTAAGCTCCGGCGAAGAAACAATATCGGATACCCAATATAAATTTCTCGTCAGAGCGAAGTCGATTGTAGAGGCGGAGTTATAGCCAAATCGTGTTGGTGTGTTGGGAGCAACAATATCAGTGTCCGTGTTATCTATTAAATTTTTAATCAGTTGCCCCCTGGGGTTGTTGTCACTGCAACCCCAGTGTTTGTGGTGAGCGTTGTAATCTCCGCATAAAATGGAGGAATGCTCAAGTGCGAAAATTTTCTCCAAGTCGTGAATGCACGCGGAGTGTGAGGTGGTGGGTGGGATGTAGATAGAAGCTATGAGTAATGGGTTTTCTCCCGGCGGGGTGAGAACTACGATCGTAGCTTCGGCCGCCCCGAGAGTTGGTGTTGGAATGTGGTGATATTTGAGAGAGGATTTGACAAGAATTGCAGTGCCTCCTGATGGAATGTTTTGTGTTTGTCTGTCGTTTCTGTAGAGCGTGTAGTTGGGTACTCGAATGGATACTCCTGGTCTCAAATGCGTTTCTTGGATAAGGATGATATCGAGGGAGTGCTTATTTATAAAATCACGTAATTCAATGATACGTGCTCTAACACCGTTCGCATTCCATGCAGCGATTCTAAGTCCGAAGCGACTAAAAATCATTATGGGGTATTAAGCTTTTTGCCTTCAGAGGCCAATACCCCGAAAAAGATGTCGAGGCGATCTTCACTAGTTTTCGCATTTTTAAAGGCCTTCCCTGCATCTAAGATGCCTGGAAAGTCCTGAAAAAATTTGCGAAATTCGGCCATTGCCGAAATAAATCCTTGGGGAGAGGTGTTTTCCTCTTCTTTATTCGAAACGGACTTAGAATTGCTATTCTTCGCCGGCTCGTTTTTCTCGATAGGTGCTGCCATCTGTTGGCTGTTGGAAGCGGCATTTGCGTACGAGAGGTTTGCATTTGCCTTTTTTGAGGTGAAGGTTTTTTGGGCGACCTTATTCCTATTTTCGGTCGCTGCTCCTTTTTTGGTTTTTATCTTTGAGAAGGCCGGGCAGCTACGCCAGTTTGCCGTGTGGCCGTCAGCGTCACAGTTGATACAATGGGGGGTATCCAGGCGTTCTTTAATTGGACACTCCCCTGTTCGATGCTCTTTCGAGCATTTCAGGCATCTGGGCTTAATGAAACAATTCACAGAGCTGTGATTGAATAGATTGCAGTTATAGCACTGCGTAGCTCCAGGCCTTTTCCTGAACGTATCAAGTACAATTGACATATAGCAGCACTTGCTAACATCGTATATGTCCATTGCTCCTTCAACGTGTTTCCTTACTTCCACTAAAAAGATTACTACCGCTGTTGAAGAGAAAAACCTCTTGGCGATGGAGAACGATAGCTCGTCAGGCGAGAGCAGTCCGGAATCCAATAATACGAAGGAAACCGGCCCGTCCGACGCAAATAGCGCGCGGGTAGTGACTGCCAATGGCACCGGTGACCTCACCGATACTGAGGGTGATGGTTTTACCGTCGTCTCTCGCAAGAAAAAAAAATCGCTTCCATCGTTATCGATGCAAGCCAAAATACAGCTGAACTGCTCAACACATTGAGTGAGCATTTAGAAACCACACTTGAGGGGCGTTTCGAGAATGGGAGAAACTTCGAGTTTTCCCCAAGACTATTCTTGAGCATCGTAAGCTCCAAACTTATTTAGCCGTGAAAAAAATGAGGTCTCATACTTTCGAGATGACTGATAACAAACAGCTTAAAGCTGTAATTCGAGGACTACCAACTGATTATGATCAGAAGGAATTAGCTTCCGAACTCAAGGACTTCAGGTTCGAAACCAGCCACATTTCTATTCTCCGGAATAGAAAAACAAATACAAACATGCCACTGTTTTTGGTAGTCCTCAAACGCAATGAGGAAAATAAACAAATTTTCCATTTCACAAATATTGGGGTTTTCCGTGTTGTGATAGATAGAGCTCTTCTATGCCTTCACAGTGTTATCGCTGCCATGAGTTCTACCACCAATCCCGTCTCTGCAACAGAACACCCAAATGTCTAAAATGTAGTGGCAACTATCTCACCGCAGATTGCAAAAAATCCACGAAATCCCCAGCTAAGTGCGCAAACTGCGGCGGACCTCATACTGCAAATTATTCAGGATGCCCCAGCAACCCCATAAACAGAAAACAACAGAAAAAACAACCAAACAAAAACATCTGGACGGAGAAGGCCAAGGAGCGCACTCAGAAATCCACACCACCCCAACAACGGCCAACTTATGCTTCGGCAGTGGCCACTTCACCTAGTAAAACCAACACATATGATGCCAAATCAATCATGCAACAAATGGCACTTATGATGACTCAGTGGGGAACAATGATTGCTTCTCTACACGAAAATAAATAAATTTAACTTTCAGCGCGTTTAACAGTAGCACTCTCAGTTTTTAGTTGGAATGCAAATGGTATAAAAAGAAATATAGATGAACTCAAAGAAAGCATTATTTTTCACAACCCCGACTTAATTGGGATTCAAGAAACACATCTTAGTCCTCCGGACCGAATTAGCATTCCAAATTACACTTGTCACAGAAGTGAGATTCACACACAGAGGCGGGGGCACTGCCATTTTTGTTAAAAATTCCATCAAGCACCACGCTATCGTTAGTCCTTCAAACACGTTTGAAAATACAACGGTTATAATTCAATTAGGAAACAACACCAAAGTTACTTTGGCGTGTATCTATAGACATCCACACGGCTCCATTAATGTCACGGAACTCGATGCTATCCTCACCCATAATAATAGAAGCTTTCTCTTTGGAGATTTTAATGCAAAACACTCGAGTTGGAATCCAGGGAGATGCAATGCTAACGGTAATATTCTTAGCAATTGGGCGGTTAGCTCTGCTATTGATATTATCGCACCAGACACTCCAACACATTTCAATCACAACGCTCCAAGCACTATTATTGACATCGGCTTTGCAGCTAATTTCTCACACTCTAACGTTTTTACTGTAAATGAACTTAGCAGTTACCACAATACAGTTATTTTTGACTTCATAACTAATTGTCAATTACCACCTTTACTTCAAACACTTAAATCTACTAACTGGATTAAATTTCAAGAAATTCTCCACTCAACATGACAGGAAATCCTACAGTAGATAATTTGGAGCAGGCCGTTCAAAATTTCAGCAATATTGTCTCGGATGCTATTAATACTTCCACTAGAGTAACTAAAACTTCACACCTCCGCCTTCCTATCAACATTAGAGCTCATTAAGACTAAAAATAGATTTCGTAAACTTTGGAATAACACGAGATACCCCCTCTATAAAAGGGAAGTGAATGCTCTCGTTAGACAGATTAGGATCGAAATCAACGAACATAAAAACAGGACCTGGAAAAACCTTCTTTCCTCGTTAAATACTGAAGATAATTCTCTCTATAATTTACATAAGAGGATCACAAAAAAGCATACAGTCATACCACCTCTCCATGGTCCGAGTGGTATGGCTTACTCTGATTTCGAAAAAGCGGAGGCTTTTAAAGACACACTTGAAGTCATTTTTCAAGAAAATGCTGAACCTTATAGTGATGACCAAAATTGAAGAAGTCGAAAGCTTAGTGAACCACTATTTCCACAACTTCAACACTTATATTCCACCCCTCACTTCTCCCTTAGAAGTTCGAGGCATCATTAAAAAATTACCTAATAGGAAGTCCCCCGGGCCCGATCAGACTCCAAATATTGCTTTTAAATATCTTCCTATTAATGCTATTACACATTTAACTAAAATTTACAACAGATGCCTCATTAACTGCCACTTTCCTACACAGTGGAAAATAGCAAATGTAGTCATGTTGCCAAAACCAAATCACGATCATAAATTTAGTCAAAATTATAGGCAAATTTCTTTATTAAGTACCACTGATAAGATTTTCAAAAGAATTATTTTAAATAGGATCAAAGCTCACTGCAAAGCCATAGATTGCATTCCCCCGGAACAATACGGGTTCCGGGAGGGCCATCCTACGCTACACCAATTGATACGTGTCACTAATATTATAAATGAAGGATTCGCTAGCAAATTATACACTGTTGGCGTCTTTTTGGATGTCAAAAGGGCATTCGACAAGATGTGGCATGATGGCCTCACATACAAAATGATAAAACTCAAATTCCCTGCATATTTAATTAAAATTATTTACAATTATTTACACAACAGAACCTTCCGGGTTCGTGTAAATAACACATTTTCCGAAACGGGTTTTTGTAAAAGTGGAACCCCGCAGGGTTCGGTTCTCTCCCCGTATCTTTACAACATTTTTACACATGACTTTCCAGATCACCCCACCGTCAGTACTTTTTTATTCGCAGATGACTCAGCAGCGCTCACCCAGGGAATCCAACTCAATTACACTATTAAAGCAATGCAAAATTACCTCGTAATACTAGAGAATTGGTTAACTGATTAGAGAATAGCAATTAATGTAGAAAAAACACAAGCCATTGTGTTCAGAAAATGGGGTGTCGTTAACCCCCAAACTGAGCTCATACTTTTTGAAGACAACATTCATTGGGTCCCGGTTGACTAACATACAAGAAACACATTGACTATCTTTCAGATAAATTCTGGGGTAGAATTGCGTTAGCTATCTCCCTTATTGAGAGAAGCTCTCCTCTATCCTTAGAAAATAAATTGATCCTTTACAAGCAAATTTTGCGTCCAACGATGACTTACGGGTCCCCCATATGGGGGGGCCGCGGCCCCGACCCATACAAAACGCATTCAAGTCATTCAAATTAAAATTCTACGAATCATTGCTAACGCACCTTGGTACGTTAGAAATAGTGTCATACACCACGACTTACACATGGAGCCGATTGATAATTACATCACTAGAACCTCTAGAAATGTTTTT
The DNA here is from genome assembly GCA_019973935.1 of Trichonephila clavipes. Classification (NCBI taxonomy): domain Eukaryota; kingdom Metazoa; phylum Arthropoda; class Arachnida; order Araneae; family Nephilidae; genus Trichonephila; species Trichonephila clavipes. The sequence goes on along the minus strand of BMAU01019516.1, from coordinate 80,502 downwards.
ACTTCAATTCAAAATCATGACAATCCAGTAATTAGAGCACAAACACTCTTCACATATCCACATGCTAAGTTAAATTTTGCTTACAAAACTTCGAAATGGAATCTGCCCTTGAAACCGCCGTAAACACAACATAAATACTTAATTGCTACATATTACAACACTCAAATGCCTTTGCCACTTGTCAAAACTGGGATCAGTGAAAAAGCTGGCTCCTGCATCTTCCTCCTGCTGTTACGTTTGTAAGTTCCTACTTGCAGACTCCATTCTTTTTTATTCTGGCTGCATAAAATATATATATATATATATATATATATATATAGCAGCAATTCTTTCTCCCTACTGCGTTTTGGTGATCCTCGAACGCGTTTTTCGGCTTTTCGCCCCCTTCCTGCGCTCTTCCACTCTCGCCCTCGTGACGTCCTTCGGTTTCACTCTCGTTTGGCTTCTTCCTCCACTGGCCTCCCCCCTGCGGGGGGAGTGTTTTCTGATATTGCATTTCCATTCACCCTTTTTTCTTTGATTCTGGGTATAAGCGATTCATTTCGCTGGCACCCGAGGCATCTAATTTTCGTAAAGTCAGTCAGTATGGTTTTGACTAGCGATCAATTAGTATTGCTCTGAGTGAGTGATTGAGTGATGACTTCAGCTGTTGAATGAGCAACTGCTATGTGAATATTCTTTTATATACATGAATTTTAGACACCGATAATTGTGTCTCAGTGCTGCTGAAGGTGTGAAGACCTTATGAGATTTATTCTGTGAATATTGCTGCTGAATCCTGTATTTCAAGGATTGGATTTTTGACAAATTCTCATCGCTATGAATAACACTGTCTTGTTCTTTGCAACTGATTTGGATAAAATCCTAGAACCTGGATCAACATAATTTAAAAATCAATAGTAAGAAAAAAACATAATGGCCACCTAACACCCCCCATAAAGAGATACTTCTCATTTAAAATTCTCTATCATGTGGACAGCTTATAAAATTCTCTATCATGGTCAACTTATGTTTTTTCACAGAAGTAAAATATTATAATACTTTCTAAAATGGTAGGAAAATAAGAAAAAAAAAGTGAATATAAGAAGTTTGTACTAATGCTTAAAAGCCAGATTTCCCAGAAGTTTCGAAAATTGCAAACATTTGTAACTCTTAGCCCAAATGCTCTTTATCAAACAATATACTAAATTAATATTGATATGAAAAACAGTATAAAAAGTAGAATATAAAAGGTAAGTAAAAACTGTTCAGCAGCTAAAACCCTTTAATTGAAGGCAGTGAATACAATCGGCTAGACAAATCATTAAAAACCAGCCTGTAAGTTATAGTTTTGAAAACAATTTTTGTTGCACTTTGCAAAATGATGTTGCATAATACAGATGACCCTGGAACACACTTTAATATCAACATTAGAAATCAACAGCATTATAAATAACTATACTGCTGATTGAAAGATCAAAAATATATAGGCCAGCTGAATTTCTTTTCCGTGAAATTCTGGAAAAAAAATCTTGTTTCATTCTTGTTTATTTTAGGAAATTTTACTATTATTCATCTAAAAGAGCATTATAAGAAATACAAAAACTAGCAGATTTATAATAAAGAATTATGTCATTCTAAACAGAATTAGGTTTCCACCAATATTTGTGGCAAATTGACCATTTAAAACACCAAAAAAAGTCAAAAATTCTTCAAATAAATAATATATATTAATGGTTTCTTGAAATTAAAAATATATGCAAATATTAACGAAAATATTACAATTTAGCTATATGTATAAACTAGAAAAATAAACAGGAGTTATTCATGGAATCCTATTCAGAATAGCTCTATGTCTGGATAAACCTTGGCATAATACAGAAATAAATTTGTTTTAAATGAAATATACTAATATTTACAATGAATATACTTACTTTTTCTTTTGTCCTCCCAAGAGACTCCAAATTTCAATGACATAACCACTAAAGCTGTTATCCTACATACCCGAAAAGAAAAAGAATTATGCTTATCTATATACATATTGTTACGAATTTAGTCTTATTCTAATTGTTTCTACTCATTTGTGTTCATTTTTACAGTTTAATTTGTCGTATCTAATGTGATTTTAACCCTGTTTACCTGTAATATCATTTCCACTGCATTGCACGGCCCCCATGCTTTAACATTGGTTTAAATGGTAAACTCGCCAAATATTGCAGCTAGCGCCAAGTTGGCGACGGATTTGGCGACTTAATTTTTGGCGCCAAATTTGGCGATATATAGCCAAATGTGGCGATATGTCGCCAAATGTGGGCGATAAGCTTGGCGATCATGGCAACCCTGCTCCTAATAACCCTGTCTGGCAACCCTATCGCGGTATTGTAGCACTATTGTATTGAATGTATTACTGTATTGAGCTTTTCTCGTACGCTCCGGATTTTTCTAGACCTTTCTATTTCTAGATTATTCTGGCAAGTGCAAGAGGTTTCTGACCGAAAGGTATAAAAGGGCCCGGGCCGGCTAGTCAGTCAGTCAGATCTCAGCTTTCATGCAAGTGATACCTCTCTGCTTGAGAGAGAGACGATTGCATAGTGCGTGTGTTATTGCTTTTATTGAGTTATTATTTTTGTGCTGAGTGTTTACTATTGTTTTTGTTAGTGTATTGCATCTGTGTTATCAGTATTTTCATCGATTGTACGTGAATTTCTCGAACTGTTCTACAATTTGTGGAGGACTGTTTTGGCCAAGAATAAAATTGTTTTGGATTCCGCTCTTCGGCTTCAATCATTTCGAACCCCCGAAAACGCAACAATTGGTGTCAGAAGTGGGATTGAATGCCAACAACAAGAGCGATGGAGGCCCAGTTCCAGACTCTTCTAGAAAAATTGACCGCCAGCATGAATGCCAATATGGGCGAAATGAAATCGGAGTTGACCGGCATGAATGCCAATATGGGCGAATTGAATACCAAGCTTACTAACGTAAACGAGCAGATCAGCGCCAACAAGGAAGAGTTGAAAAGTGATCTGAAGGGCATTGGCGACAAATTGACGACTATGGACAAGAAATTTGAAGAAATGGAAGGAAGAATCGAGTCGGTGGAAAATAAATTCGAAAACAAATTTGTGGATATAGAAAACAAATTTGAAAATAAATTCGAAGATATGGAGAGCAAACTAGAGAAATTGAAGCAGAAAATCATGACTGGTCAAGGGGATGAATTTAAGTTTCAAGCTCCTTATTCCAAGCCTTCCATCAAGCTTTCTACATATGACGGAAAGTCCTCTTGGCAGGTGTATAAGACCCAATTCTCCATAGTGGCGGATGCAAACCAGTGGGACTCCCAGACCAAGGCCTGCCAGTTAGCTGCTTCTCTTCGAGCCGACGCTGCTGACATTTTGCAAACTTTGCCGGAAACACAGCGGCTGGATTTCGACGCTCTCGTTAATGCTCTGGAGTTACGCTTCGGAGAGAAATGTGTGAAGGATTACAGCAGACTCCAGCTGAAGTCACGGCAGCAGAAAGTGTCCGAAACTCTCCAAGAACTGGTGACGGACGTCGAGAGGCTTTCTCACTTGGCGTTTTCTGACTGTCCGACTGAAGTAAGAGAAGTCCTGGCGCTGCAACACTTCATCGACGGGGTGCGTGATCCGGAAATCCAGAAAGCTCTCCGAATGGCGGATCTCAAGGACGTAAAGGGGGCCCTAGTGTTTGCTATGAAATTCGAGGCAGCCCAGCAAGCAACACGAAAGGACAGACACCCCATACGAGCCGTCAACGAATCGGACACGTCGAACTCAAGTGTGGAGCGGTTAGAGCGACAGATGAGAAGCTTCATGAATAGAGTTGAGTCTTTGATGTCCCAGAAAGCAGACGGGAAGAAGACCCTTAAATGCTGGACCTGCGGTCGAGAAGGGCATCTGCAGAGAAGCTGCCGGGCACGCCAAGGCGCTGAAACTAATAAGCGCCTTCCAGAAGGAGGTGTCGGAAAACTAATTAATGACCATCTCGTGGGGCGGAGGTTGCCAGATTTTGGAAAGCCCCACTTTCCAGTGTGTCAAATTTCGACAAAGAGTACCGGTGAGAATGGAATTTTTATAATGGGACATGTTAACGAGCTTCCTGCAACATGATCATCGATACAGGAGCCAATGTGTCTATCATTCGGAACGATCTGGCTCAGAAATTAAAAGAGAAACTTATCTGGACCCCGCCCCGCGTGGTGCTACAGACCGTGACGGGGAAAAGATTGATATTCACGGAAAATTAAAAGTCAAGATCCAGTTTGGAGACACTACCTACCAACATGCTGTGTATGTCGCAGATATTGCAGACCCTTTCATTCTTGGACTGGACTTTCTAAAGGAGCATGGTTTCACTCTAGACTTCAACAAGAACGAATTACGTTCCATACACGAAGAAGTCACTATATTCAAAATTAAACACAGGACAGAATCTATTCGACAGGTAACCGCTAACGAGAATATTACCATTCCCCCAAGGACTGAAATCATAGTACCTGGATACATCGGTAACGATGTGAGTTTCAACTCTGGCCTAATTGGATCTGCGGAAAATAAAGCGAATGGATTGCTAATAGCTTCGACGCTAGTGGACCTTTCCAGAAAAACTATCCCGGTAAGAATTTGCAACGTAACTGAAAACCTAGAGTGTTCCAGAAAGGTGAAGTGTTGGCAATCTGCAGTCCAGTAACGTGTGTCTGCAAAAGTTCGAGCTTGCTCCTATCCAACTCGCCTCAACAGTTGACTCCCGACCTTCTAGAAAATGCTGAATTGTCCCCCGAACAGAAAAGCTCCGCAAAAAAGACTGTTCCAAGAATTTGAAGACGTGTTTTCTAGAAACAGTAGCGATATTGGCCATACTACAGTGACACAACACAGAATTGATACAGCAGACCATCCGCCGATTAAACAGCACCCAAGACGCTTGCCGTTTGCTAAACAGGAAGAGGTCGGAACACTACTACGAGAGATGCAGGAAAATGACATCATAGAACCGTCTTCGAGTCCGTGGGCATCTCCAATCGTCTTGGTTCGTAAGAAAGATGGCTCCACAAGATTTTGCGTGGACTATCGAAAACTTAACGACGTCACCAAGAAGGACAGCTACCCTCTTCCAAGGATAGATGACACCCTGGATACTCTTTCCGGTCATAAATGGTTCTCGACTTTAGATTTAAAGAGCGGATACTGGCAAGTGGAGATCCATCCCGAAGATAGAGAAAAAACAGCATTCATTTCCGGCCAAGGACTATGGCAGTTCAAAGTCATGCCGTTCGGGCTCTGCAATGCGCCAGCTACTTTCGAGCGCCTGATGGAGACCGTGCTAAAGGGTCTGACTTTTGAAGCTTGCCTTATTTACCTGGATGACGTCATAATAGGAGGGCGTACGTTTGAAGAACATCTTCAAAATATCCGGAAGGTGTTATCAAAATTAAGCGACGCTAACTTGAAGCTAAACCCTTCGAAATGCAAGTTCTTCCAGAAAGAAGTCAATTATCTGGGACACATCATCTCTGCAGAAGGTGTTCGTACGGACCCCGAAAAAGTGTCCGCCGTAAAGAATTGGAAACGCCCTGAAAACCTCCGTGAGCTGCGAAGCTTCCTGGGACTATGTACTTATTACCGAAAGTTTGTGAAAGGGTTCTCTAACATCGCAAGACCCTTGCACAAGCTAACAGAAAGTAAACAAAAGTTTCAGTGGACAAAAGAATCTGAAGATTCCTTCCTCCAGCTTAAAGAAGCTTTGACGTCTTCACCGATCTTAATATATCCACAACCGGACAAGCCATTTATCTTGGACACTGATGCCAGTAATGAGAGTGTCGGAGCAGTATTATCTCAGGAAATAGATGGCCAGGAACGAGTCGTAGCTTATTGGAGTAAGTGTTTATCGAAACCGGAAAGAAATTATTGTGTCACTCGAAAAGAGCTACTGGCTATTGTGAAAGCCATCGAGCATTTCCATCACTATCTCTATGGCCAAAAATTTCTTCTACGTACCGATCATGCCTCTTTAACCTGGCTAATGAATTTTAGAAATACTGAAGGCCAGGTAGCCAGATGGATACAACGGCTCAACGAGTATTACTTTGACATCAGACATCGTAAAGGCTCCTCGCATGGAAATGCTGATGCCCTTTCAAGAAGACCATGCCCAGAAAATTGTCGTCATTGTTCCAGAGTAGAGACCAAATATGACTATGCTATACGCCAGATAACAACTTCAACAGCGACGCCACCCGATCCCTGGAGTGACGAGAAAGTTCGAGAAGACCAGATGGCGGATCCTGATATTAAACCCCTTATAGAGTTTATGGAGTCTTCCAGCAATAAACCAAGTTGGCAGGACATCTCGGCTTATAGTCCTACAACTAAGCAGTATTGGGCCCTCTGGAATTCTCTACATCTCAGGAATGGTGTTCTATACCGAAAATTCGAATCAGAGGATGGAAAGACATTCAGGTGGCAATTAGTACTTCCTCGATCTCGTATCCCAGAGGTACTCAAAGAATTGCATGGCAACCCAACAGGAGGTCATTTCGGCGTCATGAAAACTTTGCACCGAGTTCGAGAGCGATTCTGCTGGGGTAAAGTGAGAGCTGACGTGGAACAGTGGTGCAAGTCCTGTGATGCCTGTTCAGCTCGGAAGGGGCCAAAGATACGTAGCCGAGGGAAGCTGCATCGCTACAATGTTGGAGCACCCTTCGAACGTATCGCTTTCGATATCCTGGGACCTCTGCCAAGGACTGCATCTGGTAATAAGTACCTACTTGTTGTCATGGACTATTTCACGAAATGGCCCGAAGTGTACCCCATTCCGGATCAGGAAGCCCCCACCGTAGCGGAGGCTGTAGTGCAGCACTGGATATCGAGATATGGGGTACCTCTTCAACTTCATTCCGATCAGGGAAGAAATTTCGTCTCTGCGGTATTGAAGGGGGTCTGTGAACTACTCGGAATTGACAAGACCAAGACCACACCTTTGCACCCACAGTCAGATGGCATGGTGGAGAGGTTTAATCGTACCATCCTGAATAACCTCTCACTGATGGTCTCCAAGAACCAACAAGACTGGGACCAGAAAGTTCCTCTCTTTCTGCTAGCGTACCGCAGCGCCGTTCACGAGACTACCGGATATTCACCATCCCAGATGCTTTTTGGCCGAGATCTTCGTCTCCCTTGTGACCTGCTGTTTGGTCGCCCTCCGGATACACCTTCATCGCCTGAGGAGTACGTGCAGAATCTCCAGGCACGTTTTGAAGATGTACACAATTTGGCTCGAGAACGGATCAACCTGAGGACGGAGAAGATGAAGACTCGGTACGACACAAAAGCCACAGGACATCAATTCAAGGAAGGTGACAAGGTGTGGTTCTACAACCCGACTCGACGCAAAGGACTTTCTCCTAAGCTACAATCGCATTGGGACGGTCCTTATACAATTTTAAAGATAATAAACGACGTCGTAATCCGGATCCGTAAGTCAACGAATTCGAAGCCTAGAGTCGTTCATTACGACAGGCTTGCTCCATATTATGGCCATAATTCTTAGTGTGTCAATTATCGTGTAATTTATTTTGACCATGGTCTTGTATAGATAAGTTAGTGTGTAAATAATCTTGTAAATAATTTTGTTTATTGTTTTGTAAGTGTTTATTTTGTACTATGCATTAGGTGTTTATTTTGTACTATGTATTACATGTTATTATTGCATATTCATTTAGTTGTTTTTAATCAATTGCTTTATTATTATGTTAACGTTTGATGAAGGGTTGTACTGCCCGGGACGTGCAGTTCTTGAGAGGGGGGCAATGTTACGAATTTAGTCTTATTCTAATTGTTTCTACTCATTTGTGTTCATTTTTACAGTTTAATTTGTCGTATCTAATGTGATTTTAACCCTGTTTACCTGTAATATCATTTCCACTGCATTGCACGGCCCCCATGCTTTAACATTGGTTTAAATGGTAAACTCGCCAAATATTGCAGCTAGCGCCAAGTTGGCGACGGATTTGGCGACTTAATTTTTGGCGCCAAATTTGGCGATATATAGCCAAATGTGGCGATATGTCGCCAAATGTGGGCGATAAGCTTGGCGATCATGGCAACCTTGCTCCTAATAACCCTGTCTGGCAACCCTATCGCGGTATTGTAGCACTATTGTATTGAATGTATTACTGTATTGAGCTTTTCTCGTACGCTCCGGATTTTTCTAGACCTTTCTATTTCTAGATTATTCTGGCAAGTGCAAGAGGTTTCTGACCGAAAGGTATAAAAGGGCCCGGGCCGGCTAGTCAGTCAGTCAGATCTCAGCTTTCATGCAAGTGATACCTCTCTGCTTGAGAGAGAGACGATTGCATAGTGCGTGTGTTATTGCTTTTATTGAGTTATTATTTTTGTGCTGAGTGTTTACTATTGTTTTTGTTAGTGTATTGCATCTGTGTTATCAGTATTTTCATCGATTGTACGTGAATTTCTCGAACTGTTCTACAATTTGTGGAGGACTGTTTTGGCCAAGAATAAAATTGTTTTGGATTCCGCTCTTCGGCTTCAATCATTTCGAACCCCCGAAAACGCAACAATATATATGTCTTCGGCACTGTTTTGGAGTTTTCTTTTGCTAATTGAAAGGGACAACAAATAATTATGATATATCCTTTTTCATTTAACAAAAAAATGTTATACTTATTAAAACAAAAAAAATATCACCACTTCATGTTACATATGTACTTACTACAAATGCAATTAAGTATAACAAATGAAAAATTCAATCTAAAAATTGTGGTTTACTATGACATGAGTCTCCTATGAGCACATGCATTGTGATGAGCTACGTGTACATTTAACTTCCGAGTGTATAAGCTTGTCGGAGGGAAGATTCGATCTGAGTACCTTCCGTTCCAAACGTACGAACGAAGCAAGTACGCTAACCATCACGTCATAACGATCATCCTCGCTTGATGTTGGTACAAGTTCATATAGATATCTTACCGCCACATACCCCCCTGCCAGTGTTTCGGCGAATAGGCGAACGAACGATACCATATTTGTGGCGAGCATGTAAGCAGTTGCGTCACTTTGTGGGTTGCGTCATCGTGCGTGATGGCTTGAGAATTGCGTCATTTGTGTTAGACGGCTTTGAGAAGTAACGGCTTATTTGCGTCAATGTTTGACAGCTTGGTTGCTTTTGCGATGGATAGATGGCGCCACGACTGTGGCGCGCGAAGGGTGCGGATCATATCACGTCCGGGTCACCAATGTCGGAGGGATGATTCGATCTGAGTACCTTCCGTTCCGAACGTACGAATGAAGCAAGTACGCTAACCATCACGCCAAAACGATCGTCCTCGCGGGATGTTGGTACAAGTTCATATAGATATCACACCGCCACAAGCTTTATGCTGGCAGAGTTTACATGACTCCCCATAGTGAAACGTTTTGTAAGCAATAGGTAGTAGCATGCAAGTGCAATCTAGATTCTTCACTGTTAGCTTACATACAACTACCAGTGCAGCACAGTTCTTGAATGGATTGATGACTTCCCCTCAGAGTATGAATTCCAGTGGAAAACACACCTGTTACTGAGATAAAAGTCAGATTACATTTTACTTCTGATTTAAACTTAGAACAATGCTTTCATAAAATTATCGATTGTGTGTGTAGTTTTATAATTCTTGAAGACTTGGGATGAACTTTTAATATCCAGAAATGTTACATATCAGTCACAATTATATATAATATCTCACCTTATTTTCTTAAAGGCCTGAATCAGTTAATTACCACAGCTAAAAAGATTCCTTGAATTTAATAAGACAATTTGAAATCACCTGTTTGATTCACTCCTAAAGTGATAGTAAACCTACCACAAGAAATAGTAATTATAGGAAAATTTTGAAAAAAAAAATTCTTTCAAAATGAACAAAAAGTAATTAAAAAATTTAAGAAGTGAAGCAGTCACTAATAACTGAAATTCTTTATCTTAGATGTATATGAATGTAGCCACTCAACATACAAGCTGAGAGAGGTTCGATAGACTTAAGTAATAAAACTGAAAACATCCTATCAACAAAAGATAAATCCCACCAATTATTATCTCACAAGTTAATAATTCAACTGAACATATTCAGTGAGAACTCTAGAGATTATGAAGAAAATTCAAAATTCCTCTATGTTTTCCTAATAAAATAAATGTTCACCATAAAATTTTACAACACAATGGCACATATCTTTGAACTACTGGATGAAAAGATTTTTAGAAAGGTCACCTTTAGCCTCTGCATTGAAACTAACCCAAAGAAAGTTATTCAAGAATTAAATAGTTAAAAATAAAAAATTAAAACTTGCCATGTACTTAAATCTGAGAAATTTGCATATGAACCCATGTCTCTATTTCTAATCCAAGGTTTTAAAAAATCCAATAATTATATGGATTTAAAAACAATCAGAAACCTAAAAGTTAAAATTTGAATCTACACACACGAAAAAGACTCCAAATCAATGCTACAGGTGTCAAAGTTACTTTCACAATTTAAAATTGTTTGCATCCATTTTTCTGATTGTCTCAAATGATGCAGGGGTCATCAACCTAAAACCTGCCAAGTGCTAAGTGCCTCCAAAAAAGACCCTAAACCAATCTTTAAAGACACAAGAAATTCCAAACCCACTTTACCCATTCAATGCTGTAACATGGGAAGAAAAAAAAAGAAAAGAACCCGAAGTACAAAACAATCGGTCAACACTAGTAACCATTCACACCAAAAATAACAAACCCTAAGCCCACCTACTTCAAACTCATTCATAGACAAAATTTTAGTTTTCCAAATTAGACAAACAGATTTCTACCGTGCAAAAACATTTATTCAGTCTTGCTGACTCAAAACATGACACTTTACAAAAAGTAGAACGAGCTTTAAAATACATCCCCATAATTTCAAACAGATTTAATGTTTAGTGCTCCCATAATTAATGGTCTCACTTTCCTAATTGCCATAGGAATGCCAATAACATCATATGAAAAAGAGACGAATTAAAAGATTTTATTGGTGACAATAACCTAGATTTATCATTGGAATCCAGGATACACACTACAATCTTATCAATAATCTTCACATTTCTGATTACGCAGACCATTGTACACACCAATTTACTCATTGAGGTGCACAAGTACTGTAGTTATTGCTAAAAACAGTATCCCGACCACCTGACACCTAAAACACCACCATTCATGTCAAAATTAAAAATAATACATTATTTTCAGTTTTCTCCAATTTTTTACCATACTTTTTCTCAAATAATATTTACATCAATGAAATTGACAACATTTTCAAAAACCCATCAGGCTTACTCTGGAGATTTGCAATGCAAACCATTCCACTCAGAATAGTGGCAGAGAAATAAATAGAGTAATATTAGACATGAACCATGCACTAATAATTGTACAATAACCACCCTTCAATCCCCCCCCACTTTCCCTATTACAGCCTAACTAGCTCTAAATTGACTTCTTAAAAATATTCCTGTTTATAACATTGAAAGCGTCAACGTTTTAAGCAGTGACTATAAAATCAAAATTATTGATATGACCCTCAATAACACACATTCTCCCTAATCTCCTTCAAACTCTCACCAAAGCTAATTGGAATTAATTTTTAACAACCTTATTGCTACACAAATCCCAAGGAGGAAGCTTCACCATTAATAATATACATCAACTCAATACAGCAATAGTTATCCTCATTAAAAATAGCAAAAACACAGGCACTTCAACTCCCCATTTATGACTTTCTCCCCATACCTTTCAAAAATACCAATACCAACCCACTTTAAAACAGAACTAAGACTTCAAAACAAGATTTAAGATGAAATAAAAAAATATATATATAAGTGAAGAATGGGAAAATTTACTTATAAAATTGAATTCCAAAGAAAAGTTCTTTAAAATGAACAAAAAATAACTAAAAAATCCTCTACTCAGGAAATAATGGTCCAGTTCATTCTTCCAAATATAAGATCGAATTGTTCATTCCAACATGTATACTTCTTTCGGAAAGACAAAGCACTGTATGTCATAATCATACTGTGGAAAGAGAAACAAGTATTAGAAAGAAAAATAAGAATATTAGGATAGTTTAACATTATCCTAATACTTCTCTTTTTGAAAAAAAATTTCCCCCACTCACCTCTCCACTGAAATTCTGAGTATCACTTAAAATCGTAAAAGAAAAGCTTAATGAAGACAGAATCCATAACATAACACTTAAAAACCTCCCTATAAATTCTATTACCTATCTCATCAAAATTTAAATGGATTACTAACTTACCTTATCCCAGTAAATAGAAACGAATTACAATCCTCTTCCTCCCAAACACTAAACAAAATCATACCAATCCAAACAACAAACCTAGTTTCCTATAAATTTCAGCTTCAAAGTCTTTGGCTGGGAATAAAGAGAATCCTAGATCACTTAAATCAGCATTTCTCAGCCTTTTTTCACCACATGTACTCTTATCATGATGATGATAACACTATGCCAGTGGTGCACACAGGACCCCCCAAAGCCCTTGATTTTTTTTCCGATTGATTATAATTCTAAGTATATAGCACATAAAATTTAATTAAGTATTTGTAATTAATGATTAATTTTATTAATTAATGCTAATTATTTATTCAATAATTAGTTTTTTACTGTGTTTTGTTCCCCCAAATCGACAAAATCAAAAGGAGCATAATACAAGAATGGTGAACTTTCAACCCCGGACCTCCCTCACCTTGAAAAATTCCTTTGTGCACTACTGCACTATGCTGATAGACGATGCTCCGCCTTTTTAATGCATACCGTAGTTTGTCTACACTGGTGTTCAAAATTAAGAGAATTTTCAGATTTGGTCAATTATGTTTAGAAATATTGGTCAGATTTTAATGAAATTTGGTATGAACATAGGGTTGATATAATGCAAATAACTAACCATTCAACAGTTAAAATACACACGCATGATCATGCATAACACTCATCAGAATCAGAAGGTATGAAACAACAGTTGCAGAAGAAAAAAAAATTGTTTAATAGGGAGTATAGTCCTCTCTTAGAGATATATAGGCCTCACTCTGTGATTTTCTTCTGGAAATAAGAAAATTGGGTTCCTGTGGCAAATCCACTCATTCAGTAACTCAGTTTTTAGGCCTTGGGTGGTTCTCAAAGAGGGTGTGAGTTGCAGTTGGCATCCCAAGAGCATCCCAGGCATGCTCTATAGGGATGAGGTCTGGAGATCTGAATGGCCAATCCAACCGGCAAATATCCCCACTTTCCAGAAATTCGTTGACCAGATGAGCTTTATATGGCCTCATGTTGTTATTCATTAAAGGGAAATAGTGTCAACTGTACCCCTAAAAAGGGCAAACATAAGGCTCCAAGAACTCACCCCTGTACCTCACAGCAATCACAGTGCCTCTTTCAAAGATGGAGGTGTGCACAGCCATCCAAAGTAATGCCTGCAAAGACCATCAAGACTGTGTTTCCATAAAGGGTAATTTCTCGGACATTGTAGGGTAGGTAGCAGATCCCTGGCTCTCTCCTTATTAAAGTACTTCGAGAATCGCTAGTTAGGCTGAACAGGGATTCATGAGTAGAAAACGGTGATCCATTGATTCATGCTGCCATCTCTATAATTTCCACACCATTTTAAATGGGCTCTCCTGTTCGCTGAACTGAATGGGATGCGATCAACAGGTCTTCTTGCAAACAGCACACTCTCATGAAGACTTCCAAGAACAGTCACCCTTGAAATCCAGATTACTCTGGCTGCATACAAGAGAGCTGAGAAGCTGTACTTGCTGTAGATCCGTCTCGCTATAACTGACAGTCTTGGACGACCTTGCCCAGGCTTTTTCTCGATGAAACTAGTATCCTGAAACTTTCCATAAGCTGAACTCGATGCTGAGTGTAAAATTGAATTTTCTACAAATCTGGATTTGAGACTCACCTTCTTCTAGCCTACCCACAATTTGCCGCCCCAGGTTACTCATTTTTACTGTTTGAATTTTAATTTAACCAATTGTTTCAAAAGCAAAAAAAAAAAAAACCAAGAAATTCGGCTAGGTTCGTGTTGAACGAAATGCGGATTTTGGCACGTGCACTTAATTGAGTAGTTCTGTACTCCCCTCCCCTCATGCAGTTACCCCCTTACATATAGTTACGAATTTTGTGTAAATAATTTCCATTTAGATGTGTAATGCATTTATATTACTCTGTTATATTTATTGTAATATTCGCAAGCAACACGTTATTATGGCGATTCAGTGAAAACTTGGTGAAATCTTGGTGATAGAGCCAAGTTGGCATCATTTGTGGCGACCACAAGTTGGTGACTTTGGAGATCATGTTGGAGAGTTCGAGACCTTCTGGATTCTTCTAGAAATTTGTGGAGAAATAAACTAATTTCAAGACCTATGACGCAAGCGGATCTTTCCCGAAAAATCCGCTTTTACATATGTGTATTTTGGACACTAATAATTGTGTCTGAGTGCAGTTGAAGGTGTGAAGACCTTCCGAGATATATTCTGAGAATACTGCTGCTGCATCCTGTATTTCAAGGATTGGATTTTTGACAATAAATTCGTATCGCTCTTAAAGAACTGCCTTGTACTTTATGACTGATTTGCATAAAATCCTCGAACCCTGATCAACGTAATATTATACACACAAAATTTGCTTCTCTGCTTTGAAGCAGTATTTTTGCATTTTGTTCACATTTTTTCTTGAAATTCAACAAAATATGCAAATTCTTTTAATTTTAAACACCAGTGTAAATGTGATTAAAAAAAAGGAATGGTTACATGGTGAGATCACTTAATTCCGGGGTGTGCAATTATTGGAAGCGGAAAATATCGGAAGGCCTTTTTATAAATTATTGCATTAATTAGTTAACTTTGCATAAAAAAATTGTACAGTAAATATCAATAAATATAAGTTAAATAAAATAAGTTGCAATCTTGTTCTCTTTATTTATTGTTCTAATACCAAGAATAGCTACAAATACTCTTTATTTTTCTTTTTTTATAATCATTCCTTGAATACTTTCAACGTAGTGAAATAAATTATAACTAAAATGAAAGTTATTAATTTTTTTTCATATTACTGTATGATAGAGTACTCTATTGTGCAGTATTTTAATGAAATGTACTATTTTTATCTTAGGAGTCTTACTAAAATAAGCTTCAGTAATGTTGGCACTATTGATTTCCCTGTCTCCCTCTTTATATAATCATAATATTGTTTTTAATAAGTTCCTAGCTTGATCTCAAAGCGAATAGTATCATAGCTATATTTTTTAAAAATTCAAATGTGTTTAATTATCGATGTAGACCATTTTTGCATAACTCACACTAGTAAAAATGTGTGTTATTACTGTACCTGTATATGCAAATGTTAGCAATTACTCATGATGCTCAATGAACACCAAAGGGGGTGTCCCAGGCTGCTGACATCACTCTTCATAAAATGACAGGGCACCCCATTCTCTATTTTTATAATCTGCCACCTACTATCATCTGTTTCATATGTTGATCAATTATTTAACTAAAAATTTTTAATGATCCTTATGTGAAAAACAGCCATCTAACAATTTTTTTTTTCCATTGAAAACCTCAAATCGATAAGGGATTCATCTTCTACCAAAAAGATGGCAAGAGGTCATATATAGCAATGAAGAACATACCCACTTGTCTCCAAAAACCTGTGTACAGGTGATCATCTTACGTGTTCATTTAAAAATTACTTTTAAAATCTCACTAGAGGAAATCAACATACTTTTCACGGATTCTTTAAAATTACCTTATTCAGACAACAAAAACCACTTTAAACATGAAAATACAAGAATGATCACCAACCAAACCCTGCCAAAAGTCAGCATACATTTATTACAGAGCTTTTGTAGACCTTTCATTGTGAGATAATTGCAATAAATCATGTCTTTAAGTAATTATAAGCTTGTATTATGATTTATTTAAGAGTTGAAATTTTGAATTCATGTCTGATTCCACGGTAGGTAACAGAAAAGAGATCAATTTTACTGAAATAAAAATCATCATGCACCTTTAGAAAAGGAAGAAATCCCTTAAAGCAATTTTTGAAGGTGTTAATAGTAGACATTCATCGATTCAAAAAGTGTTCATAAAGACAAGATCTGATCAACCGTCTTCAGTGAAGCCTCAAGAATCCTACTTTGTAATACGCTCTGTAAATGTAAATCGAAGTCTATCAGTTTTACAAATAGATAAGTGTTCCTGAGATATCCCCCCCGCCCCCCAAAAAAACGAGAGTTGAACCACAATTTAAAGAGAACTGAAAAAGGATGACTATCATGTCCGAGTAGCACAAAAGAAGCCATTCCTCTCTTGAGTGATCAGAGCTAAGAGAATTGTCTTTGCCAAAAAACACCAAAATAAGACATAAAATTTTAGGAAAGATGTAAGATAGTCAGATGAAAGAATAAATTTTATATTTTAAGCATTAAAGGATGAAAACATGTCTGGAGGAAACCCTGTACAGAGTGAAAGAAAGAGGATCTTTTTCCAACTGTGAAGCATGAAGAGGAGACATTATGGTTTGAGGGGGGCATGGGAAGCAATTGGGCTAGTAATCCGAAGTTTATTAAATCAGTAATGTACAAAATTGATTATTTGAACATATTGAAGAGTCTCAAGGCAAGTGCCAAGAAACTTTAGGTAAGCAATCATTTTTACTTTCAGCAGGACAATAATTCCAAGCACACAATGTGCAATGTGAAATCAACCTATTCTGTATATCATTGCAGTCCCCACACATAAGCACAGTAGAGTATTTGTGGGATTTATTCAAGCAGAGAATAAAGGAGCATGTAATAACACCCAAAGAAATGCTTAAATCTGTCATAGTAGAAGATTGGAATAAAATAGCCACAGAAGAGACATCTAAACTAATTGAATCCCTGCCAAATAGGTCGAGAGAGGTTATAAAAAAATGGGAATAGCCTACATTTTAACTTTTAGTTACAATCCATTAATATAAAGGTTATTTCTACTTTACGCAGACTTTTGGTGCACATGATTAGTCTCATTTTCAAGTTATGAATATTTATATTATTTTATGTAATGATCAGGTGTTTGCTGCTTATATTATTTGAACTTACGACATAAAAGGAACCAAGAAAAGTTTTTTTGATTAAAAAAAACTCCATTTAATTCGCGATTGTTGTATGAATGTTGTTACGTCATCAGCGCACTGTAGCGCCATCTGTAAAAAATTTGTAAAAGTAGACATTGTCTAGCTGTACCCCAACAAAAGCGGGTGCACGAATAAAGTAGGCTTAGCGTTGCGAAAAAGACTGATTTTTTATTCTTTAACCAGTTTTACAGTCCACACAAATATTGACGAAACATTGGTCCTACGAAGCCACAGAAAATGGATAAAAAATCGAAAAATAAAAATAACTCCAACGTAACTACTGAAGAGAAATTGAATCGTTTAAAAGATTCAATCAAAGGAACTTTAACTAGGTTAGAGGCTTTTACCTCGGAGAAGACAGTGTCAAAGGATACTAGTGTCACTGAAATCGAAATTAAACTCAAAAAAATTGAGCAATTACAGATAAATCTAGATAAAATAGCTGAGGATTATTGTGAAATAGAAATTTTCGAAAGCTTGGAAATCATTCAGCTGGACATAGAAGATATAAATCAACGGATCGAGACAACAGAGGTAGGTCTCAAACTTTTAATGTATTCTTTGAAAAATTCTGAAAATGTAAACATTAATTTAAATGACAATGGTAAAAATAGTATCCGCTTACCTCAAATTCCATTGCCAGAATTTTCTGGTGTAATAGCAGAATTTTCTAATTTTAAAAATCAATTTATTAATTTAATAAGTAATAATGAGCAATTGAATGATTCGCAAAAACTATACTATCTTCGAGCATCTCTAAAAGGAGAAGCAAAGCTCTTAGAGTCGCCTAGCGATAGTTTCGATTCTCTCTTTAAAGCATTAGAAGATCGTTACGAAAACAAACGGCAGTTGATAGATTCACATGTCCTTGAGATAATTAATTATGAAAAAATTTATAGCGAATCAGCCAAAGAACTGCGCGCTTTAATGGATTGTATCAATAGAAACATTAGAGCACTTAAAGTTTTGAAATATGAGCAGAATGATCTATCAGATATAATTTTAATAAATATAATTCTTCAAAAATTGACAAAGAATCTAGAAAACAATTCGAACTTTCGTTGAAAACAGCAGAAGTTCCAACATTTGATTCTATTAAGAAATTTTTAGAAAAGAGAAGTGCTGTGTTAGAAAACATTACTCGCATTCCTAGTACTAAAACGATCCATAAAAATACTGCAATGTCAACTAAAGCCAAATCGCTGGTAGTTAATAGTAAAAAAATAACTGTTAAACCTTGTATTCTATGTCGAAATTCTCATCCTCTTTATAAATGTATTGCATTTCAAAATATGTCTGTGGAGTGCAGAAAGAACTTTGTTAGCAATAACAAACTTTGTATAAATTGCCTCAGACTTCATTATGGTGCCTGCATGTCTAAATACAAATGCACAATTAGTGGTTGCAAAGGATTACATAATTCATTGCTTCACGATTCTGCTGAACTTTGCTCTGCAGTTAAAAATCAAACTGTAGGAGAAAGGGGGATAGAGACCATTTCGAATACTACTCGGTTTGAAGGTCAGCCAGAAGTGGCGGTTTTGACTTATGGAAATAAATGTGTTTTATTGAATACATTCATGATTTTCGTTAAAAGTGCTGATGGATATAGAATTAAGTTAAGAGGATTATTAGATAATGCGTCTACGATATGCGTTATGAGAGAAGACATAGCAAGGAAGTTGGGATTTAAATTTAAGTCTGCAAACCAATCTATAACAGGCATTAACGGAATTACGCAATCATCGAAATATTCAGCTAATATTGAAGTTTCAAATCGGGATTATACTTTTGCACGCAATGTACAATTTTCACTTTTACCTAAAATTATCGATGCGATTCCTGTATCGAAATTAAATATATCGGATTTAAATATTCCAGCTTCAATTGAGCTGGCTGATTATAATTTCCATATGCCAGGTCAAATAGATATATTGATAGGAAGTGAACTATTTTTTGAAATTTTAAATTCAGAACAATATTATTTGCAGGAGGGAAATGTAATTTTACAAAATACAAAATTTGGCTACTTAGTCACAGGTACCCTTCCTCAGTCACAACAACAAGCCAATTGTTGTTTAATAAGTGAACCAAGCTTAGATATAACAGTAAAGAAATTCTTTGAACTGGAATCACTTCCAGATGATTCTAAGGAAATAACAAAAAGTGAAGAGGAAATTTATTGTGAGGAACATTTTGTTAGTACCTATAAAAGAGATAAAACGGGAAGATTTATAGTTCGGTTACCCATAAAGGAAAATGCAGAAACATTATTAGGATATTCCAAAGAGAATGCGATCAAACGACTAAATGGTATTTGGGAAAAATTAAACAAAAACAATACAATGGGAACTTTGTATAAAGAATTTATGAATGAATATGAACTTTTAGGCCATATGGAGGAGATTAAAAATGAAACATTAGATAAGATTAACTATTACATTCCTCATCATTCTGTATACAAACCAGAGAAGACATCCACTCCATTGAGAGTTGTCTTCGATGCAAGTGCAAAAACAACAAGTGGTTTTTCTCTAAACTCCATTTTACTAAACGGAGGAATTATTCAACAAGATCTCTTTTCCATAGTCAGTAGATTTAGAAAACACGAGTACGCGTTTAGTGCAGATATTAAAAAATGTACAGGCAGATACTTGTTGATCCTAATCAAAGGGATTTACAACGAATTATGTGGAAGACTAGTGCAGATGCTCCAGTCAAGACTTAAAAAGCTAGCTACCGTAACTTATGGGACAGTTTCTGCACCATTTTTAGCTACCAGGACCTTAAGGGCCTTAGCAGATGAAGAAAAAGCGGAATTTCCTGACGCAGCAGATGTGATTTGTAATGATAGTTATATGGATGATATTCTTTCTGGAGAGTCTACATTAGAGGGTGCAAAAAAACTCCAAACCAGATTATCTCAACTATTACAGAGAGGGGGTTTGAGCTACACAAATGGGTGTCAAATAGCCCAGAACTGTTGAAAGATTTATCTACATCTTCCTATGTGTTTGATAAGGAATTTCAGGATGCTCCAGTGAAAACATTAGGTATGCTATGGGATCCAAAGTTGGATTGTCTCACATACAAAGTAAAGATTAGTAACAAAGTCAACTTCTCAAAAAGAGACGTGCTTTCAGAAATTGCAAGGCTCTATGACCCTTTGGGCCTGATAGGACCCATTGTTACGAAGGCTAAGATATTCATCCAAGAACTTTGGAAAATAAAATTAGATTGGAGTGAACAGCTACCACCAGATGCAATGGAAGAGTGGATGAACTTCTACCAAAAATTAGCGAAAGTAAATAACTTCAAAATCCCAAGGTGCATTCTACTTCCTGCAACAATACGGATTGAAGTACATGGCTTTTCCGATGCATCAGAACGTGCCTATGCTGCTGTTGTCTACATAAAATGTTTCAACGAATCTGGACAATCTCAAACTAGATTATTATGCAGCAAGTCCAGAGTGGCTCCCTTGAAAACACTCACCATACCGAGGTTAGAACTGTCTGCAGCTTTACTACTATCGAGATTAGTCAAAAAGGTTGTGCCAATTCTACAATTATCTATTCATAAAATTTGGATGTGGACGGACTCAACGATTGCTTTAGCGTGGATAAAGACTGAACCTCATAAACTCAAAACATTTGTCAGCAACAGGGTGGCGGAGATCCAAGCACTTTCAAAGGACTATCATTGGAAACATGTTAGCTCCAAGAACAATCCTGCCGACTTAATTTCTAGAGGCTGCAATGTGGATGAACTTTTAAAGAACGAAATGTGGTTCTCGGGTCCAGATTTACAAACTGATGAATACGAGGACAATCAACTTTTTCCTGATCCTTCCTACAGAGATGAACTAAAATGTGCTGTGACCCTTTCAATGACTGAGTATTCTTCAAATTTTTATGATGAACTCTTTAATGTTACAAATAATTTCATAAAATTAATTAGAATTTTTAGCTTTATTTTTAGGTTCATTAATAATATCAAAGCTAAGGAGTCTTGTAATAAGGAGAAATATCTAACTGCAGATGAAGTAAAGAGGAGTACGGAATTTTTAGCTAAAATAGCACAATTAAGTGAGTTTAAAGCAGAAATCGATGCCTTGAAAAAAGGTAAAGGTGTTTCAAAAACAAGTAAGTTAAAGGCTTTAGATCCTTTCTTAGATGAGAATTCTTTACTCAGAGTTGGTGGAAGGCTTTGTAATGCTGATTTACCATTTGAAGCAAAACATCAAATAATTATACCTAGTAAACATAAATTTACTAAATTACTTTTTGAGCATATGCATAAGAAGTTTTTCATATTGGTGCTCAGGGTTTAGTACATCAAATTAGAATGCAGTTTTGGCCCATTAATGGCAAGGGTATTGCACGAAAAACAGTTCATGATTGCATTGCATGCTTTAGACAGAAGCCTACTGGGGTAGATCAATTAATGGGAAATTTACCATCAGAGAGAGTAACTCCAAGTGCACCATTTTTAAACTCTGGGGTGGATTTTTGCGGACCTTTTCAAATAAAATTTAAAAATCAGAGAAAGGGGATATTTTCAAAAGTTTATGTTGCGATTTTTGTATGCTTGGCTACAAAGGCTATTCATTTAGAGGCAGTGACTGATTTAACAACTGAGGCATTTATTGCAGCTTTGAAGAGGCTATGTGCCCGTAGAGGCCGCATTTCTACATTAATGTCCGATAACGCAACTAATTTTAAAGGCGCAGCTGCAGAATTAAATCGTTTCATAAAATTAATTTGTAACAAAAACGAGACATTAGCAAATTATTTTGCTTCAGAAGCTATCCAGTGGAAATTTATCCCACCTCGTTCTCCTAATTTCGGGGTTTGTGGGAGGCAGGGGTAAAATCATTCAAACACCATCTCTATAGAACTTTAGTTAATAGTAAAATAACTTTCGAAGAATTCGAGACAGTAATAATTCAAATTGAAGGTATACTTAATTCACGTCCATTAGTACCATTGTCAGATAATATCAATGAATATGAAGTTTTAACTCCTGGACACTTTATAATTGGTCGACCTATCAGTGCAATACCTGAGCCCGCAAGTTTAGATATTTCAGATAATAGACTATCTAGGTGGCAGTATACAACAAAGTGTGTACAAACTATTTGGAAACGCTGGAAAAATGATTATCTTAATCATTTACAGCAGAGAAACAAGTGGCAGTTCGAGAAAAATAATGTTGCCGTAGGGTGTTTAGTGCTTTTAAAGGAAAATGATTTGCCTCCCTGCAAATGGACAATGGCAAGAATCTTGGAGGTTATTTATGGAACTGACGGTAAGGTCAGAGTCGTTAAACTAAAAACTGCCACGGGGTTCTCACACGTTCTATCTCAAAAATATGTATCTTACCAATAGAAAATAATAATATAAATTAAATTGTAATGTGAAGTATATTATATTCTTAGAATATTGTATTTTTCTAATTTTGAATATTGTATTTTTTTTCTTATTTTAGAATGTTGAATTTATTTGTATTTAATTCATTTAGGCATTTGTAAACTGTATATAGCAAATTGCATTTTTTAAATATATTTTTTGAAATATTGTATATTTCAACGCCGGGCGGAATGTTACGTCATCAGCGCACTGTAGCGCCATCTGTAAAAAATTTGTAAAAGTAGACATTGTCTAGCTGTACCCCAACAAAAGCGGGTGCACGAATAAAGTAGGCTTAGCGTTGCGAAAAAGACTGATTTTTTATTCTTTAACCAGTTTTACAGTCCACACAAATATTGACGAAACAAATGTGAAAGATGATTGTCTGTATGCCAACTTTCATAGGTAAGTGCATACACTTTTTTGCATTTTGTGCACTTCATCACAAAAAAGCTAGAACTTTTGAGCTTACAATAATACAAATAAAAGAAAACAATATGTATGGTTTATTATAGAAAAATTTTGTGAGGTAGCCTACTATTCTTTTAATTTTACATCTAAGTGTATAAACTAATCCTTATCTTTTTGGTACCTATCATGTCATTCATAAGACAAGAGAACAATTATAATCTCTTTAGCTTAAGCTGTGATACTCTTACCTTAAAAAATTCTTATTTTATTTAACAGGATGACAGTGGAAGCCAAGTATTTTGAATTGGATGAAATCTTTATATTTGAACTTATTTTCAATTGTGATCTTCAAATTTTACAGAAAATGTTTGAACTGTTTTTCAAATATATATGTATATAAACATACACATAACAATGTAGAGGCAGCTTTAGAGAGATGTTTTAGAGTGGATTTTAGATTTCATTTTTACAAACTTATGTTTACGTTTATTCAAAGTTGTTTCAAAACTGCTAATAATACTTGAATTTTGCATTAATTTCATTTGCTAATTTAAATAATACCAATAAAAGAGCAAAAATAAGCAATAAATAAAATAACTTTTGTGATTTTTTTAATATTATTCTTGCAAGAATATCCTGCACAAACTGACTCATCAATATAAAAGAAAGACATGTATAAAAATGTTTTTACAATTCATTATTACTTATGACATCTGAATCGCTTTATTGGATGAATGGAAACTTTAAGAGCAATAACTTTTAATATTTGACAGGATAAGAGCTCAAGTTATTGTTCTGAATGATATGGTAAAGGGAATGGATTTTCCCAAGCCTGTATAGCCGATTATTTTCATTTAGTGAAATAAATTAGACTTCATGGTAATTTTATTAAATTTTCCAGATGAACAGCACACTATACGCAAATACCCAATACTTGGGTTCAAGTAGAAATTTTAAGTCTTCGTTAAAATTCCACTCGTTTAACAAAAAAATTAATTTTCAACTGATTTATTACTAAGATGAAAATCTTTATGAACTTTTGTATAGAAAAAAGATGGGCTTTTTTTTACTCTATTCCTTAAAAGGGGATTACAAAAAATGTATGAAATATTAAGGCCCCACTTTCAAAACAGCACAAGATCCATCTATAAAAAGAGAGCCAACTGGTACATTTTCAACTGGATTTCAAATTACAATTTTAAAATATTTCCTACTTTCAATAATAAAGAAAAAACAAACCTTAGCTAAAGTAATGAGATCAAAGCTCACATCATCTGCTTTGTTTTTCAACAACTTCTCCAAAGTGGGTAAAGTCCATTGTTCGAATATAACTCTTGGCACTAAAAAAATAAAAAATATAAGTATTCACTGATTAATTCTGTTTTTAAAAGAATGCCAAAAAATTGACTATATTATTGAGTTAGTGCAATTATTAGGAATTTTTTTCTTTGAATATACTCATCTAACAGTTGTTTCTGATATAGCTTTAAATTATAATAAAAAAACAAGAATATATGCATCGTTCTTTTTACATTTAGTATTTCAGATAAACCAATACTTAAATTTTCATCCACAGTTAAAAAGTGAAACATATAGTTTTCAATTATTTAATAATGTGAAGGATATATAATACCTGTACTAATCCAACTAGAATTAGAATCTTAAGCCGAAATGATTTAATGCAGTACCATTCTAAAAATATGTATGCAAAGAATTTCTAACATAAAATACACTCTTTGACAATCGCTAAGAAATAATCACATTTCTTGGATGAAAAGTACTTAGTTTTTTGTAATACATCAAAAACATTTTTTTTAATGTTTAGTATTCTTTTATTTACTTAAGCAGTATTGCTTTTGTGAATTTAATTATCAAAAATAGAAAGTTGAGGAAAGATTTTATATACCTGGTAATAAATTTTAAACTCAAAAAAGCTTTTGCAAAACCAGGCTAAACAGAGGGTAAACAAAACCTGCCCAACAGAGTAAAAAAAGTGGAAGGAAATTTTAATGACAAATATAGAAATCACTCACATGGCAATAACATACACACCCAGAAGTACTGGCGTCGAGAAAGGGGAAAATTTCATGGGGATAAAGTTATACTCTCTGAAAAAACCTTGAAATGCCGGGATAAATAGAGAAAATACAGACCTGTCTAATGGGGGTGAGTGAGTGAATATTAATGTTGCACTGTTCAGCTACATGAGGGCTTTTGGCAACAGACCTTGTAATTTTGAACCATGGTCAAGTGACGAGGCCGACACCTGAGCTGGCACCCCCTCTCCTAACTACCACACAACACCAACAGAAGGACATTTGAGCTCTCGACAGATTTAACGTGCATCACTCCCCTATACGGCGGGTCATTTAGTGGTACTGGGCTCGAACTCATGACAAGCCAGCCACAATCCGATACCCTGACCACTAGGCTACCGCAGCTTTCTGATGGGGTAAAGAGATGGAAGAAATTTCCAAAAAGGAAATTTTAATGACATTAATATAGAAATCACAAACACACACCAGCAAATGCTGACATCGAGAGGGAAAGGGGAAATTTTTCCAGCTCATTTTAATAAACATTGGTTGGACAAATGAAATTTTATACTATGCATTTTAACTATGCAAAATGGTACATATTTTACCACATGGAAAAAGGAAATTAATTTTTTTAAAAAAATGATATTTAGAGCATTTTAAAACAGGTCCTAAAAATTGATATTCCTGACAAAATGAAACAATTATGAGTACCTCAGTAAGATGGGTAACCTCAAATACTAATGCACATTTTGCATCTGATATTCATGCTACCTGCTAAAATATTAAGGGTCCTTGGGTGATATTGACTTACTCCTCTCTCAAGGCGATGTTAGTTCTCAGAAGCTTCAGGGAGGGCAGATTTTTTAAAGAAACACGCCTGCCAAGAGCATCACAGGCATACTTTATAGCATTAACAAGCCATGTCATTCATTCAATATTTTCCCTTTCTAGTATGTGCAATACTTCAGCAGTCCTGTATATGAGCATGCATCACCATCCGAAAAAAAATTCTGGACCTGATGTACCTTTAAAAAGTTCAACATGGTCCAGAATAATACTTCTGCTATACTGCAGCGATTTTAAGGTGAGTGAGTGAGTGAGTGAGTGAGTGTTGGGTTTTATGGGGCAAGAGCCAAATTTGGCTATACTGCACCACATGTTTGTTAAAATAATAAAACCATGTAAAAATACACATGAAAAATACAATTACATAAAAATAATTATTATATATGTGCATGCTGCAGCGATTTTAAGGTACCTCACTCAAAGATGTGAAGACATGCTTTACCATAGTGCATAATGCGATCCATACCAATGATGTTCCTGAACATTCTGTGTTTCATATATTCCCCTTTACCCTCACACGATCTGGAGGACACAATCACTTATCACAGTGAAAAAGGATTTATCAGAGAATACCGCTCCAGACCACTGTTGCTCACCCAACCAATATGTTCCTTACACCAACATAATGCTTCCTGATGATGGCATGGTTGAAGTGGGAACTGCACTGAATAGGCTTCCCTGCATGCAAACCAAATGCAGCCTAGAAAGAATTCTGGCTGTACCCCTATTTGTACACATAGTGTTTGCAAGGTCTGCAGCTACGAGGGTTGATTGATTGATTGTTAATTTTAATGGCGCAAGGGCCAACTTTGGCCAAGCTGCGCCAAACACTTGTTAAAAGACAAATAAAAATAGATATATAAAAGTATATACACATATTATAATGCATGCATACGTAAAATATATTAAAAATACAAAGAAACATACAAATCAAATGAAATGTAAAAATTCAATTTTTAAAAGGAAAGCAAAAAGTTTTGGTGGGGAGTTTCCCCCACCAAGTCAGATAACGTTAAAACAGATGTATGAAAGAAGGTGACGCAATGACGGTTAAAAACGGGACAATCTATTAAAATATGATAGACGGAATAGGGGACTTTGCACGAGGGACATTCTGGGGCATTTTCACCCAACAGAAGGTGCCTGTGCGTGAAACGAGTGTGACCAATGCGAAGTCGAGTCAAGCGGACATCATGTCTTCACACTGGTAGTGCTGCCCAATGAGAAGTGGAAGGATGAATGCTATGCAGTTTGTTGAGGACCTGTTGATCACAAGACTCTTGCCATACACGATGGATATAGTTCTGTGTAGAAGTTTTTAAATCCTGGCAACAAACAGGCCGCTGCATGTGATCAGACATGGATCGTGCAGCGGTATCAGCCTGTTCATTGCCAAGTATACCCACGTGTCCAGGTACCCAGGAAAAAATTATATCAAAACCCTTTCTTTCTAATTTTCGCAGAAGAAGTATTTCTATCACAGTGGGGTGTCTATGCTCTGTTGAAAAGTGTAAGGACTCTAGAGCACTCATGCTGTCAGTGTACACACAAAAATGACGGTGGTCAGAAATTAATGTGTTGAAGTGCGACAAGGATGGCAGTCAATTCAGCACTAAACACAGACATGGAATTGTGTAAGGAAAAACTAAGAATGGTATTGTTAAAAACAACACCACACCCAACATGTCCTACAGTCTTCGATCCGTCCATGTAGACTGGTATGTATTTAGAATACTTACTGCGATGGTAAGAAAAGAGTTGCTGATAAATAATAGCAGCAGTGCCTGCTTTGTCATAGCCTGAAAATAGGTTGTGATAGTTAAAAATTTGGACGTCCCAGGGAAGAAAAGCAAGGATATTATTTTCCTGGATATTTATGTTAATTAAGTGGGCGTCATTTAGAACAGCCTTTGCTCTTTCCGAAAAAGGTTTGATGTTAAATGAACGGGCTTCATAGAGTCGGGTGAGACCAATGGCAAGAGCAAAGGGTTTTAACCCTCTAACCGGATAGCACGGAAAATTCCGTCAGTGTAAAGATGCTTCGAAAATGAACTGCACGGATTTTTCTGCCTTCAAGTAACGTTTTCAAAAGCGGATTAGCCGCACTTTTCTGAAATCCTTTCCCCCTTTTAAGGTTTAACAACTTGAAAGATAATGAGGGACGGAGGAAGCAACACAGCAGGAGTTTTATGGCTCGCAGGGAACCCCATGTTTTGACCCTTCGGCAATCGTAAAAAATCAAGGGGAAATTTCTTTAGACCCCAGGAAGTGTTAATTTGTTTTACCTCGTTTTTTTTAAAGTTTTGTAAAGTCCCAACGCATAAGTAAAATATGTTACAATTCCCTTTTGGTTTCATATTAATTTGAAACTGTAACAAGTTGGGGCGTGTCAGTGCAATCTGCTATTTTATATAGTTAGACAAATTATCTTTTTTTAAATATATTCTTTCTCTTCATTTTTCTTATTTTAATCAAAGATTTTAGTTTTGAAACATGATTATTTTATTATAAGATACCGAAAAAATTAATAAAACACCAAACTCTTTAAAATTTGGTACCTTTTCAATTTTCCAACCACTAAAAATGAATAAATTTAAACTTCATCAAATCATTTGAAACATTTTCTTACACTTTGATAAAAATAATAACGAAAAAAAAAAAAACTAATTAAGATTTATTAGTTTTTTTTTTTTTAGATTTCAAAGCCCAAGTGTTCAGGGAAGTTTAAGTACAGTGTGTGTGCCTGGTTATATATTGTTAAAATACACCGAATTATATTTGAATTTTAAGTGCTTGAACTTCAGTTTAAATCAAAGACAACATGAATGAAGATTTTCACACATTTTCTTATAACTTGAATGTTTGAATAAATGGTAATCAAAAATATACGGAAACATTTACAGTAGACATTTATGCATATAAATAAACATAAAATTCAATTTTAAATTCGAGCTAGTGAAAAACATTCGAATTATATATTGTTCAAAAATATCTATTTATACAAAATACCTCAACATTTATCTTTTTTAAAGGCTAACTGAATAAGTAATTAAAATCTGGATATGTTTTGAAATCTCGACCTTATATAAAGCTAGAAATTTTATGTAGAAATTCCATTTGAAATTTCGAAAAAAAAATGCATCGCGCAGTTAAAAATTATTTACCATACGTTTTAGCAATTGTTTGAGTATAATAAAAATTTGAAATTTTTATTATATAGCTTCTTTGGTATCTTTTAATATATTTCGGCCGCGGTAGCCGAGTGGTATAGGTATCGGAACGTGGCTTGCTTTGTCACGAGTTCGAGCCCAGTACCACTAAAGACCCGCCGTGTAGGGCAGCGATGCATGTTAAATCTGTCGAGAGCTGAAACGTCCTCCCGTTGGTGTGGTTTGGTAGTTAGGAGAGGGGGTGCCAGCTCGGTGTCGTCCACGTCACTTGACCATGGTTCAAAATTATGTGGTTCGTCGCCAAAAGCCCTCGTGTAGCTGAACAGTGCGACGTTAATATTCAATCATTCATTTAATATATTTCGAAGATTTCATACAATTCAGTTGAAAACCGCATGCTAAGAGCAAAAAATATACTAAAAAAATTGATGAATATACAATTACAATAAATTCTTACATAGAAGCAAAACTGAGAAGCTAAAGCGTAGGAATGAAAAATTTTGAGTATATCTGAAGTAGTTTTCGAAATATTTATTTTAAAGTTCAGAAAATTTGTCTGCGTTATGTTATACTTAATATTAATTAAATGGTTAAAATAATATGTTAATAATAGTCATGTAATCGTTTGATGACACATTCATATACTAATAAAAATTATAATGGTCACTGATGTGAATGTCAAGAATTTTATGCAATTTTAAATTCAGACATTAAGATATTGATGTAGAAAATATAAAATGACCATCTAAAATACATGAAAAATGCAGTTTGCTATAAAATGATCTTGACAAACAAAATCCGGCATTTTCACTTACTATGGCAGAGCCGGCTTAGTCAGGGGCGATCCGGAAAAACAGAGAGAGAACCGCGGTTTTGATGGATGCCGCTCTAGCTTTTAAAGTTCCCAGGAAAAATTATATATATATAAATTACAAATGCAAAAATAAATCTTGTAATTTTCCATACATTTTTATAACAATGAATTGTGGAATTGGCTTCCAATGCATTGTTGTGTTTGACAATATGTAAGGTAATCAACCCTACTTTAGATAGATTTGTACTACTTTTTCGTAACCGTATTCCTTTTAAAATTAATTCGTGCAGCCGAAATACACCTTTTGCACCCTTAAAAATTTATGTAAACTATAACGGTTAATTTTAATTTATGCAACTTGTGAAATGTTCATAACTAACCATTTCCGTCTAAATAGTTTACATGGAAAAAAAAGTTTGGACTCCCTCATTCATTAGGGATTTATATAAGATTCTAACATTAAATTTTATTTTTCACCGAATAAGATCGAGTGGTAGTGTATCGTGCTTCCACACCACAGGTCTGGGGTTCTCTTAACGGGCTGCGCAAGGTCGACTCTGCCTTTCATCGCCGCTACATTGGATCGATAAATGAGTACCAAGCTTGCTTCGGGTCTTAATCACTGAAGGTCTCTGTTCAGACAGACCACCAAATCGGGACATCTGTTCATGCACCTCAGCGTCCAATGGTCATGTGTATTATGATGGGCACAGTAGTTCCTGGCCCTCATGGATTGTTGTGCCACTGAGTTCTGAGTTTGAGTCTTAAGTTTGAGGATTACCTCACTTTGGGGATACCCCTTAGATAAACATGTATTTCCACTCATTTGCAATTAAACATTTTTCTTTCAATTACGTTTATTTCAGAAGGAAGTTTGATTTTTCAAATGTATTTGATTAATAACATGTATATTTGTGTATTATATTAAACATTTGATCAATCCAAAATTACATGTTTTTAGCTCCTCTAAAAGCTTTTAGGATTTTACAACTGATCTTACAATCCATATACGTTTTATAGTAGTATATTTAAAAATGATAAGGACATTTTTACGACTGTGTGAGCTGTTATGCCTCATTTATAAATATAAAAAATTGCATTCAGCTACAGTTTTTAAAATGTACAGAAATAAGTGGAGAAACAGGATACTTACATATTATGAATATTTTTGACTGCAGTAAGATATATTTATATTTCAGTTTCTTTACAATTTGAATAGAAGTTGTAAGCCATTTTGCGAATAGTTTGATATTGAGTATAAACCCATAGGCTGTTTAATATTGTAAAGTGTTTTACTTTGATACCAGCACACATTAAAATAAGGCTCATTTGCAGTTATATGATCAGCTTCAGTGATATTTAAATTTTCAAAAATAGTCTACACGTATGAAAACATTCTTTCACAACCGCACACCACATCTCATACTATATCTTCCCAACAGCAGGAAATATTTGTGTATACTGAAAAATTTAATACAGGATACATTTCCAAGTGTTAAATTTGTTTTTAAAATTTGGTATGAATACATTGTGAAGAGAACTGTCGGTTAACTTCACTGAACAAAATTGTTTTAAGTGTACTGTTTTGAAAGACAAGATTAATTAGGGAGAACTTTTCTCACAATAGAATTTGTAATGACTGAATTGTGTGAAAATGTAGTTATCGATGTGTGACATTTTTCCTTGTAATAAAAGAAACAGAAAGATAAGAAATTTAACTTGAGTAGAAAATGGTTAGAAGTACTGTCATGCGCATTTGAGAAGAAGTATATCCCCCATTAAAATTAAAAATTATTGACTGAATGTGTGTTATGTCCATCACAAATGCCGATGTAGAAAAGATATTTTTATTTAATACAAGGAGTTCAAAAAGGAGAGCACTAGGAATGAAAATTTAGATTTTTTCCGAAAAATATTCAGTTAACATAAAAATATCATTTATATGATTTAAATTTAAATAAATTAAAAGTATTGAAATCATTTTTTATGTTATTCTAAATTAAAAATATAATTGAATAGAGAAAGATCTGTTTTATTTCATAAATATATGCACCATTAATTGTCTTATTGTTTAAAAAAAAGATAGGGCCTTTACTCTTTTTATCTCATAACTTTTTCAAAAACAGGAAAGTGAGCGCGTTTTCTTACTCTCGTATTCAAAAATGAATACAGGGTGCTTTTTTCTAGTTCAAATCGCAATACCAAAATATTTTTTTTTAATTTTTAAAAAATGACAGAAAAATAAATTTTGTTTGAAGAAAATATAAACTATTTTTCAACTTTTAACATGCCATTTATTTCATGTTTTTTTTACCCTGCATTTTAATTTAATTTTACTGTGACTGAATCTATGGGGAAAACGACAGAGTGGAACTACGGTTTTCATACAAGATTGCCCAAGGCAACAACAGCTAGCTGTAAACGATTGCTATCCTGGTTCTTACTGATTAAAGACGCCGAACCAAGTCATAAAGTTGTCCCCTTTCGACCTCCCAAGTTTTAAAAGGGGGAAAGAATTGAAGTCTGTTGCATTTTTGAAGGGAATAGCAATATAAGAGTAAAACGTTTTCGGAATAACTTTTCAGGAGGAAGGTATCCAGTTAGAGGGTTAATGGATGAGAAGGAACAGACATGGCACGAATAAAATAATTTGCACTTAATTGCCTCCGCCTTAGTTCTAAAGGTGGTTGATGGCATACCACATACAAGCTGGTAACAGGCGAAGTTCTGAAGGCACCAGAGCAGAGTGATGTACTGTGTCCAGTCGTTTTAATACAGAAGCACGAGCAGAACCGTACACTACACAACCATAGTCCAAACGTGAAAGTATTAGTGCTTGGTACACTCGGAGTACTGCAGCTACGAGGGAGACCCAAAATAACCAGGATAGAACTGTTGTGCATGCATGCTTTGTAGTTCTGAACTGGAGGGGAGTTAGTTGGATGTCTCCTGTGACTGTTTATGAGTTAGGGTCAGTCAGGGATTGCTTGTGGTGCCATGTTGTATGGGTTCCTGTTTGAACCCTTTGGCAATTAGTGAGATGGCCTACTACAAAAAAATTGTATGTGAAATTTTGCTTTCTGTTAAGAAAACTGCAGCCAAAGCCGTTGGGATGCTTTGAGGAACCTTTAACAACGAAGCTGCTAAATCCCGAAAAAAAGTTCGTTATATAGAGGCTCATCGTTTAATTTTCTTTATAAACCATACAAAACAAATTTTAAACATATAAAAACTATATATTTAAAAAAATAATTATTCGCACCTTTTTGTAAAAAAATATATGTTTATTCCAGATATATCTTACATATTGTTACAAATTTTGTGTAAATAGTGTAAATAAGTTGTATTTGAGTGCTTAATGCATTTATATTACTCTATGTTATATTTATTTCATGTTAAAATTGTACTATTCACAAGCAGTGCCGTCCCTTACGTTATAATGGCGATCCAATGAGAACTTGGCGAAATCTTGGCGGTAGAGCCAAGTTGGCATCATTTTTGGCGACCAAGTTGGCAGCCAATTTAGCGACCACTATGTTGGCGATTTTGGAATCCTCTGGAATCTTCTAGAAAGTAATAGCTCTCTCCACTAGTGTCACGTTCAATGACACGAGTGGTTATATTTCTAGAAGTTTCTGTCGCGCATATAAAAAGGATGCTCGCCGGTACGGCGATGAGTCTTGATTAAGCCAGCGAGTAGTGAGGATTGTTTTGACTAGCGATTAGCTCGGCTGTGCTTGTGAATAATCTTTACTTACGTATATTTTTAAACACTGTTTATTGTGTTTGATTGCTGTCGAAGGTGATGATGATTCTGAATTTTAATGCCGCAAGGGCCAACTTTGGCCAAGCTCCGCCAAACACTTGTTAAAAGAAAAAGAAAATATATATATAAAAGTATATGCACACATTATTATGCATGCATGAATGAATGCATAGTGCTGTCGAAGGTGTGAAGACCTTCGGATATTTACCCTGTGAATATTGCTGCTGAATCCTGTATTTAAAGGATTGGATTTTCGCTAATAAATTCGCATCGCTCTTAAAGAACTGATTATTTTTTCTTTGATTGTTTTTGCATAAAATCCTCGAACCCTCGGATCTACGTAACAGTTTGGTGTCTGAAGTGGGATTTTATGCCAATAACAAGAGCGATGGATGAGCAACTGAAGGCTCTGTTGGCTACAAGACAGGCGGGATTATACACCAGCTGATAGAGCAGCCAGGACATGCTGGTTAGGCTGTCCCGGGCTCCTGTACTATCTGGCGGCCTGAGACGCAAAACTCAGCTTTTCTCCTGTACCCTCTACATGGCCGCTTCCTCCAAGACCCCACCTCACTAGTCCAAAGGTTCTCAGTAGTTCAAAACCCCGCTCCAAGTGCCAGTTTTCCCAGGGAGCAGTCCGTTGTGTCATCATACCAAAAGTGGAAAACCATCAGACACAACTTCATTCCACTCAGTTCTGGTCTGCCACAGAACTTCGTGGCAGAAAAAAAAAAGATAAGTAAAGAAAAGCATTGTCAATTGAACACAAATAAAGCAACAAAATCAATAATCGAACACAAAAGAAGCAACAAAATTAAAATATTGAAAGAAATTTAAGAAAATCAAATTAAAAGAACGTAATATAAAATGTAAACCATAATACGGTAGTAAAAAAATATCAATTTTTTTACTAGAAAAAAACAAAGTTGGAACAAAGTTCATTGTTTAATGTAGGTATGTGGTCTGGACGTGAAAAGAAGAAAAGGGAAATTTGAATGGCAAGAAAGAGGGCCGAAAATAGAGAAGGATCACTAGGGTTCCCCGAGTTCGTGAAGCCCTTGCTTACCAAAGACAGTAAACCCCTAGGGAAAAGGAAAAGATCACTAGGGTACCTCACGGGAGTGTGAAACCCGCACTCACCTAAAGAAGATGAGCCCCCTGAGTGGACATAAGCTGACCGAGGTAAAACAGAAATTCATTTGGACGGTTGATTGTAACAACGCCTTTAACAAGCTTAAGGACGCACTAACATCTGCTCCAATCTTGGCATATCCTGAAATTGGGAAACAATTTATTCTGGATACGGATGCAAGTCATGAGAGTATTGGGGCTGTATTGTCTCAAGAGATAGATGGTCAGGAGCGTGCCATCGCCTATTTTAGCAAGTGTCTGTCCAAACCAGAAAGAAATTATTGTGTGACCAGGAAGGAACTGCTAGCTATCGTAAAAGCTGTGGAGCACTTTCATCCTTACCTCTACGGTCGAAGGTTCCTACTGCGAACAGATCATGCCTCATTGACCTGGCTGCTGAATTTTAAAAATTCAGAAGGCCAAATAGCTAGGTGGATACAGAGACTACAGGAGTATGACGTAGAAATTCGCCACAGAAAAGGATCAGCACGTGGAAATGCTGACACCCTTTCGAGAAGACCGTGCCCTGAGAGCTGCAAATACTGCTCGAGAATCGAAAAGAAATTTGGCGTAATAGGTCCAATTATCCGCCAAGTTACAACGCCATCAACATCGGCATTGGACCCGTGGAGTGATGAGAGCGTCCGAAAAGATCAACTGGCTGATCCTGAACGGCATTGGACCCGTGGAGTGATGAGTGTCCAAAAAGATCAAATGGCTGATCCTGAAATAAAACCAATCATAGAATTCAAAGAGTCGTCTGACGAAAAGCCTAGCTGGCAAGACATCGCCCCTTTCCATCCTACAACGAAGCGTTACTGGGCTCTTTGGGACTCTCTCCATCTGAGAAATGGTGTTTTATATGGAAAATGGGAGTCGGACGACGGAAAAACATTCAGGTGGCAATTAATACTCCCAAAGACAAAAATTTCAACAGTTCTTAAGGAACTGCATGGCAGTCCACCTGGAGGTCATTTTGGTGTTATGAAGACCTTACAAAAAGTTCGTGAGCGCTTCTACTGGAACAACGTGCGGAGTGACGTCGAAAAGTGTTGTCGCATATGTGATCCCTGTGCTGCACGCAAAGGTCCCAGAAAACGCACTAGAGGAAGACTGCAGCTGTATAATGTGGGAGCGCCTTTCGAACGAATAGCTTTTGACATCCTAGGTCCACTTCCGAGATCGTCATATGGCAACAACAACATCCTGGTTGTCATGGATTATTTCACCAAGTGGCCTGAAGCCTATCCTATTCCCGACCAAGAGGCCTCAACTGTTGCAGATGTTTTAGTTCAACACTGGATCTCACGATTCGGGGTCCCTCTACAACTGCACTCCGATCAAGGGAGAAACTTCGATTCTGCAGTTTGCAAGAGACTGTGCGAAATACTCGCCATCGACAAAACCGGGACAACAGCTTTGCATCCTCAGTCTGACGGCATGGTAGAGAGGTTAAATCGAACCATCCTGAACAGCCTCTCTCTCCTGGTATCCAGTAATCAACAGGACTGGGACAGGAAATTACCATTTTTCCTGCTTGCCTACAGGAGTGCCGTTCATGAGACCACCGGCTATTCCCCATCCCAGATGCTCTTTGGACGTGATCTTCGTCTGCCTGCAGATCTTCTGTTCAGCCGGCCACCAGATGCACCCTTGGCGCCTGAGGAGTATATCGAGAAACTCCAGGTACGGATGGAGGAAATGCATCATCTGGCTACGGAAAGAATCGGCATCGCTTCGGAGAAGATGAAGACCCGATACGACGAAAGAGCAACCGGACACGACTTCCACAAAGGCAACAAAGTGTGGTTATGGAATCCGAAACGTCGCAAAGGACTCTCTCCGAAGCTGCAGACGAACTGGGAAGGTCCTTACATAGTCCTAAAAAGACTGAATGACGTTGTGGTTCGGATACGGAAATCACCACACTCAAAACCGAAGGTAATACATTACAATAGGCTAGCCCCTTATTTTGGCCAAGATTAATAAGATTAATAAGTTCAGACCATGGTAATTAATTATTTTGTAAATAATGTAAATTATTTCTCTCTTTTCTAATTCCTTAGTTTTATTTTAATATTGGAATTTATGTTTACATCTCTTCATGTGCTTTTAATTTATTTGTATTGTATATGCTGTGGAATACATTTGTTACTTTATATGCGATTATTATGTGAGTAGTTTGCCTGTAAATACATGCCTCTTACTCAAGGATTGTACTGCCCGGGACGTGCAGTCTTTGAGGAGAGGGCAGTGTTACGAATTTTGTGTAAATAATTTGTATTTGAGTGTTTAATGCATTTATATTACTCTTATGTTATATTTATTTCATGTTAAAATTGTACTATTCACAAGCAGTGCCGCCCCTTACGTTATAATGGCGGTCCAATGAGCACTTGGCGAAATCTTGACGGTAGAGCCAAGTTGGCATCATTTTTGGCGACCAAGTTGGCGACTTTGGCGATCATTTTGGCGTCCTTGGCGACCATGTTGGCGAGTTCAGAATCCTCTGGAATCTTCTAGAGAAAGTAGTAGATCTCTCCACTAGTGTCACGTTAAATGACACGAACGGTGATATTTCTGGAAGTTTCTATCGCGCCTATAAAAACGATGCTCGCCGATACAGCGAGGAGAGTCTTGATTAAGCCAGCGAGTAGTGAGGATTATTTTGACTAGCTCGGCTGTGCTTGTGAATAATCTTTACGTACGTGTATTTTTAAACACTGTTCTTGTGTTTGATTGCTGTCGAAGGTGTGAAGACCTTCGGATATTTACCCTGTGAATATTGCTGCTGAATCTGTATTTAAAGGATTGGATTTTCGCTAATTAATTCGCATCGCTCTTAAAGAACTGATTATTTTTTTCTTGTGTAATTGTTTTTGCATAAAATCCTCGAACCCTCGGATCTACGTAACAATATCAAAAAAAGAGAGAAAGAAAGAAAATCTGTAAGGGAAGTTTTGTGATGCCTTTATCCACTTCCTGAAGAATTAATTTTGTTTCTTTGATGCTCAAGTACTTATGTTTTCACATTTTCGAGCCACATGAAACGAAGTTGCCAGCACGACTGATTAACACTACAAATGAACACTGTTTAAGGACATGTTGACATGTTAAATTAATATATGTTTATTTTATATATCTTGCCCATCAAAAAAGAAGAAAGAAAAACTGCAAGGAAAACAAGAAAAAAGAATGTCGAAGAATTCACTGTATTTTCAATATTAAGAAAATAACTTTATACTAAATTAATAAATTTTAAGGACATTTTATAATTTAAAGCATACAAGTAATATTACACATAGATTATTTTATAGTTAGAACACGGGGACACAGGACAACTCCACAGAGGGTGAAAGGGGCTATCAAAGATGTTTCCATTGATCTGGACAATGAGTTTCAAAGGTTGTACATCTTGGATAAAACAACCAGAATTCTACTGCTCTCAGTGAGTTAGGCACCTAATAAAACCAGTTCAAGATTTATGACCACCATAAAATGAGTTAAAAAAGAGAAAATAACTTGAAATGTCCAGAAATACTTTCAAAATAGGGAGAACAAAAAATTGAATCACGAGAAAAAGGATCATTATATAGAAAACAGACTTTGCTATTGAGAGGTTATTTTACGGAGAAAATTGTGAAATGTTCTTGGTTCCAGGAAAAAATTCACAATATAAAAAATTCTCAATATAGAGGTTCAAAATACGGAGGTTTGCCTGTATATATAAATAAATTTCGGCTATTTTTGGGTCCCCTTCGTATTTGACTAGGAGTGAGAGGTCTATTCCTTTGCTCGCGACTAGAATACATATTATTCATCTTATGGTATGTTCTTTCTATAAATAGCAGCATGCTTTCGCATAGCACTTACAACTTCAGCAGCCTTTTCTTAACTGCAATATGACACTTTTTGATGAATAGAGCTCTCATGTACTGCCTTTTAAACTAATAACAGATTATGACTTCCGTATTTCATTTTACTCAGATTGGGCTGCGTTGGGAATGCTAGTTCGAAAAAAAAAAGTTGTTCCTTAGCAATTGTCAAGCAATTTTATTTGAATTAAAAATTAAAAAGTCTCTTTTTATAAGCAATCCTAGGAAAACAAATAACAATTCTGTTAGAAAGTGAAGAAAGAATTAATTATGTTTTATACCATTCCAATAAAAAAAAAATTACTGCAAATCTATTTACTTTTCCCATGATTAAATTTCAAAATAAATTTTTCAAAATAAGGTAATTACAGAAGGAATAGGGACATATAATGAATAACATATATTAATAAAATAACTTCTCAATACAATATATCAGTACTTTTCACACATAGCTATAAAATTTATATTCATTTCACAATTCTTATTCATTACAGAATTGATAAAATCCTTGCTATTAGATATATAACTTAAAAATACATACCTACTTTAACTTTTTTATTTAAGTGTTTCACTGCAGCCACCCAATTTTTGTCAATGTCTTGAAGCCCTGCAACTACAAATCCGCCTTTTGAATCTTTAGACTTCAGTTGCAACCAGACAGGTGATATCATTGTGAATTTAGGTGAAAAAAGTTTAGCAACATCATAACCATGATTGTTCCACTATAGGGAAAGATATATTTTACAGAAAGGAAAGAAGAAAAAATTACAGAAATGAAAAAGAACAATATGAAAAAAATTTCTTCATCCAAATTAATCTGAAAAACTTATTTAGAATCTCAAGAAATATTTGGAAAATGACAAAATTTACATGCAATTATACATGGAGATTTTTTTTTTATTACTGGTGTCCACACCAAATTATAACTTTTGATGAATGCATAGGAATTTCTTGCAATGCATGAGACTGCTCAGATGCCCACATTCAGCAATTTTGCGTGTTAACAGAAAAATCCAGATGAAAATGGGCCTCTTCTCCCCATAAAGTTTGTCATGGAAAATTATTGTCAACTTCCATCCAGGCCAGAAATGACAATAAAAGTCAGTCATTTACACAATCACTGTGTTTCAAGTTCATGTAAGCTGCAGATTTTGTATGGTTAGGTAGAGGAAAACTTTCCACGCTGTGGAAAAGTACATATCCAATTGTCCCGCTAAACCCCGGGTGATACTACTACCAGCAATTGTTTTTTGTGATTTGTCGATGATTGTAATTGCCACACCTGCTGTTATCAACTCTCCTGACACACATTTGGGTTCTCTGTCTCAGCAAATTTTCAGTGACTCTTTTTCCTCGAAATTCTTAATCATGCCTTCAAGCTTTACACTATTCTGTTGGGTTCTACATTCATGTAGAACTGTGGATGCATTGTACTGAAACAGCTGTACCAATAATGTGTGTTCTGGTAATGCGAGTAGCATATTCACTGGAGCTGGCTTACTTTAGCTGAGAATACTATTTTACTGAGCTGATTACATATTTTATAGCCCAAATTACTGGAACTGTTGCTGCATACTAAATTAAAATTTGCATTTTGTTTTGATACCCATGCTTTATGTAATATCATAAATACCCCTATTGGTGACTTTTGGAACTTTTTTTCCCCATTGAATCCTACTTTCCATGTCATCATTAGTTTCTATACAAAATTTGGTGCTATTTAGATTGTTATATCGAGCTGCCAATAGGTCTGAATACTGTCAGTTTTAAAAATAAATCCTGGATTTTTCGGAGCTGTCAGCATGTTTTATGCCCAAATTACTGGTGTGGTTGTCGCATAAGAAAGAATTTATTTTCATGCTGATTTATGTAAATTTTTGGTTTGGTAAGTGACAACAGCACCATAAGTACCCCATCGGTGACTTTTAGAACTGATTTTTTTACATAGAATTTTGCTTCCCATGTCACCATTAGTCTCATACCAAGTTTGGTGTTGCAGCATTTTTTAGACCAAGCTACATGTGTTTTGTACAGTGTCAGATTTTTTTAAAAAAACGCCCTATATGTATAATTCTAAGAAATTCTTTAAATTATAAGTGTAAGTTTCAAAAAGAGATTAATGCTTTGATAAAAACCAATAAACAAGTTGAAGTTTTGGAAAGGTTATAAAGAAAAAATCAAAACAATTTCTTTGATATAAGTCACGCTTGAAAAGTATATCAGCTATAATTTAATTATTTATATCACAAATAGAAAAATTAGTGAGAGAAAAAGTAATATGATACTTTAAAGAACATATTCTAGGGAACAAATGAAAAATATTTTTCAGCCAGGAATTTTGCTATTTACACAAAAACTCATAAAACTTTAAAGCATGTGTATGTAATACCCACACACACACCTGTATGTTTCGTTTTTAAAGCAGATAAATAAAAAATTAGTATACGGTTGAGTCATTTTTTGATGTAATAGCAGCTGCCATTCTGAGAAGTTTATTCACAAATTTTTTGAAGGCTGAAAGTGGAATTGCATACCATTCTTGCAAACACTGGTAAGCTCTGTCTAAAGCCTACATTTTAATTCCTGAGCATCCATGACAGCAAATCCCGTCTGTACAGACCATACAGAATGAGCAGACCACAATCCTGTTGAAACCAGACTACCAAATGTCACCACATAGCAGAGAGCGCAGGCTACCCAAAACGTGAAGATAGGCTTCCATGTGGAAAATTCCTTGCACTGGAACCAAAAGGCCCAAGCCAAACCATGACATACACCTCCAAACCATTATGTCACCACCTTCAAATTTCATTCACAGCACAATACATTTTCCAAATGTTTTCACTATCCAACCTCATAGTCTTTAGCAGCAGATTGCCTGATAAATACCTCAATTAATCATTCCATAACACGTGATGGCATTGCCAGGAGCTCCAGAGTGATGAATTTTGCAACATTGTAAAGAAAGCTTGGCCTTGGTGTGGTAATGTTTGATTTACAAAGAGCAACTCTGCCATGAAAACCAAGATTTCAAAGTTT
This sequence comes from Trichonephila clavipes, assembly GCA_019973935.1. Lineage (NCBI taxonomy): Eukaryota > Metazoa > Arthropoda > Arachnida > Araneae > Nephilidae > Trichonephila > Trichonephila clavipes. Next base: position 38,797 of record BMAU01019516.1, on the reverse strand, counting down.
GGGATACTGTCATTGTGGAAAAGCTTGTTGTATCCACAGGCCTTTTGGAATTCCTAAACTTCGTTTTAAGCAGAGTCCACGCAATTGGATTTCATAACTTTCTTCAGTACTCTGTAGTCCTTGTCTACAAGGCAGCATGGTTTACCAGATCACAGTTGCACAGTTATAATTACACATTACAGCACCCTTGGATGTTTCTACTTTACAATAACACCAAGTAGAGTATTAGGGAACATTTCTAATATAGCAGAAATATCACAGATTTTCAACAATAGTGACAAGAAAATCACTTCAACATGTTCAAAACCATGCAGCACACATTTTCTAGCAGTAAAATGATTTCAAAGTCTTAATTCCTTTGATACTTGTCTACTTCAAGAGGTATCTTGGTGTTTTAATCATATAGTGTATGTAATCTCATTAATCATATACAAAATAACTATAAACTTAACATACAGTTCAACAATATATAGAAGTATGACAATACAGCAAATGTTACAGTTAAATGATCACAGTAACATATGTATTAGGAAACTCTGAAGAGCTAAAATTGTAAGGTTAAACATTTTAAAGTTCCAAATTTCCCTACATTAGCCAACATCATTGGGATGAGAAAGAAGAAAAAATAGTGTTCGAAAAATTAACAGTAATACTCAATATAAATTCTTTTGAAAACTTTTACTTAAAAGCAAATTTACCAAGACCATATCATAAGATCAAGACCATCACCTTCCCTTCAATGCTGAATCATGGAGGTGGAGGAGTTCGTGTTTCACAAAAATTCATGGGATTAAACTCCTTATTTTTCATTTACAACCTATTATAGGCCCATCGGAACCAAAAATGTTGAATTATCTGCGATCCCAATCAATTTGCTGTTAATTTTGAATTTTCTGAAACTTAATCCCAAGAATCTAGCTGGATCAATAAAACATGGAAGTGGAAGTGTTTTTGCGTGGGAGTGTAAATCGGCCACAGAATTATGTAATTTGGTATTTTTTGTTGATATTGTGAATCATGAGCTCTATTTAAATATTTTAAAGATAAATTTTAAATTATCCGCCCAAAATTTGGATATTGGAAACGACTTAATTTTCTAACAGGATAATGACGCCAAGTGCACTGCTCTCAATGTACGCCACTGGTGTCTCTATAACTGTCCCCAAATTATGAAGACATCTCCTCAATCACTTTATTTAGCCCAGTAGAACATATTTGGTGAGATTTTGATGTAAAAAAAAAGAAAACATGACAAATAAACACAAAATGGGAAGTAAAAACAATTATCACAGAAGAATGGAGGAAATTCGATGCAGAAATTACAAAAAAAATGATTAAATCTATATCAAGATGCTTAAAAGTTGTTGTGGACACTGAAATATATTCTACTAGGTACTAAATTAAGAAAGAAATACAATATTTAAAGCAAAGTTGAGATTTTTGTTAAGTGTAGGAAGACTTTTGAGGCGTAATTTTTTTAGTAGCTTTTTGATTATTAATTTTTTAAAAAATAGTTATACTATTTTTAAAAATTAATTATGTCATTCCATTAAGAATAAGTTGCAGATATAATAAAAAAATTACAATTACAATATATTAATTTTTATTAGTCGAAAATATTAAATTTTATAAGAGATTACAAGTGTACGATCACTTTTGGGGCCCACTGTATATATATAGGCTTTCCCCATACTGTTTTTTTTCTAACTTATATATTTATATGTTTAATCAAACGTTCAGAAAAAAGCAATCGTTTCAATAGCTATATGTTAATTTTTCATTCATTTATTACTTATATATATTTATTAAAATCAAATTTCTATATGTTTTTTATAAAAGGATTATTTCTATTATTTCATTACGAAATGAATTCTTTGTTAATTAAAAAGCACATCATCTATTATTTTGGATCAAAATACATTTTAGAGACATTTTTAAGCTAACTCTATGTAACGATTGATTGATTATTGAAAATCTGAAATCTATTTTATTATTTTAGATTCTTAGAAACTAACTATTATTAAAAAATAATGAACGTTTTTTGTTTTACTCTTAGCATCAGAATCGTTTTCTTTTTATTGTTTCCCATTAATAATTTTTTAATTCTAACGCAATATTTTTTTTTATAAGTCATACATTGAAATTTGAAGCTATTATCTTATCTGTGAGAAGGAGAGGAAGATAGAACAATAATTTTACACTGAAAAAAACGTGTTCAGGCTATAGAGAGGGGAAAGAAACCTATCTTAAATCAAAAAGTAAGTGGAATGGAACAAATTTCGAAAAAGGGAAATTTTTTGACACAATTTTAGAAATCACTTACATTGTGTGCGTACAAACACACACACAGAAATGCTGCAGTCATGAGGAAAAGAGACAGCCCGAGCAACACCAGGCTAAGCGATGGAGGGGGTGGAAGTCATTTTGAAAAAGAGTATTAGAAGTGCTGATTTTGTGAAGGAAAGGGAAAATTTATAAAAGTAGAGAAAGCCCATGCAACACCGGGCCATGCAGCTAGTAAATATATAAAGTATGTTATAACAACATTTATAAATAAATGTAAAAAAATTATTACAAATAATGTAATTATAATCATTATGTATAATAATTCTATTTTTTTATATTATAAGTAAAGTAATGACATAATATATACTAAAATTAATAATGAATATCAATTAATATAAGTGCTGATAACGCAATATTCCAATAATCGTGAGTTCCTGTAGTGAATTTCATCGAACAAGGGAATGTTTAAAAAAAAAAATGCATTATTATAAAGTAAAATAAAGTGGAAAAGTGCATTTGCAGCAATAATTAAAAGCACAGATAGTCTTTAAAAAACATGTCCTGGTACTCACCAATGATATGAGAAATATCCATATTGGAAAATAGCACAAAATACAACAAAAAACTGATGCAGATGGCTTGAAGAATAATTGCAACTAAAATGGTTCAATTTGTAAAGAAATCAAGTTAAAACCATCTGAAATTAATAAGGTTACCATGGGGGGGAAAACAATAAAAATTAACTCACAAAAAATGTTATCCCCATGGTAACCACATTGCCAGATGATAAAAATATCCCGGTAACCATATTGCAATGTTATCGCCCATCTTGATGAACATAAACAACAACTTGGTGTGTAGCATTCCTATATCAAATTACCATCTCATTAAAAACTGGACAGCAAACCCAAATATCCAATGCTCTAGCAAAAATAAATTTCCCTTCCTTAACTCAAACTCAGTAGTTCAACAGCTCATGAGTGTCAGGGCCTACTGTGCCCATTCCAGTATACGTGACCATTGGGTGCTGAGGTGCATGAGCAGATGTCCCGATCAGGTGGTCAGTCTGAAGCGAGACCAACAGTGTTTAAGAGGCCCTTAGACAGAAATTGAAACTCAAAAACGATGAAAGTGCCCTCTTCTGGGAGGGGGGATTGGGTTTGTCCAAAGGAACGGCGAAGTACTCATGTCATACTGGTTGTAATGATCGAAGGTAAGTAGTTCCTTCATAAAAGATGAATTATATGCTTTTTTTTTAATTTCCGTTATTTTCTCGATTTTGAAATAAACATTTTTTTTCATGCAACTATTCTTCCAAATTTTCGCTTACTTTATTCAACTTTCTGATGATTATGTTCTGACAGCTGTCCTGAGGAAAGAAAATGATATCACATTTAGAATCTTCCCCTTTTTCGTTCCCAACCATTTGAAACACTAAAACCCCTCTCCCCCCTTTTACTTTAGTTCAAAACTAAAGATAAGGAGAGCTTCTGCATTCTTCTCGATTGGTAGGGCTCCAGTTTGACTTCTACAGTCTGTGACACCGTTTATATGACCCCTCTTTTATTGCTCTCTTCCCCCATTGTTTAAGTTTGTGAAGGTCTAAAGACTCAAGATTCCAAGTTCAAAAAAGGGCATGAATACAAAGCTGTGCTCTCAAGTGTCATTCTAGTTGTCCAATCTTGACTTAGAACAGGGATGACCAACCCAAATGACATTGCAGGCCACTTCGGAAAACATTACAATCCTGCGGGCAACATATAAAGATTATATATCTTTATATTAGATTTAGATCTATTACAAACATTTATTGGAGTGAAAATTTTTAAAAAAACGGAATGAATTATTATTGATTTCATTATTTTTCATTTATACAAGCATAGATCATTTAATAATAATGCAATGAATCAATGATCTTTTTTCCACACCAACTGTCAAAGTCTAGGTCTATTGAGATTAAATGCAATCACATTACGTATTCTGAGTTTAATTTGTTTTTGTATCCACTCACATTGAAAAATGTTTCACTGAAAAATAATTTTCTGAATGGCATTAAAATGTTTGTAGCTGTATGAGATGTACTGTGTATTTTGCGTGAGAGAGTTTGTAATATAAAATTTAGGAGCTGTTCTTGTTTAAATTTAGATTTTAGTTCTTTCCGATAAGTTCTTTCCTCTCCTTCATTTTACGTGCTTTTTTTCCACAAATGGAAAAGGGTGCATTTTCCATTAGAAAACTAGAAGTTTCTTTTCAACTTTTTTACTATGACTTGTGGAACCCCAGAGTTCCATGGAACACAGTTTGAATTGAGGAACCCTACGAACTACAAGGTATTTGGGGGAATCCCATTCTATTATTAGAAAAATATATCCAGAAACACAATATTTAAATTTAATCAACTTGTTATAGATACTTTATAAAACGTAAAAAGTATTATATTTGTTATAAAAAAAACTCATATTTTAATATAATTCTGCATTAATAATAAACTAAGCCCCAGGTGTCACTTAACCATGTATTATAATTAGTAATTGGGATGTGTTTGCATTTTTTTTCTGATTCAATTGCAAATTATTTGCAGTAGCATTTCATATTGTGTGTCTAATTTGTTTGACACCTTTTTGTTTCCCCATACGTTGAGAAACACATTGTTCTGATTGGCATTAAAATTTTTAGAGCTGTGTGAAAAGTCTTGTGCATTCTGCATAAATTTATAACCCGAAACTAAGGAGCCATTCTTGGTTAATTTTAGATTTTAATTTTAAAATCTGTTGAATATCAATAAGTTGTTCCCTCTCCTTAATTGACAAAATTTCTCATTTATCTTTTATTGTTTTATCATATTATAATAAAAGTTCAAACCCTAATTTTGATTTAAAAAAATTAATAATAAATAATAAACTGGGGGGTAGTCGAGGCCCCAACCCTCCTTCCCCAGCCTCTCGAAAGGAATTTGTTGTTAGATGGCTATTTAGAGTCCTACCATGCTGCAAAGGCACTATACATTTATAACCATCCAGGTCTTCGCTGGCAATCGAACCCAGGCCCTATGGCACAACAGTCTACAGCCCTAACCACTATACAGTATAAGCGGCAAAAATTTTTACAAAAAAGCATAAACGCATAGATTTTTTATAAAAAATTATAATACATTTACATTTAATTCAGTAAAATTGAAAAATTATTTAATAAAATAAATATTTATATTTGTTGTGTTAGTTACAGTGATATATATATATTATGAAATTGATAAGCAATTTCAGGCTAAATACTAAAAAATAAAATTGTATCAATATATAAAGTCTATTACTATATTAATTGAAATGGAACCATTATGCAATTATAAACTATATTTCTAAAATCTTGTTTGTGTTTGTAAAATTATAAAAATAAAAGAAATCTTATGAAACATATTCCCCCTAATTTTCTGACAATATTTTTAGTTAAATTATTCTTGTAAAATTTTTTAAGTGCAATTTTTTTTTTTTTAGTGCATTTGTTATACTGCATGCTATATATTACTGAAAAATATAAGGGGACTGTGAAAGGAAAATCATTTTTTCGAAAGGGATCACTACTGATAAAAGTTTGGAAACCCTTCCTTAGGGTTTCTCAATACAAACAAATTTCATGGCAAATAATACCACCAAAAAGACCCATGATGTAGAGGGTTTGATAGATGTTAAATTTGTAGAGGCACAGTATTGTTGGTAGGGCGGGGAAAAAAGGGGGAAACCTCAAATAATCCATTTCAAAACATAAAGCATTGTAAACATACAATTTAAGTTCCTTCGTAAAAAAGGAGGTGCGCGTTGTCATAATAACTGTAACTGTGAATGTGTACTTGTGTTAACTGTGTATTGTAACTGTAAAATTTTTATCGGAGCATAAGGCGTTAGCCAGGTCTCCACTTTTTCAGTGCTTGCACTGAACTGAACTGAACTGAACTAAGGCGTTAGCCAGGTCTCCACTTTTTCAGTGCTTGCACTGAACTGAACTGATTGTAACTGTATATAATTGCTTGTGTTGTTGCTGTTGTGAGATGACGTTGTCACCTCATGCTTAATAAAATGATATAATAATGAAGAACTGTTTGAACTGTTCGAATGCAAATGTTCTGAAGAACATTCTGAAACTAATAAACATAACATGGTGTCAGATGTAGAAGCGATTATATCAGATTGAAAAGATATCCACGTGCGTTATGGAAGCCATCCGACCCCCTGCTCTGCTGCAATTTTCGCTGGGAAATGCGAAAGAAAAATGGCAAAAATAGAGGCAAGAACTGGAGAATTATCTGCTTTCCACAGAAAAAGACGATCGAACAGATAAAATTAAAATTGCAATCCTGTTGAACTTATTGGGCAGTGAAGGACTTGAAATATACAACACTTTCAAGTTAGAATCGAAAGCGAATTTTTCGGAGGTTCTTCAAAAGTTTGAAGAATATTGATCACCACGACAGAATGTTGTTTATGAGTGTTAAAATTTTTTTTCTTGTGTCCAACTGGAGGGCCATATAATTGAGACATATATCACTCAGATAAAGACTCTAGCATCCACGTGCGAGTTTGCAGAGTAAGAAAATGGATTGAATCGAAACCGCATCGTCCTGGGAATTAAAGACAGTGGGTTATAAGAACGACTAATGCGAGAAAATAACCTCAATGTTGAAAAATCGATCAAAATCGTCCAGGCAGCTGAAGCGAACCGGGAACAAATCCGAAATATGAAGTATGATACAGCCACAATAAACTTTGTGAAGGAGAATCAGAACAAGCCTAAAACCCAGTACAACTGCAAAAAGTGTGGACGAAAATACAAGCCTCGAGAGAGTCCAGCGTTCGGGAAAATTTGTTCCAAGTGCTAGAAGAAAAACAATTTTGCAGCTAAATGTTTCCAAAGTACAAAGAACATTCATGAAATGAACGTTCCTGAAAATGAATTGGTTTATATTGATTTTGTGAATGAAAATGAAACTAAATGTGCAATGGAAAATATTACAGACTCTAATTTTAAAAATGTAGAAATGGTAAGTGAAACAACTTGGTACAAAAAAGTTTCATTACATGTAAATAATAAGTGTTTTGATGTAAATTTTAAAATGGATACTGGAGCTGAAAAAAATATTTTGCCACTGAATATTTTTAGTATGTTTAGAGTTCATCCAAAACTTAGTAAAACTAATATATCTCTAACTACATATGGTAATTTTAATTTAAAGCCAAATGGTTCCCTTATAATTAATTGCTCTACTGATGAACTCAAAAATGTTCGTTTGCCTTTCTATGTAGTAAATGTAAAATCTAAACCAATATTAGGGTTAAGAGGTTGTAAGGAATTAAAACTTATTGAAAGAATTAATGCTATTGAATGTAGTATAAGTAAAAATGAGTTAATTAAGCAATATACAGATGTATTTACTGGGGTAGGAGAATTTCCAAATGAACCATATCACATTACTTTAAAATATAATGCTGTACCAGTAATTCACCCACCAAGACGTGTTCAAGTTATAGATTTGAAAGATGGTTTTTGGCATGTACCTTTAGATGAAGTTAGCTCTGAAATTTGTAATTTAATACACCTTTTGGAAGGTATAAATTCAACAAAATGCCATTTGGTATAGTTTCTGCACCTGAGGTATTTCAGAAAAGAAATCAAAAGTTTGGGGGGGATATTGAGGGAGTAGATTTATTTTGATGACATATTGTTGCAGGATGTGATGAGGATTCACATGATGCAATTATGTCTAGAGTTCTTGAAAGAGCCAAATTGTTAAATATAAAGTTTAATCCAGATTAACTACAATATAGGGTGTCTGAGGTAAAATATGTAGGTCAAATTATATCTAAATCAGATATAAAACCTGATCCAGATCACATAAAAGCAATTGTTGAGATGCCAACACCTAAATCAAAAACTGAAGTTAGGAGATTGTTTGGCATGGATGAATTTTCTTTCAAAATTTATACCCAATGTATCTAAAGTTACTGCTCCATTAAGAGAATCAATTCATAAAAATGTAGAATTTAATTGGGGAAAAGAAAAAGAAGTCTTTTGTAAACATTAAAGAATTGTTAGCTAATGCTTCAATTTTAAAAGTCTTTAGTGTTAATGATGAAATAGTAATACAATGTGATAGTTCAAAAGATGGGCTAGGATCCTGTTTAATCCAAAACGGTCAACCGGTATCATTTGTCTCACACACAGTTTAACAAACAGTGAGAAAATTATGCACAAATTGAGAAAGAATGATTGGCAATTGTTTTCTCATTTGAGAAATACCATAATTTTGTATATGGACACAAAGTTGTTGTACAGAGTGACCATAAGCCCTTAATGGCAATTGTTAAGAAACCTATGAATAAAATATCTTCTCGAAATCAAAGAATGATTTTAAAATTATTAAAGTATGATTTTGAAATAAATTATGTACCAGGAAATCAAATGTTTCTCGCTGATACTATATCACGAGCATTTCCTGTTAGTGAAACTGTAAAGGATGATCCTGAAATGCTAAATATTGTGCATACTATTTCAAAACATTTACCCATGAGTGAAAAGAGACGTGTACAATTTAAAAAAGAAATTGAATTATATCCAGAATTACAAATAGTTGTTAAATATATCAAAGAAGGACGGCCTAAATCTTACAAAAATGTAGACAATAGTGTAAAAAAACATTGTTACAAATTTTGTGTAAATAGTGTAAATAATTTGTATTTGAGTGTTTAATGCATTTATATTACTCTATGTTATATTTAGTTCATGTTAAAATTGTACTATTCACAAGCAATGCCGCCCCTTACGTTATAATGGCGATTCAATGAGAACTTGGCGAAATCTTGGCGGTAGAGCCAAGTTGGCATCATTTTTGGCGACCAAGTTGGCGGCCAATTTAGCGACCACCATATTGGCGAGTTCGGAATCCTCTGGAATCTTCTAGAAAGTAGTAGATCTCTCCACTAGTGTCACGTTCAATGACACAAATGGTTATATTTCTAGAAGTTTCTGTCGCGCATATAAAAAGGATGCTCGCCGGTACGGCGATGAGTCTTGATTAAGCCAGCGAGTAATGAGGATTGTTTTGACTAGCGATTAGCTCGGCTGTGCTTGTGAATAATCTTTACTTACGTACATTTTTAAACACTGTTTATTGTGTTTGATTGCTGTTGAAGGTGTGAAGACCTTTGGATATTTACCCTTTGAATATTGCCGATAAATCCTGTATTGAAAGGATCGGATTTTCGATAATAAATTCGCATCATTCTTAAAGAACAGATTATTTTTTCTTTGTGATTGTTTTTGCATAAAATCCTCGAACCCTCGGATCTACGTAACAATATTAAAAAATTAAAAATAACATTTATATTCAAGAAGGGTTGTTATTTAACAATGAAAAACTAATTGTACCTTATAGTTGGAGAAAAGATATGCTACAACTAATTCATGAGGCTCACTTTCGGATAGAGAAATGCAAGAAAAGAGCTAGAGAAATAATGTATTGGCCAGGGATGATCTCTGACATAGAAACATTAGCATCACAATGTGTAATATGTGAGAAATTTTAAAAAGCTAATAGTAAAGAGCCATTAAAACCTCATACAGTTCCTTATAGACCCTTTGAAAAGATAGGAGTTGATATAATGGACTTGGGTAATACAAGTTATCTAGTTATAATAGACTATTATTAAACATGGATTGAATTTGCTGAACTTGTAAATAAGAGTGCACATGAGGTAATAATTAAACTTAAAACAATTTTCTCTAGATTTGGCATTCCAAAAATTGTAGTATCAGATAATATACCATTTAATAGTAATATATTTATAAAAAGTTTGCAAATGATTGGGATTTTGATTATGCATTCATTTGTCCTCATTACTCCAAGTAATGGAATGGTTGAAAAAGCAGAAGGAATTTCTAAAAGTATTATGAAAAAGGCAAGGGAAGATAGACGAGATTATTTAGTAGATTTAATCCAGTATAGAAACACCCCAATACCAGGTCTTGACCTATCTCCTGCTCAAATGACGTTTATTCATAGATTAAAAACAAAATTGCCAATATCGAATAAATTATTAAATGCTGAATTATTTCATAACATTCGAGAAAAGTTAATAAAAAGGCAAAACGTTCAAAAGATACATTATGATAAAATTTCTCATCCATTACCTTAACTTGAGCCAGAAGAATACTAAATTTTAAAAACAAAACTTGGAAACTGGTTAAAATAGTTTCAAAGCATAAATTACATCCTAGGTCATATTTTGTTAAAAATCAGTCTGGCAATATTCTAAGATGTAATAGAAAACATATAAGAAAATCAAACACACCCTTTAATATAGAAAGAGATCCCAATGACATAAGTACTTTCAATTCTGATTCAGAAATAATTGTAAACCCTCAAAATATACAGAACTGTAACGAGTCAGATTGTAATGTCCAAAGAAGAAATAACACAGTGTTTGTAAGCCACCATCTTATTTGAATACTATGTTATATGATTAATAACTTAAAGGGGGGATGTTATGAAAATGGTAACTGTGTACTTGTGTTAACTGTGTATTGTAACTGTATATAATTGCTTGTGTTGTTGCTGTTGTGAGATGACATTGTCACCTCATGCTTAATAAAATGATATAATAATGAACTGTTTGAACTGTTCGAATGCAAATTTACTGAAGAACATTCTGAAACTAATAAACATAATACGCATTATATCGCGAATATACCTAAAAATTAAAAAATGCAGCTTGAAAGTATAGATGAGCGTTATACACCAGATTTTACGGTATTAAAAAACCTCTAATCCTTATATCCAAATAATACTCAATACTCACTTTAGTGATTAATAAAGCTTGTTTAGAGTAATTTTATAAATATTTTTCAGTTAAAATAATACAAAAAAAGATAGTTTCCCCTCACATTGTATATGTTGTACTTTTTCTAAAAACTGCAAATAACTGCTGATATTTATGTAAGAAACTAGTCCGAACTTTCAAAGGAATGAAGGGACTTAACATTTTGAGGACGGCTGGCCGATATAAAGGCCAAAAGGAACAGACCTTTAAAAGACGGCTCTGGCCGATGTATCGGCCACGCAATGCTTTCCCCTCTTAACAGCTTTCGAAACAGCATGAGGCCTATTACAGACCTGGAAAATCATTTGCTTGACCGGTTTCTTTTGTATTTAAAAAGGAGGGGAATACAGTTCCCTCTTTCACCCTTATCTAGAAATCCCTCCTTTTTCCCTTATGCTTAAATTCTCACTAGCGGAGAGTGCATAGTTATTTTTTCAAGCGATTTTGTCATCTCTATTACCTAATCATTTCATTTTAAACCAATTTGATTTTTAAAAAAATGCCTAAACGTAAAAGGGGACTTACCACTGATGAAATTCAGAAAGTTTTAGCAGATTTAGAAGATTAAATTTTTGATGATTCTGATTCCGATTGTGAGTTAGAAAATGAGGATGATCTGATCTCTGCTCAGCAAAAGTAACACATTGTTAAAAGTTTTGTGTAATAAACGCTCAAAATAGTGTAAATAATTTATGTCTAAAAGTGTAATATTACTTTCTGTGGTATTTATTTTATGTTAAAATTGTAATATTCGCAAGCAATGCCGTTTCTTAAATTATAATGGCGATTCAATGAAAAACATAGTGAAATGTTAACGATAGAATCAAGTTGGCAAATGTCTAGCTACTGTCATAGCTCGAGCTTTATTAGAACTTTGTAAGACCCGCCGTGTAGGGGAAGTGATGCACGTTAATACTTTATCCACCGCATTAGGATTTACTGCAGGTTTTTCATACAATATTTTTTTTTTTGGATCACTACATTGAAAATTAAGGGATATACATAAACAAAATACTCCACTTTGGGAAATTTAATCCATTAGAGCTAATAAATTAATTAAAGATATTCCATTGTAAAATTAATTGTATACACCGTTCACTTAAAATAAATAGTCAAATCGTTTTCAAAGAATATTCCTGTTAAGTATTGGTAGAATATTCCTTCTCTAAATTGGAGCGGTGTGGTACTTGCGAGAAGGGGGTGCCAGCTCAGGTGTCATCCACGTCACTTGACCATGGCTTAAAATTACGTGGTCCGTTGTCAAAAGCTTAACAGTGCGACGTTAATATTAACTAACTCCAAAAAATACAGTACAGTATATATAATTATTTTTATACTTAAAAATGCATTATCCGCCTTTTCAATTAAAATTACAGCGTTATAATTAATTACTAAACACAAACAAATTTTGAAAACTTGTCCAAATGATGTAGTGTGGAAGAGAAAGTTTATTTACTTTAAGTACCATAACGGATAAAAGCATTTATTGTGAAAAATAGATCAATTTCTTAATTCCTAATGTGCATAATAAAATCATAAAAAAGGCATTCAAATAAAGAGAGATGTATAACAACTTCTCCCTTCAAAACTTAGTTTTATTCTGAAATATAAAAAAAATTAGGGATTATGCTGATCACAGGAATTAATTAGAAGCGAGCGCCATGCGTAGCCAAAACAAAAAGGGTTTCTTTACAAACAAAAGATATATATATGCTGTCGTGGGCTTTTTTGCAGCCAACGCCAGAATTGCTTGGAATGGCAGAATTTTTTCCTACCTACTTGACAAATATCGTTATATTTTGGACACTTCACACAATATCTTTATAACTTATAGCCTATGTGTTCTTCTGATGTATAAGCTATATTACTGTAAAGTTTCATTAAAATCCATTCAGTTGTTTTTGCGCGAAAGACGGCCAAACATCCTCACAAACTTTCACATTTATAATACATATCTAGATTACACAATGTATTACTGTACAGAAACGTATTTTTTTACTGTTATCTTACGTTATGCTGAATGAAGAATTTTTTAAAAAAATTTATATTGAAGCATAAAAAAGCGTATTTTTAATGGTGTATAAACAACAAAAAACAAAAAAGAAAAATATTTACAACAAAAAATTACAGAAATATTCGTTACAGATTCTTAAAATTATCCATTTTAATCCTTCGACTTTATTTATAAAATGCACATGAAACTAACTTCGACATTTTTATTATAACAATTGATGTATAAAAAGTCGAGTATTCGAACTCAGAAACTCTTAATTCCGATATAATTTCTTTGAAATTTGTAGAAAACATATATTACAAGCTCTTCAACATAAGAAAAAAGCCTCGATTTATACAAAAACCTTAAAAGCAAAAATGAAATCCTTGCTTTTGTTACACAATTATTCTTTGAACGTTCTACAGTGTTGGATTTCCTGATTAAAAAAAAATTAAAGTAAGTGTCCTTTATAATAATAATTACAAAAAAATTTGCAAAATGCTCTAAAATCTATCTGAAGAATAAATATAATCAGAACGTAGTCTAATAGATAGTTATATTGAAGTAAAAAAAAATGTGTTTGTTCTCTTTTTTTTTTTTTTTTCGCCCAGTTATTCGTGAGTCACACTTTTTAGGTATGATAGTACAAAGAAAAAAGTGTTCGTTTGCGCTCTAAGGCTATTCAACTTTTGAAACTCTGAATACAGAATCAGATGGTTCTTGTAAATGAGCATGAAAGCAGGTTGTAAAATCTTTTATATCGATAAAGAATGCTTGCCCTCTTGATTATTGTTGATGCTTTAGTTTTTGGTCACTGTTGATTATCCTATGCCTTTTTTTGGTGTAATAAAACCTAGAAGTGCTTATCTGCCTTCTTGTAAATATTCCAAGGGTGCTTTCAAGTAGCCGGAAAACTATTCTTCCTCTAGTTGCCGTAATAATGGAGAGAGTGCATTTCCTTTTCAATGAAATTATCGTACATAGGATAAATAGAAACTATGCCGACCAAGCCCTTCTTCAAGAATGTCCTATTCTACTTGGCGAACGTTATTAGGAGAATGAAAGTAACCCTCTTCGGGAACTGATATTGTGTTAGATTTTGAGAGATAAGGTAAAAAGCACCCAATCACTTAAGGCAGTTAACCGCAACCCCCCGGTCCGCGGATCAAATGGTGCCGGGCTATCTAAAGAACATTAAACTATTGCCATTTTATTTAAAGTGGTGCATTTCTCTCGGATTTGCGCAACTTTCAGAAGAAATCACTTTTATTCATTTTTGGTGTAACTATATTTTATTCTGAAGGCATATTTAAATGTAACTAAAATAAAATTGTTAAATCAAAACAATCTAAAATATAAATAATCAACGTGTCCCTCCCTTATGCACAAACTCACACACCAAAGTCAGTTCATTACCGCACAAAAATCAGAGCTGTAATCTTAGAATTTAAGCAATAATATACAATTATTTTGAAATTTTAAATAAAAAGTAAGGATTATTCAAAGGCTAAAAATATCTTTTTTTTTGTACAAAAAGTGAAAAAAAAATTAAGAAGTCCCAATATGTTACCCTTACTCGCAAAAGAAACAATTAATTAGAAATAAGAATAATATAATCCTTTTGAATAAACAAGTTTGTCGAGATGCATGAAGCTTCTCGGCAACTTAAATATGTTTGTAGTCATAATATTTAGTCTTTGATATCAGCTTATTGTTTGCGTTTTACTATCAAGTATTCTAAGAATTCAAAGAATTTTCTCTTTTTTACTAATGAAAACAATTTATTAATGTTGGAAAAAATATAATTTTAAATTCCTAATGTATATTTAAAGAATTTATTTTTAGGAACACGAAGTATATATAAAAATTGATAAATTATTAATATTTCATTTACGAGTTCTATTAGGGTCAAAGTAATAAGACGGACCTCGTAATTTAAATGACGATCAAGTAACGAGAACAATAGTCGAGCTAGAGCCCCCACTTCTTATTTTCACACCACGGCAACGTAAGGACTTTGATTTTATGCGTATCAGCTCTGTTACACAATGGAACCTCTAATCATGACCATTTTTCAATAAAAACATGTAGTGACTACAATGTCGCACTATCCAACAAGGGCCAACACTTATAGGCTTAGGATATTCATATTTTATAGCATAATGTGAAACACTTAACTGCTATTAATTTCATATATTTGCCACAGTAAATGTTTTATCATAATTTTCTGTATATATAAGAAGAATTAGATCAAAATAAAAGATTTTTATTTTTGAAAGATGCTTGTTACAATAAAATGTAGATTTAATCTTAGGATTCCTTGAGTACTATGAATTCTAATGTATCATAATATAATGGATTATGGAAAAATAAAAAATGACAATTATATACATCAAATCTTTCATTCCTTTATGGAAGATATATACGAAAATCCTTAAGAGGATTTAAATTTTTAAGATTTTTCTGGCATGTTCTAAAAAAGAAAAACAATTATAAATTGAGCAACAATGAAGTTTCAAAAAAGGATTTATGGCAATATGTTTATTGATATGCAGATGCTTGTAAGAGCTTTTAAACTCATTTTATTGTCGATTTGAGAAAGTCTGAACTTTGCATTATAACATAAAGAGACATGATCAGCAATTGGGCTTTTTTATTTTATTTTGTATTTTTGCTTATAATTATGTGCAAGTTATGAAGAATCATATTATTTACTTCTTATTTCTAATTTGACTATTTTAAATTTTAACACCAGGTGTGTATCAAATTCTAGCATTTATATATATGAATAAAAAATAAATTTAAAACATTTTATAACTTTTTTAATAAGTTTAATTGAAAATCAAAATATAAATATTTTTTCTTAAATAAAATCAATTAAATTTAGATTAGTTTATTGTACCTTTTCCTACAATGATATAGGCGTTTAATTTTTTTATGAAATTCTTTATATTATCACCTCTGTTTTGTGCTAAAATTTCTTGAATTTTCTTGAACTGAAAACATTAGTAATTACTACATTGGATTCTTCAAGAAAACATGTTTCCCTAAGACAGGGAGACTATTTGTGTTTAGGGACTTTCTAAGCCATGAACATCCCCACTATTCAGCGGGGTATCAACGACTGCTCTGCTTCTTTTATCCGCCGATGTATGGTGTCATAAATCAGCACCGAAAAAGGGGGAGTAAAGTTCGCTAGAAGCGCCGTCTTTAAGGGCATTTTTCTCACAAAGACCGCCGTCTCCAAAAGGTTAAAGTACATGTTTCTCTTTCTTTCTTTTTTCTTTTCACATATCCTTTTTTAACCCCCTACAATTTCTAAGAAAACTACATTTCTTTTTCACAACCCACCAAATGAGTCATATATCACCATTCGTCAATGGAACATACTGAGAAATTTCATGTATCCTTCCACAAGAAGGCAGAGTTACAAGTTTACTTTCCCCCTTTTTCAAAATGTTTCATGTTGACTTAATAATTACTCACAAAAAAAATTAATTTAAAAATTTTAAAGTATGCACATTTGAAAAAGCATAAAAAAAGGAAATTTTTCCAGTTTGTACTTTTTTTATTCGATAATTAAAATATTTTTATGATCATTTTAATGCACTAGATATGAATTTTCAGAACTTTAAATAATACTTAAAAATACTTAGAAATTTTTTTAAAAAAATCGAAATCATGGATGAATTTAATTTTTTTTTTCACTTTTTAGATGCAATTTATTCCTTACAATTGAAAGCAATATCCTAGATGTAAATATACAAGAAAGAAACTCCACAGGATTAACATTACGCTCGATATTTTGTGGTGGTGTGTCAAAGGGATCCTTAAGTCCCCAAGCAGGTTTGGTACTCCTTTATCGACCCACTGTAATAGGGATGAAAGACTGAGTCTACCTTATCCACCCTGGGAATAGAACCCAGACCTGTGGTGTGGAAGCACGATACTTGACCACTGGGCCTAATTTTCTTCCTTACTATAAACAACACATGCTCATTTAGCCATCATAAACCATGCTATTTTGAAACATTTTTTTCACTTATTTAAGCATTCTCCTTATATTTATCAGTAGCGTAACATACACCCCCACATTGTGGGGGAGGGGTTCCAGGGACTCAAGGGGCCCAAAGCTTGACTGACGCAAAGTGCATATTTGGACTTCAGGCCCAAAACCTGAATTTGCAGGGGGGATCCTAGTATTCTCCATTATGCCACTGATGCTTATACAACTAAAATCTACATGCATGTGAGTTACATTTCTCTTATTTTGAGTAGAAGCTCAAAACTACATACAAAGTCTGTTATGAAAGTAGTAGGACTTTTTTTTCTCCTGAGCAAATGGGTGAACGAGAGGCGGTGTGCACGCACACAATTGGTGTAGGGGGATATTAGGAATGCTGGGAAATATCGACAGTCGGCTGTTCAAGAGAGCAGGTCGCTTGTACTGTGAACCTCTGTTGAAATACCTTCATCACAGAGAATCGTGGAATGTTTTCTGGAGCAGCGATACACCATCAAATTTTGTGTAAAGTTTGGTAAAACAGGCAAAGAGATTCACAACATAATTAAAGAGGCCTACGGTGATGCTTCCATGGGTAGATTAGATGTTTTTGAGTGGCACAAGCTGTACCGAGAAGGTAGGGAAAGAGTGGAAGACAACGACCGCTCAGGAGGTCCTTCGACCAGCAAGACCAACCAAAATGTGTTGCAAGTGAAAAATTTACTGAACAGTCAAGACTGATTGCTGATGAACTGAGCATTCCTCAAACCCAAGTGTTTGAGATTGTGACACCATGACAACACACCGAGCCACACAGCATTTCGCGTAGTAAAGTGTCTTGCCCAGGACAATGTAGCAATGTTGCCTCATTCCCCCCTACAGCCCCACCAGACTTTTTTCTGCTCCCAAGAATAAAATCGATGCTCAAGGAAAAGCATCATGGAGCGGTAGGAGCGGTTCAACAGGCCGTGAGGAATGAGCTAAACAGCATTCCAGTCCAGGCGTACGATAACTGGAAAATTCATTGGCGGCACTGTATAGCTGCGGAAAGGTTCTACTTTGGAAAATTCTAATCGTTTGTACTATTGTCATGAATAAAAATTTTTTAAAAAAATGAGTCCTTCAACTTTCAGAACACACCCTGTATATCAAATCCTATGAACATATAATGCCAAGACCATGCAGACATGACAGCCAAGAATTGAATGTTTCTTGATGGCATATATGTGCAATGGTCAGAGCAAAGGGGTTAAAGCACAGTTATGGTTCCTTTTTAAGTAAAATAAAATTTCTTATAAAAAAATGGGCAGCTAATTATATAATTTTTAATTTACTTTTAAGAAAAGGATTATTACAGCTTTCAAATTTTAAAAAACAATTGAATGCAAATTTAATTTTAATATTTTAAAAATTTCACATATATAACACATTATGAAGTAATATACTTAGAAATACTGTGCAAAAAACAGCATTTTTAGCATTTTCTGGTTGAATCCTAGGAGGACCCACTTTTGGTCGCCAAATTTTTTTGTCGCCAAATTTTGAGCGATAAAGGTTACAATATGGTAACCTTTCCATTTCATCAGAAAATTTGGATTTTCAAATCACCGAAAAAAATGGCAACCCTAAAAAAAGTGCAACATTTTTCGCCTTTTCCGAAAAAACGTCATTTTGACATTTGACTTCGCTGGAGGTTGTTAAGAATGGCGTGTGAAAGGAAATTACTTTAAAGTGAGGCTATGATATGTTTATTTGTATAAACATATCATAAAATATGCGTTTGCAAAAGCGAAAGGGAACGGTTGACGGCTACGAATGGCGTTGCCGCAAACAGTCGAAAGATAATCGCCACGACGTCGTTCGGAGTGTGAGAAAGGGCACTTGGTTTAGCGAAAGCAAACTTGCTATAACTATTATCTTGCGTTTGACGAGATATTGGTTTGGCAAGAGCATGAATGAGTTCGTGATGAATGACTTGAAAGTTAATAAGAATATGACAAAGTTAATAAGACATGTGGCGGCGATCTTACGATCACAAGTTGGTGAATGAGAATTTTCATAAATTCCTTGTATCCATCGCAAGGGTGTATCCACCAACAGATCATGACGAAATGCAAGCGTAAGGTAAGTGCTTTTTAACATTTTTTAAAATTGATTTCATGTATTTCTTCGATTTTATCCTTGCGAAACGCCCCTTTCGTCCTTTTTTAAAAATGTAAATCATGTTGTACACACTGGTTTTAGAATACTTTTTTAAAATGAATTTCATTGCTTTCTCCGTTTTTTTCTTTATATAATGATTAATTTAATGTATTTATTCGATTTCATCTTTGCGAAACGCCCATTTCATCCCCCCTCCGCTGACGCATGCGCTTCCCAAGAGTTTTTCGTCATTGACGCCTTTTTGAAAACCTTCAATTTGGCGCTTTTTGGCGAAAAATTTTTGGCGCCAAAAACAGCAGTGGGTCCTCCTAGGATTTTACCCTCTGAAAATACTAATTCAATAAAGTTAGTCTACATTTTATAAATAAAACTGAATGCACATACTGGTGTGACATAACCCAAAACATCTTGATTGAAATTTCGAACCAGTGCTTGAGCAACACTAAAACTGTTGTGTTCTTCTAAAATGTCTTGGTAATTCACAAGTTCTTTTAAACTGCCATCATCAAGTGAAGCATCCAATTTATGCAAGTTATTCTAAATAGAACAAGGGAAACAAATTCAGTCATTTTAAAATTAAAAATAATAAAAGGAATATTTTAAAAAATCTGAAAAATACAAATTAAATATTTTCAATCACAGTCTAATTTTCCAATCTCTTTTATAAAAATAAGCTAGTCTCTTTGACTCAGTATTTATAATAAAGCTTTACTTTAAAAAAAGCGTAATTAAATTAATTATTGATAATAAAGTTATGTTTTTTTAAAAGGAAAGAAAAGAAACATATTTACAAGTATTATGTACATGATAAAAAAAATATATAATACATTTTTTAATGGGGCTGGAGATTGGAATTTTTACCCCTTTTTAGTGTGGCACCATATAGGTATATACCAACTGCCACCATGTAACTTTGATGCCCTGTTTCCTCCCCAGAGGAAAGCACCTGAGCTCTGATGATGCAAAACTGACAAGAAAAATTTAAAAATTATACAACAATTTAAATTTAAATATTTAAGAAGACAAAATGCAGTTACTTGCAGAATTGCTAAACTAATACAACTTCAAACAGATGAAATATGCTTAAACTATAGAATCTTAAAATTAAAAATATACTGTCTCTATGCTTGTGTTTTTAAAATCCCTGTCAAATTTTTTGCTCCAAGCCATAACTACTTTAAAATCCAATAAACAATATTAATATATTATATTCAAAATATGGTTGTAGTGTAAATTAGTCTCTTGGATTTTGCAATGTTTTTAGATTTCATGGTAAGATAATTCTTCTTTCAGGCAAACTATTTACAATGGTAACCCAGATACAATGAAATGGGAAACTGTTCTACTCTATCACATGTTCCCTATACTTGAATTACTATATTTATGATTTAAAACTAACAAATGTTTCCAAAAAGAGACAAATGATCCTTTTCATATTAAATATTTTATCCCATTATTTAGAAAACTTTATTGAGATTTCAACTTTGATATTCACTGCAAACTTGTATCAGGTTGTTTGGTGATTTTAAAAAGGTTTATTTATCATTGGAAGAATTCAAATTCTTATTGAAAGTCTTCATTCCATAACAATAGTAAAATTCATAATTCTTAATGTTAAAAAATATTTCACTAATTTCCAACAATTCTCTTCAATGTACATTGAAAATTGTATTTTACATTATTTTGCTTGGAATTTCCTATTTTGCTTTCTGTGAGCAACTATCAATACACATCAATAGCCCGGTGACCACTAAAATTGCCAACTTCGCCAAGGGACACCATAATCTACACCTTAATTTTAAGATGTTATTCATAAACTTTTAAGAAAATGTTTCTCATTAATATTTTTACTTTATTATCTTCTTTTATGTAAACTTAATATTTTTTCTGTATTTTTAATTATTATTGTTATTTATTTCTATTTGTTATAACATCCTGTCCACACACACAATTCAAACTAAACAAAACTAAAAAAAATATGACAAGAAAATGTTTTGATACAACTATTCAAATACATAAAGCTAACCAAGAAAAATAATACAAATTTGGACATATTTATTTAAAAAATGCAATATAATTATATAAACTTCAAAATATTTTTCATAATTCAAGTAAAATATTAGAAAAGGACAAATTAAAAACAAAAAAAATATATTCTAGATGTAACTTGCATATGCTTAATATTAAAACAAAAACAAGCTTCATATTTGTTACACTATATATTTTTGTAAAACTTCAAAAATATCAAGAAAATAAGTGTGTGGCACAAAGCTTATTTAAATATTCAAATTACTTGTTTTTTCCAGAAAAAAATTCACAAGACACACACATTTTGCAATTAACTCTTGTACACTCCTTATTATTCCCATGAAATAGAAAGGGAAAATGCGAGGGGCGATAAGGAAGGAATTCATCGCCAGCAAACAGAACTGTATAATCTCATATGATAAAGAGTTCTCAAAATAATTTCTGATAAAAACAATCATTAAAATAACATCGATTTAGATCTACACAATGGCTACTGACAATAAATCTCATAATTTTGAAAAAATGATTAATTAACAAGGATATCTATGTGCCTTCAATCTCCTAACAAACCATATGTGGGGACTTTGAGTCAAATTTCTTTTAACTAGAAGCTTTTGTAATTCCACATAGCATTATTAAATGAATAAGAATTGAGAAATTTAACATTTGAAGGGAGAAAGTATCCCATTTTAAAAATTAAAGCATATTATATCTGCTCCAACCTAAATATCACCTCATATAATCTGAAATCTCAATTAAATGACAATCACAAAACCTGAGCTTGTATCACTCTTCCAACTTCCACACTATGCAGCATAAGAGCTGAGGAGACTATTTCATTACTGTAATAAAGAAAAAACTATTTCATAGATTTGACTCATCATATTAAAGATAAAAGCCAATTGCGAAAACAAAAGGAAGTATCAGGCAACAAAGGATTTACAGGCTCATGGTGTTTAGTAATACAGTACACATTTATGCAACTCAACAAAAAAAGAGAGACTTTTTCAAACATATATCTCTACCATTATATTTCTAAAAACCTCAGTTTTTTTTTTTTTTTTTTTTTTTTAATACTAAGTATATCGCTTCAAATAATATATTTTCTGTCATATTATTCCGAATTTACTCACAGAGTTGGTAGATTTTTTCTCACTTTTGTGATCACTTTTTGTCAAAGTGGCATAATAGCAGAAAACTTGAACAAAAATAAAAAAGATTAAAAATTCGATTTTCCACATGTGGATATGTTTCTTAAGGCTTCCAAGTTCAGGTTTTATGGGATATCGAGCAACAAAGGCTATATTATCCCGGCTTCCAAAATATAATACTTTCTACAAGAATCTAGCGCGTAGCGTTAAATAAAGAGCACTTTTTGAGTTCCTCACACCCTCGGACATTCCTCTTCGGCACGGTCAAAGGAAAAGAGGTTGCTTGTCATTGGTAGATGTGCAATGACGTCATTTTTCTGGGTTGCCTGGTTTGGCGTTATAGCACTTTTCTATGCCGTAGTGGTTCATTGAAACATAAAAGTTTTGTCCCAATTTGGGAGATTGTTTTTCAGGCAGTTTTTTACTTCCATACTCAGACCAGTACTCCTTTACGCTTCTCCCGTCTGGGGGCATGCTACCAAATCTAATATCGACCGACTAGAATTTTCTCAAAACATCATGATTAGAAAACTAACAAACTCCCCATGGTTTGTGAGAAACGAGGATCTTAGATTCGCGTTAAATCTCACAACCGTGCGGGAAACCATTAAGAAAACTGCAACTAAATTCTTCTCTAACCTAGAATTAATCGATAATAGAACTTTAAGAAAAATAGAAATATATATTCCTGACCCAAATTTTAACAGACCCCGTAACATTTTACTTTAACATTAATTCTAACAGGGAGACTTGTCTCCCACCCTGATCACAATCTAACTTTTTTCAACCGACTCCACCCCCTTCTCAGTAGCTGCCTCCCCATTGGTCGAGCGTAAAAGTCACACAAAGATCTTAAATCCGACCGCTCTTGCGGCCATCTCACCGAATGGTAATATTCTTAGCAATTGGGCTGTAGCCTCAGCTATTGATATTATCGCACCAGACACTCCAACACATTTCAACCACAACGCTCCAAGCACTATTATTGACATCGGCTTTGCAGCTAATTTCTCACACTCTAATGTTTTTACTGTAAATGAACTTAGCAGTGATCACAATCCAGTTATTTTCGATTTCGTAACTAACTGTCAATTACCACCTTTACTTCAAACTCTTAAAACTACTAACTGGATTAAGTTTCAAGAAATTCTCCACTACAACATGCCAGGAAATCCTACGATAGAAAATTTGGACCAGACCATTCAAAATTTCAGCAACATGGTCTCAGATGCTATTAATACTTCCACATCCACTAGAATTTCCAAAACTTCACACCTCCGCCTTCCTATTAATATTAGAGAGCTCATTAAAACTAAAAACAGATTCCGTAAACTTTGGAACAATACAAGATACCCCCTCTATAAAAGGGAAGTGAATGCTCTCGTTAGGCAGATTAGGATCGAAATCAACGAACATAAAAACAGGACCTGGAAAAACCTTCTTTCCTCGTTAAATGTTGAAGATAATTCTCTTTATAATTTGCATAAAAGAATTACAAAAAAATATACTGTCATCCCACCTCTCCATGGTCCGAGTGGTATGGCTTTCTCCGATTTCGAAAAAGCGGAGGCTTTCAAAGACACACTAGAAGTCACTTTTCAAGAAAATGCTGAACCTTATAGTGACGACAAAATTGAAGAAGTCGAAAGTTTAGTGAATCACTATTTCGACAACTTCAACACACTTACACCACCCTCACTTCGCCCTTAGAAGTACGAGGCATCATTAAAAAATTACGTAATAGGAAGTCACCCGGCCCAGATCAGATTCCAAATATAGCTTTAAAATATCTTCCTATTAATGCTATTACACATTTAACTAAAATTTACAACAGATGCCTCATTAACTGCCACTTTCCTACACAGTGGAAAATAGCAAATGTAGTCATGTTGCCCAAGCCAAATCAGGATCATAAGTTTAGTCAAAATTACAGGCCGATCTCATTATTAAGCACCACTGCTAATATTTTCGAAAGAATAATTTTAAACAGGATTAAAACTCACTGCAAAGCCATAGACTGTATTCCCCCGGAACAATGCGGTTTCCGGGAGGGCCATTCTACGCTACATCAATTGATACGTGCCACTAATATTATAAATGAAGGCTTCGCTAGCAAATTATACACTGTAGGTGTCTTTTTGGATGTCAAAAGGGCATTCGACAAAATGTGGCATGATGGCCTCACTTACAAAATGATAAAACTCAAATTCCCTGCTTATTTAATTAAAATTATTCACAATTATTTACACAACAGAACCTTCCGGGTTCGTGTAAATAACACATTTTCCGAAACGGGTTTTTGTAAAAGTGGAACCCCGCAGGGTTCGGTTCTCTCCCCGTATCTTTACAACATTTTTACACATGACTTTCCAGATCACCCCACCGTCAGTACTTTTTTATTCGCAGATGACTCAGCAGCGCTCACCCAGGGAATCCAACTCAATTACACTATTAAAGCAATGCAAAATTACCTCGTAATACTAGAGAATTGGTTAACTGATTAGAGAATAGCAATTAATGTAGAAAAAACACAAGCCATTGTTTTCAGGAAATGGGGCGTCATTGACCCCCAAACTTAACTCACTCTTTTCGATGACAACATTCTGTGGGTCCCGGTCGTTCGTTACTTGGGCTTATATCTCGATAGTCGCCTAACTTACAAGAATCATATTGACTATCTTTCAAACAAATTCTGGGGTAGAATAGCGTTAGCTATCTCCCTTATTGGGAGAAGCTCTCCTCTCTCCCTTGAAAATAAAGTTATACTGTACAAGCAAATTTTGCGTCCAACAATAACGTATGGGTCCCCATTTGGGGGCCGCGGCCCCGACCCACACAAAACGCATTCAAATTATTCAAAACAAAATTCTTAGAATCATTGCTAACGCACCTTGGTACGTTAGAAATAGTGTCATTCATCACGACTTACACATGGAGCCGATTGATAATTGCATCACTAGAACTTCTAGAAATGTTTTTACTTCTATTCAAAATCATGACAACCCAGTAATTAAAGCACAAACACTATTCACGTATCCTCACGCTAAAATAAATTTTGTTTACAAAACGACAAAATGGAATCTGCCCTTAAAACCGCCGTAACTACAACAATAATACTTAATTGCTACACTTAAACAACATTTAAATGCATTTGCCTACATCAGAAATGGGATCAGTGATTAAAGCTGGCTCCTGCTTCAAGTTCCACATCGTTCCGGCTGCAAGTTCTGTCTTGCAGTCTCCATTCTCTTTTTCATACCAGCTGCAAAAAAAAAAAAAAAAAAAAAAAAAATCCCGCAGCTTCTCCATTCCGATTGCGTTTTGGTGCTCCTCGAACGCGTTTTTGGGGCTGTTAAGCCCCCCCCCCCTTCCTTGCGCTCCTCCATTCCTGCCCGCGTAACGTACTTTTGTCTCGTTTTCGTCTGGCCGCTTCTTCCTCCATCCTCCCCCTGCGGGGAGTGTATTCAGATATTGATTTTCATTGCTACTTTCTCTCCGCGAATTTGGGTATAAGCGATTCATTTCGCTGGCACCCGTTAAATCTAATTTTCGTTTCGTCCATCTCACCGAAGCGGACGGCAAAAGGAAGGAAAGAAACCGGCTCGCCGGTCTCTCCCTTCCCTAGCCGCCCAGCGCATCTGATTTATTGCCGCCGGCCCCCTCTTCGGAGGGCGAGTCGACAGGCGCACCTGTGATATCTTTCTCACACACACGACAGCCAAACGCAAACATCTGCTTCCAGTCCCCTTACACACCTTTGCATTATTTTTTAATTAAATTTATGGCAATCACTGTAAACTTTATATTTTGTATACTTTAAATTTAAAAAAGGGCAATTTACCAATTGAAAGTAACAACCATATTCAATGATAGGAGATAAAGATCTCGGAATGAGATCAGGCGCTCCAGCCCCATCGATTCAACACCTCAGGTAGTTTTTTCTTCCGTGTCTTGAGTATAATAGCTAAATTCCCTTGCGTATGAAATTTTCACTGTAAAAATAACAATCGGTTCTTTTTTTCATTCACGTAAATCAAAATATTTTTAATGGATTCAATTTTGTAGAAGAAATATATGTTTGAGCTTAGTAAATGAGAGGAACTCAATTACAAATAAAAAAAATTGTTATATAAGTTTTTAATAATCCATTTAATGTGATTAATAATACTTTGAAAATGAATTACATGTTTCGAGTTTTATCCTTATGTAAGAAAAAAGAAGTCACTTATAAATAAAGAAAATGTATGTTTGTTTTTATAATATATATTTATTGTTAATATTAATGTACATTTTAAAGGAAAATGAATTCGTTCTTATATCAGAATGAATTTGTACAGGCAAGTGATATTTTAAATTATTAGCCATTTTTGTAATTAGTGATTTGTTTTTTGTATATATATATGTGTGTGTGTGTGTGTGTGTGTGTGTGTGTGTGTGTGTGTGTGTGTGTGTGTGTGTGTGTGTGTGTGTGTGTGTGTGTGTGTGTGTGTGTGTGTGTGTGTGTGTGTGTGTGTGTGTGTGTGTGTGTGTGTGTGTGTGTGTGTGTGTGAAAGACTCATTTATTCACATTTATAAAAAAAAATTCGTCTAATACTCTGTTTCCTTTTAAATTTTAGAATTAAATTTACTGCAAAAGTTTTAGCTATTATAAACTTAACACTATATAAATAAACTCATACTTAAATTTTTATTTTCTATCTTTAGTAAAATAGTATAAATAAAGAGATTCGTGGCTATTGTATAAGAAACACCTCACTGTTCTAACTTCCACATCACATCCATATTATTCGTTCAAGTTATCATCGACTCATTTATTCACATAATTCTCAATTTTTGCAATTATTTTAGAGGTTTTCTAACATGCTCACACATATAAATCTTCATTCAGGGTTTAAATCAAAAGTCCTGGAATAGAGTACCACTTGAATCCCTTCATCAGTGGTTTGCTTTAGAGCAGTGATTCCCAAAGTGGTCTATATAGACCCCCAGGGGTCTATGACGACCTGCAAGGGGTCCATGAGGTGTAAATGGGGGTCTACGTTGGTGTCTCTCATTAATCCAGGACGTGACTAATATTGAAAGGAAATTTAATCAAGTGGAAACTAGACTTACCTATTTAACAGATGTCTTTACTAAATTTAATGAGGTTTAATATTACAGTTACAAGGTGATAGCATAAATTTTATTAAAACAAGGACCACATTTCAGATTTTTTTTTTTTTTTTTTTTTTTGCCAGAATTAAGCTAAAGGAGTATAATTTTGAGCATAGCCACAGCATTCAAATGGCTTTTTTTTAGATTTTGAAACTAGGTTTGAGAATTTTTGACTATCGTAACACCATATTAGGCAATGGATTCATATAGTCACACTTTGAAAAAAAATGTCATATTACAAGAATTAAGTGCTTAGAATATGCACTAACGCAGATCTTTAAGTAAAGTTTAGAAACGATGTCAACAATTTTAGCTTTAAAAAGATATGCCTGTTATTTATTCCATAGTATGGAATATCTTGAGAAAGTTTTTAAATGTTTTTTCGGATTGAGAAGGAGTTTCAGTGCGCTTGCCAATCTCCAAAACAAAAAAGAAAGAAATTACTGGACACTATTAACCGAAGAGATATTCAGGGTTAAAACCTCATAACAGTAATGGCAAATGTTGAAAATTTGTCATTGCATCCCCAGATTCATCCCTCCATTAAAAGCATATGTTTGTCGCTCAGCTATTTTATGTAACAGTTATTTTATGCATCAATTATTTTAATTAATTAACATGTGTTTTCTTTAGTATTAAACATTATATACATCACTACGGTAAAAAATTTTAATATTTTAAAGTAAATAGCTCTATACCTGCTATCAAAAACACATTTAAGTTGATAAATTCGCAAAAATTTAATATTAGGTAAGTAGGGGTCTACGCCAAGCTGAAAAACCTGTCAAGGGGTCTATGAGGCAAAAAAGTTTGGGAACCTTTGTTATAGAGAATAGTTTGTTTTTATAACAGGCAGGTATGATGAAGAAATGGTCATTATTGGAATTTGGATTCATCTTAAGAAGTATTTACTGATCTGCAGTAGCGCACACAGGAATTGCGATTTTGTCGATTTTCGGGAACAAAACACAGTAAAAAACTAATTTTTGAATAAATAATTAGCATTAATTAATAAAATTAATCATTAATAACAAGTAATTAATTAAATTTTACGTACTATATACTTAGAATTATAATCAATCGGAAAAAATATCAAGGGCTTTGGGTGGTACCGGACCCCTCCCCCCCCTTGTGTGCGCCACTGCTGATCGGTGCTGTGTCACTCGAAGCATATCAATTTTCTCCTTTCCTAAAGTATGTTTCCTCCTGTAAAGCTACTGCTCGAAAATTAATACGAAAATATGACATAAAATTATACCTTTTCGAGCAAAAATAAAAATTAGCCATTAAATTATAATTTCCAAAAACTTATTTAGATTTTGCATACGGCAGATACCTGTGGAGGCCTTTTACACGTTTTGAGTGTAAATTATTGGGAGAGGGGATTGATCTTAAATTGATTTTCAAATGTAATGGTTTTTATTGCTATGTTAATAAAGAATATTCGATTATTCTCTGAATTTTTCTATTTATTTTTGGACTGGGGCTAATTTTTTTTTCTGAGCTGCACATTTGGAAACTATTGTATTACCATACGTCCTAAAAGGGAAGATTGTGTTTAGAATTAGAATGACGCGTGCATTATATTTCTTAAAATATTATTGAAGTTTATTTATTTTTATCACGCAGAGATCAGAGCATTTATCTTAGAATTTCAGCAACGTTATACTAACTGATACATCAAAAGAATTATAATTAATTGTAACTTAAAAATAAGAAGCTAACAAGTTTAACTTCTATCCATAAAACTAATAAAATAACCTTTTTATATGAAAGATGAAAAGTAAGGAATAAATGTATTGTAATTAGTCATAAAAGAACAATTAAATACGAATAAGAATAGTTTTTTCTTATATAAATAAGTTTACCAAGATACATGAATGATTTGCTCCTTGCTGACTTAAAGATATGTGTAGTCATAATTTTGTCTTATGTCAACTAATTGTTTGCGTTTTACTAATCAAGAATTTTTCTAAAAATTCAAAGGATTTGATATTTTATGCTAACGAAAGCAGTATATTACAGTTGGAAAAAATATAAATTTTACATTTATTCATTTGTATATTTAAAGGATTTATTTTTAAGAACATGCAAGTAATTCGATAGTTTATTACTGTCTCATTCAGAGGAAACATGAGGAATATCTCAATGAGATGGTCCTCATTATTTGAATCAGATTTAGATTTCTGCTAAAATTTCGTGTTAAATGGGTCACTTTGGTAAGTTTCTAAGGCTAAAAAAAAAGTTATTGGCTTGGTCACCGAATCGTCGGTAAAGTGGCTGTCCTGCGTCAAAGCGTCGGGTTTTTTAAAAAAAATCTTTCAATTTCAAAAAAAGTTATAGGAATTTCGCAAAACGGAGACCAGATTTAGATTTTTGGTAAAATTTCGAGTTAAATGAGTCACTTTGGTAAGTTTCTAGGGTGGAAAAAGAAAGTTATAGGCTTGGTCACGGAATCGTCGGTAAAGTGGCTGTCCAGCGTCAAAACGTCGGTTTTTTTAAAAATGATCTTTCAATTTAAAAAAAAAGTTATAGGAATTTCGGAAAACAAAGAGACCAGATTTTGATTTCTGGTAAAATTTCGAGTTAAATGGATCACTTTGGTAAGTTTCTAGGGTGGAAAAAAAGTTATTGGCTTGGTCACCCAATCGTCGATAAGTTGGCTCAACTTCAAAGCGTCGGGTTTTTTAATATGATCTTTCAATTTAAAAAAAAAAGTTACCGGAATTTCGCAAATCGGAGACCAGATTTAGATTTCTGGTGAAATTTAGGGTTAAATGGGTCACCTTGGTAAGTTTCTAGGGTGGAAAAAAAAGTTATAGGCTTGATCACCGAATCGTCGGTAAAGTGGCTGTCCAGCGTCAAAGCGTCGGTTTTTTTAAAAATGATCTTTCAATTTAAAAAAAAAGTTATAGGAATTTCGCAAAACGGAGACCAGATTTAGATTTCTGCTAAAATTTCGGGTTAAATGGGTCACTTTGGTAAGTTTCTAAGGCTAAAAAAAAAGTGATTGGCTTGGTAACCGAATCAGACTATTGAAATAAAAAGGGAAGATTTTCAAAAAAACGGTTGTGAATAACTTTAGAACGAATTGGAATTTCGACAAACGCCATACATATTCGTGACCAGTGTTGAATCCTACACAAGAAAAACTAAGTTTGGTAAGAATTGGAGGAGGACAAAAAAAAGACCCAAAATCACGGAAATCAGATATACGTTACAATTAAGCCCATTTGAAAGAAGAGCGTTTAAAAAGGGTTCCTACAATAGTTAAAAATTTTTTACTTTCTTTTTGGGTGTTTTTCTTATAAATTTCATAAAAACGCATTGTCTAAGTGCAATAATTCGAGATCTATTAATCATAGAGTAAAGTTTTAATAGTCATCTGGTTTGGGAACAAATTCCCGTTCGAATGACACGCAGTGTTTAAAAATCGGTCAGTAAGTTGGCTGTCTATTGTCAAAGCGTTGGTTTTTGTAAAGATGATCTTTTAATTAAAAAAAAAAGTTACCGGAATTTCGCAAAACGGAGACCAGATTTAGATTTCTAGTAAAATTTCGGGTTAAATGGGTTACTTTGGTAAGTTTCTAGGGTGGAAAAAGAAAGTTATAGGCTTGATCACCGAATCGTCGATAAGTTGGCTGTCCAGCTTCAAAGCGTCGGTTTTTTTAAAGATGATCTTTCAATTTAAAAAAAAAGTTACAGGAATTTCGCAAAACGGAGACCAGATTTAGATTTCTGCTAAAATTTCGGGTTAAATGGGTCACTTTGGTAAGTTTCTAAGGCTAAAAAGAAAGTTATTGGCTTGGTCACCGAATCGTCGGTAAAGTGGCTGTCTAGCGTCAAAGCGTCGGTTTTTTTAAAAATGATCTTTCAATTTAAAAAAAAAATTATAGGAATTTCGCAAAACGGAGACCAGATTTAGATTTCTGGTAAAAGTTCGAGTTAAATGGGTCAGTTTGGTAAGTTTCTAGGGTGGAAAAAATTTATTGGCTTGGTCACCCAATCGTCGATAAGTTGGCTCAGCTTCAAAGCGTCGGTGTTTTAAAGATGAGCTTTCAATTTTAAAAAAAAGTTACCGGAATTTCGCAAATCGGAGACCAGATTTAGATTTCTGGTAAAATTTCGGGTTAAATGGGTCACTTTGGTAAGTTTCTAAGGTTAAAAAAAAGTGATTGGCTTGGTCACCGAATCGTCGGTAAAGTGGCTGTCCAGCGTCAAAGCGTCGGTTTTTTAAAAATGATCTTTCAATTTAAAAAAAAAGTTACCGGAATTTCTTAAATCGGAGACCAGATTTAGATTTCTGGTAAAATTTCGGGTTAAATGGGTCACTTTGGTAAGTTTCTAGGGTGGAAAAAGAAAGTTATTGGCTTGGTCACCCAATCGTCGATAAGTTGGCTCAGCTTCAAAGCGTCGGGTTTTTTAAAGATGATCTTTCAATTTAAAAAAAAAAGTTACCGGAATTTCGTAAATCGGAGACCAGATTTAGATTTCTGGTGAAATTTCGGGTTAAATGGGTCACCTTGGTAAGTTTCTAGGGTGGAAAAAGAAAGTTATAGGCTTGATCACCGAATCGTCGATAAGTTGGCTGTCCAGCTTCAAAGCGTCGGTTTTTTTAAAGATGATCTTTCAATTTAAAAAAAAGTTACAGGAATTTCGCAAAACGGAGACCAGGTTTAGATTTCTGCTAAAATTTCGGGTTAAATGGGTCACTTTGGTAAGTTTCTAGGGTGGAAAAAAAGTTATAGGCTTGGTCACCGAATCGTCGGTAAAGTGGCTGTCCAGCGTCAAAACGTCGGTTTTTTAAAATGATCTTTCAATTTAAAAAAAGTTATAGGAATTTCGGAAAACGGAGACCAGATTTTGATTTCTGGTAAAATTTCGAGTTAAATGGATCACTTTGGTAAGTTTCTAGGGTGGAAAAAAAAAGTTATAGGCTTGGTCACCGAATCGTCGATAAGTTGCCTGTCCAGCTTCAAAGCATCGGTTTTTTAAAAATGATCTTTCAATTTAAAAAAAAAAGTTATAGGAATTTCGCAAAACGGAGACCAGATTTAGATTTC
This sequence comes from Trichonephila clavipes, assembly GCA_019973935.1. Lineage (NCBI taxonomy): Eukaryota > Metazoa > Arthropoda > Arachnida > Araneae > Nephilidae > Trichonephila > Trichonephila clavipes. Next base: position 6,089 of record BMAU01019516.1, on the reverse strand, counting down.
TGGTAAAATTTCGAGTTAAATGGATCACTTTGATAAGTTTCTAGGGTGGAAAAAAAGTTATTGGCTTGGTCACCCAATCGTCGATAAGTTGGCTCAACTTCAAAGCGTCGGTTTTTTTAAGATGATCTTTCAATTTAAAAATAAGTTACAGGAATTTCGCAAAACGGAGACCAGATTTAGATTTCTGCTAAAATTTCGGGTTAAATGGGTCACTTTGGTAAGTTTCAAAGGCTAAAAAAAAAAGTGATTGGCTTGGTTACCGAATCAGACTATTGAAATAAAAAGCGGAAGAATTTCAAAAAAATCGGTTGTGAATAACTTTAGAACGAATTGGAATTTCGACAAACGCCATACATATTCTTGACCAGCGTTGAATTCTACGCAAGAAAAACTAAGTTTGGTGGAATTGGGAAAGAAAAATGAAAAGTTATGACCCAAATGCATGATTATTGAAATAAAAGGGACGTTGAATTCTAACAAGAAAAACTAAGTTTGGTAAAATTGGAGGAGGACAAAAAAACGACCCAAAATCACGGAAATTAGAAATGCGTTACAATCAAGTCCATTTGAAAGAAGAGCGTTTAAAAAGGGTTCACAATCGTCGGCAAATTTTTTCCACTTTTTTTTTTTGGTCGTTTTTTTAAAGATTATAAATTTAAAAAAAAATAAGCATTGTCTAAAACGTGCAGACCAATTTAGATTTCTGATAATCACAGAGTAAATGGGTCACTTTAATAGTCATCTGGTTTGGGAAGAACTTCCCGTTTGAATGACACGCAGTGTTAAAAATCGGTCGGTAAGTTGGCTGTCTGTTGTATATTTAACTGTAACCGGTGATGTTTATTTAACTGATGACTGAGTGGAATTTAAAAATAACACGCAACTATGAAATTGTATCTGTAATTAGTAATGATTTACAGTGAAGTAGAGATATATTAAAATAAATTTGGTATATTTTAAGGAGGAAGTCGTTCAAATGTGCATCTAATTATTGTTTGAACTCACACAACACAACAGTTGGCGACGAGGATGGGATATATTGATGATTCAATTTAAAAGGCATAGCCTGAAAACTGCTCAAAAAGAGAAATTTTTTCTCTTTAATCGGAAGGAACCATGGAACAGCAAATTGCAGACTTATCCGGCAGAATCAAGATTTGATTCGAGCGCTGCAAATTAGAGACGATTCTCATAAAAAGTAACTGTGCAATTTGACAAATTTGATGAAGAAAATGCGTCAAAGCGTTGTTTTTTGTAAAGATGATCTTTCAATTTAAAAAAAAAAGTTATAGGAATTTCGCAAACCGGAGACCAGATTTAGATTTCTGGTAAAATTTCGAGTTAAATGGGTCACTTTGCTAAGTTTCTAGGGTGGAAAAAAAAGTTATTGGCTTGGTCACCGAATCGTCGGTAAAGTGGCTGTCCAGCGTCAAAGCGTCGGTTTTTTTAAAAATGATCTTTCAATTTAAAAAAAAAGTTATAGGAATTTCGCAAATCGGAGACCAGATTTAGATTTCTGGTAAAAGTTCGGGTTAAATGGGTCACTTTGGTAAGTTTCTAGGGTGGAAAAAGAAAGTTATAGGCTTGGTCACCGAATCGTCGATAAGTTGGCTGTCCAGCTTCAAAGCGTCGGTTTTTTTAAAGATTTTCTTTCAATTTAAAAAAAAAGTTACAGGAATTTCACAAAACCGAGACCAGATTTAGATTTCTGCTAAAATTTCGGGTTAAATGGGTCACTTTGGTAAGTTTCTAATTCTAAGAAAAAAAGTTAAACGCTCTGTCACCGAATCGTCGGTAAAGTGGCTGTCCAGCGTCAAAGCGTCGGTTTTTTAAAAAATGATCTTTCAATTTAAAAAAAAGTTATAGGAATTTCGAGAAACGGAGACCAGATTTAGATTTCTGGTAAAATTTCGAGTTAAATGAGTCACTTTGATAAGTTTCTAGGGTGGAAAAAGAAAGTTATAGGCTTGGTCACGGAATCGTCGGTAAAGTGGCTGTCCAGCGTCAAAGCGTCGGTTTTTTTAAAAATGATCTTTCAATTTAAAAAAAAGTTATAGGAATTTCGGAAAACGGAGACCAGATTTTGATTTCTGGTAAAATTTCGATTTAAATGGGTCACTTTGGTAAGTTTCTAGGGTGGAAAAAAAAAGTTATTGGCTTAGTCACCCAATCGTCGGTAAAGTGGCTCAGCTTCAAAGCGTCTGGTTTTTAAAGATTATCTTTCAATTTAAAAAAAAGTTACCGGAATTTCGTAAATCGGAGACCAGATTTAGATTTCTGGTAAAATTTCGGGTTAAATGGGTCACCTTTGGTAAGTTTCTAGGGGGAAAAGAAAGTTATAGGCTTGATCACCGAATCGTCGATAAGTTGGCTGTCCAGCTTCAAAGCGTCGGTTTTTTTAAAGATGATCTTTCAATTTAAAAAAAAAGTTACAGGAATTTCGAAGAACGGAGACCACGTTTAGATTTCTGCTAAAATTTCGGGTTAAATGGGTCACTTTGGTAAGTTTCTAAGGCTAAAAAAAAGTTATTGGCTTGGTCACCGAATCGTCGGTAAAGTGGCTGTCCAGCGTCAAAGCGTCGGGTTTTTTTAAAAATCTTTCAATTTCAAAAAAAAGTTATAGGAATTTCGCAAAACGGAGACCAGATTTAGATTTCTGGTAAAATTTCGAGTTAAATGAGTCACTTTGGTAAGTTTCTAGGGTGGAAAAAGAAAGTTATAGGCTTGGTCACGGAATCGTCGGTAAAGTGGCTGTCCAGCGTCAAAACGTCGGTTTTTTTAAAAATGATCTTTCAATTTAAAAAAAAAAAAGTTATAGGAATTTCGGAAAACGGAGACCAGATTTTGATTTCTGGTAAAATTTCGAGTTAAATGGATCACTTTGGTAAGTTTCTAGGGTGGAAAAAGAAAGTTATAGGCTTGGTCACCGAATCGTCGATAAGTTGGCTGTCCAGCTTCAAAGCATCGGTTTTTTAAAAAATGATCTTTCAATTTAAAAAAAAAGTTATAGGAATTTCGCGAAACGGAGACCAGATTTAGATGTCTGGTAAAATTTCGAGTTAAATGGATCACTTTGATAAGTTTCTAGGGTGGAAAAAAAAGTTATTGGCTTGGTCACCCAATCGTCGATAAGTTGGCTCAACTTCAAAGCGTCGGTTTTTTTTAAGATGATCTTTCAATTTAAAAAATAAGTTACAGGAATTTCGCAAAACGGAGACCAGATTTAGATTTCTGCTAAAATTTCGGGTTAAATGGGTCACTTTGGTAAGTTTCAAAGGCTAAAAAAAAAGTGATTGGCTTGGTTACCGAATCAGACTATTGAAATAAAAAGGGAAGAATTTCAAAAAAACGGTTGTGAATAACTTTAGAACGAATTGGAATTTCGACAAACGCCATACATATTCTTGACCAGCGTTGAATTCTACGCAAGAAAAACTAAGTTTGGTAAGAATTGGGGAAAGAAAAAAATGACCCAAATGCATGATTATTGAAATAAAAGGGACGTTGAATTCTACACAAGAAAAACTAAGTTTGGTAAGAATTGGAGGAGGACAAAAAAACGACCCAAAATCACGGAAATCAGAAATGCGTTACAATCAAGTCCATTTGAAAGAAGAGCGTTTAAAAAGGGTTCCTACAATAGTTAAAAATTTTTTACTTTTTTTTTGGGTGTTTTTCTTATAAATTTAAAAAAAAAACGCATTGTCTAAGTGCAATAATTCGAGATCTGATAATCACAGAGTAAAGTTTTAATAGTCATCTGGTTTGGGAAGAACTTCCCGTTTGAATGACACGCAGTGTTAAAAAATCGGTCGGTAAGTTGGCTGTCTGTGGTATATTTAACTGTAACCAGTGATGTGGTATATTTAACTGTGACTGAGTGGAGGATTGTATATAAATAACACGCAACTATGAAATTGTATCTGTAACGCGAGATAAATTCCGGAGAGCTCAAAGAGCTATCTTCCCCTTAATTGGCCGGAATTCTGAATTAAATCTATACAATAAGTTGCTTCTCTACACTGCCGTTCTACGTCCAATTTTGACTTATGGATCACCTGTGTGGGGCTATGCCGCTAATTCTAATATTAAAATACTCGAAGTTGCTCAGAACTCATTAATAAGAAATATAGTTAAAGCTAATAGATATGCCAGAAATAGTAAAATTTACGAAGATATTAAAATAAGTCCTTTCAAAGCCTACATTCAAAAATTGGCAATCTCTTTTTTTAATAGTTTATCTAATTCCAATAATGCAAATGTTAAAATGCTTAATAATTACATCCCAATGCCTGATCTTAAAAGACCTAGGAGAATACTCCTAGATTCGTATAATCCCCCCTAACAATTATTTTAGTCACTCACCGGGTGGAGAGTGACGACTTTCATTGCTAAATTTTCTCTTTATTTTATTTTCCAAATGCATTTTTATTTATTTTAATTTCTTTTAACTTCTTAACTTTTAAACTTAATTGCAATCCCCAACAGGGCAGATTTCTAGACCTCCCCTTTGATTTGTACCAACGCATCAGTGCAACCAATAGAGAGCCTACTTTCACAGTGCCACCGACCAATCACAGCAGTGCCATTCAGACTATCCAGGACTTTACCGCCGAAACCGTATGCAAGAAAATCTCAGTTTCTGTAGCCACGCCTCCTTGCCACGTTCGACCAACCAATCAGGACACTCACTCCCAGGCAGGCCCACCCACATAAGGCCACATACACAATCTAGATATGGGATGGAGGAACGCTTCGCGTTCCGTTTTTGACGCCCAGCATCATCATCAATTGTATCTGTAATTAGTAATGTGTTGTACAGTGAAGTAGAGATATATTAAAATAATATTTTAAGGAGGAAGTCGTTCAAATGTGCATCTAATTATTGTTTGAACTCACACAACACAACAGTTGGCGACGAGGATGGGATATATTGGAGATTCTTTTGGATAAGGCATAGCCTGAAAACTGCTCAAGGTTTTTTAAGGAAATTTTTTCTCTCTTTAATCGGAAGGAACCATGGAACAGCAAATTGCAGACTTACTCCGGCAGAATCAAGATTTGATTCGAGCGCTGCAAATTAGAGACGATTCTCATAGTCATAAAGTAACTGTGCAATTTGACAAATTTGATGAAGAAAATGCGTCAAAGCGTTGTTTTTTGTAAAGATGATCTTTCAATTTAAAAAAAAGTTATAGGAATTTCGCAAACCGGAGACCAGATTTAGATTTCTGGTAAAATTTCGAGTTAAATGGGTCACTTTGCTAAGTTTCTAGGGTGGAAAAAAAAAGTTATTGGCTTGGTCACCGAATCGTCGGTAAAGTGGCTGTCCAGCGTCAAAGCGTCGGTTTTTTTAAAAATGATCTTTCAATTTAAAAAAAAGTTATAGGAATTTCGCAAATCGGAGACCAGATTTAGATTTCTGGTAAAAGTTCGGGTTAAATGGGTCACTTTGGTAAGTTTCTAGGGTGGAAAAAGAAAGTTATAGGCTTGGTCACCGAATCGTCGATAAGTTGGCTGTCCAGCTTCAAAGCGTCGGTTTTTTTTAAAGATTTTCTTTCAATTTAAAAAAAGTTACAGGAATTTCACAAAACCGAGACCAGATTTAGATTTCTGCTAAAATTTCGGGTTAAATGGGTCACTTTGGTAAGTTTCTAATTCTAAGAAAAAAGTTAAACGCTCTGTCACCGAATCGTCGGTAAAGTGGCTGTCCAGCGTCAAAGCGTCGGTTTTTTAAAAATGATCTTTCAATTTAAAAAAAGTTATAGGAATTTCGAGAAACGGAGACCAGATTTAGATTTCTGCTAAAATTTCAAGTTAAATGAGTCACTTGATAAGTTTCTAGGTGGAAAAAGAAAGTTATAGGCTTGGTCACGGAATCGTCGGTAAGTGGCTGTCCAGCGTCAAAACGTCGGTTTTTTTAAAAATGATCTTTCAATTTAAAAAAGTTATAGGAATTTCGGAAAACGGAGACCAGATTTTGATTTCTGGTAAAATTTCGATTTAAATGGATCACTTTGGTAAGTTTCTAGGGCTGGAAAAGTTATTGGCTTAGTCACCCAATCGTCGGTAAAGTGGCTCAGCTTCAA